>PYHW01010840.1:6325554-6362254 GCA_013186435.1 Turdus rufiventris
TCCCCTTTCCCCTTTCCCCTTTCCCCTTTCCCCTTTCCCCTTTCCCCTTTTTCTTTCTATCAGGGAGTGAATATTTTATAATCAGCACAGAACAGGCAAAGTATAATGATCAATTAAGATTCTGAATATCTTTACTGAGTTTTACATTTCTTTTGGTTTTATTCCTCTAGTGATGCATTTAATCATTATTTCAAAGTCTAAAATAAGTCAGGTGAGTTACTTCCTGTAAGTGCTACTCTCAATCATTTTCTTCAGATCTCAGGAAAAAAAATCTATATGCTGATTTCCACATTCTCAGTGCCTAAAATCAGATGAGATAAATGATGCACATCAACCATTAGAGGAGATCTTGCCAGTTTAGCATGTCTAGGTGACAGAATATCATGTATTATGTAATCCTATTTAAAAATGTCTCCAAGTCTTCAAATTGTTAAGGTAATGACAGCATCATCACTTTCAAAATCAAGTTGGAAAATTCACTAGTATGTTTTTTATGGCTTCCTGAATGTGAGTCTGCCTCCACAGAGTTCAGACATCAACTTTTTAGAAGCCTTTGAGAGGATGAATTTACTCTTCAGAATAAATTTGTTGATCTTAAGGCTGAGATCAGCAAAAATCCTGGAAAGTATTGTATCTTACACATTCAGCATAATTTTGTCTAGTTTATCCTACTTAATTTTCATGAGTAGCCTTGGACGTCTTTAGTCAAGCCACAGTATCAAACTGAGTGAGCCAGAAGGGATGGATACCCATGTCATAACCTCCACCCCTATCAAACACATTCTTACAGCTGGCAACATTGACTTATCTATTAATTTTCTAGACACAGGTTGTGTTTATAGTGACACTTTCACTCCTCAGTGTGACTCTAGTAGCCACAAGGAATGTATGTGTGTTCTACTGAAGCATAAGCTTGGGGCTACACACTTACAGACTTGCATTTGTGCTGTTTCTGAGCATACTACTGAGACAATTTTGGCCTGTGACAATTACTTTTCTGTGCCATAAACCCCAGTTCCAAGGTCCATTCTTGACAGTCAAACCTGTGCTGGGGGATGGAGACTTACATCAGAGATGTTGGTTACTAGATTTATTAGGCTAGGAATAACCCAGAGCTCTTTGGGAGTAGAAGTAAAATGTTAATTTTAATTAGTTTGAAACCTGAAATTATAAAATAAGGCTGAAACAACCATTTTGGGGTAGGGAAATTATCTAATAGTTTTGACAATTAGTTGGAAAATATTAACAATGGAAAATACATCACTTATAAATATTTTATATATTATTCTACAGCCTACTTTGAGCAGGAGCATCCAGCTATCCATATTCCCCAAATATATCCAGGATTTGCAGAGAACTACATGAGAAGTATATAAAATTATCCTAAAAATTTTAAAAAACCTCTGCATTTAAAATTATGTAACCTTTTTTTTGTTCAATGATGAGGTTTCTTTTTCATTTACTTGCAGTTTTCCAATTCAAGAAGTTGGCATTGTTTTCATATAGTAATATTTTTTATGCTTTATGAGAAATCAATTAAATTATGATTTAGACTTTGCAGGGAGTTAATGGATAGCAATTTAAAGAATTATTACTGTACTTCAAGTAACATCAAGTATCATATTCTGCCTACATAATTTCTGTGTTCCTGCCACTTAAGCAGCTATTAGAAAGTGCTCCTGACACAGTCTTATGTTGTGTATCTACAGAATTACATCCCTTTCCTTCAAATCCAGATGTTTTATATTGGTTACAATAGAATTTAAGATGTGAGGTAAGCTCATTATATAAAGGTTGTGTAGTGTCATTTATTTAGTGAAAAAAATCAAACACACACCAACAGATTTTAAGTTTAAAAGGTATTAAAATGAGGATAAAAAAAATTAAATTTGCTCAGAAAACTTAGGAATAACATTATTCAGTTGAATTCAACCTGGAATAATTGCACATCTGAAGGTATTCCGTATGCTAAAAGCAGCTGTGATCCAAATGGATGCATGAGCTATGTGGGGGAAAAAAATGCTTATGATTACATGGAAGCTGTAAAAGAATGGAATAAGCAGCACTTCCCATGCATCAAGGAAGGGGTACTGAGGTGTTTTTACTGCAAAGTACTACTTTGGTGACTCAAAGCAGCCATAAACTTCACATATGGATTCATTAACCTGAACATTCTAGGGAATCTGACCTTTTTTGAGTAAGTAGCTGTTGCCAGTTACAGTCTCTTTGCTATTTAAACTTATTTGTAAAAAAAATTAAACATTTCCTGGGATTTTATATTTTGGCATAAAGCAGACTTTTTTTCCCCAATAAATTTTTTTCCCCATTTCTCAACTGAATCTGTCCAGAGAGACTATGAAATAAGAGACCAGGCTTAAATGCCTTTCTGGCATTTCTTCCTCTGCTTCATGATTATTCTTGTTCACTTTGCAAGTCTATTATAATTACACTATATGTATCCCTTATTACTTTCTAAAGGAGTTATAGTCAACTACTTGCTTACTTCCATCTTTCACCTGCAAAAAGTCTAAATAATGATGTTTAGCTTGTCTCTCTGTAACAACAATGTATACATTATGCATATGATTATTCTGGCTTATGATCCTTTCAAAGCTAAATGTGTTCTTTAAAACTGTATCTAGAATATGGACATTAGAATTGCCTTTGCTTTGTCATGCCTGGCCATGGATAAGTGGAAAGTATGAGATCATAACCAAGTCTGCTGTGCTCTAGTTAATAATCCAAGTGGAAAAGGAGAATCCATGATCAGCAACTCTCTTTGGTTTCCATATGGCAACACAAACAAGAGAAATCATGATTCACATCTCACCCCCTCACTGTCTGGAGTAAAGATAAACAGTTGCTGCACTGAAAATACAAATTTATCTAAAATGTACCAAGAGAAAAGTCTTTCAAGAATTATTGACTGTTTCTAAATGTTTAGATTTGTACTCTGTTGTTCTGAGTAATAATTATTTAACTTCTCTGTGAGAAAGAGGACCTTTTGCTAATAGGCTTCACACTGCATGCTGACATTTCAGAAGGTTGCTATATTAGTTCTATCATTCAGAGCCATGAATTATTGAATCACCTACATATCGCCCTTCAAACTACTGAACTACTCACCATTGTACTGATGCAAGTATCTAATAAATAAGCAGAATGTAAAATGTCTTTTTTCAGCTTTAAAAGAAGGTTATAAAGTTTTAGTAGAGCCTCTGTTATTACTAGTGCTAGATAGTAAATTTTGTTTGCTGCTTTCAGAGTCTGCTATACCCAAATTAGTTTCAGCTTCATATTTCATGGAGATTATACATTCATTTGAGAGGTATAAATACTACTATCCTTCCAGTGGTTCTTTGACACCTTTCCATTCTTAAACTTGAATGTGCTCTTCCCAGGAGCAGAGCTGTCCTTCACCTTCCTTTTATTCCACAAATTCAGAAATTATTCTATTCAATAGAGTTGGAAGGGATATAGAAGAAACATTGCGTCCAGCTCTAAAGGGAATAGATGGCCTGTACAGGGATTGAACACACAATCTTGGTGTTAGCACCATGGCCTGACCAACTGAGCTAATTTACTACAGGTTTTAATAATTCCCTAAGTTAATATTTGTGCAAATCAGGAAAAATTGTGGCAATAACTGCAGCTGCACTATTGGGAGAAAAAGGGTTACTGTTTATTTATTTATTTATTTTAAATTCAGGTTAATAGTTCTTAGTGACAAAATAAAATAATAATAGACATTCTAAAGCATACCCCATGGCATTAGTTGTTAAAGACATGTATAGTCTGCTGTAAAGGCTGGCAACATTACACAGAGTATATGAGATATTAAAAATGAACTGTAGATGTATTCTGATAGAGTAGCTTGAAAATACAGATAACCTGGAAAAGTTTGATTGCAAAGTATTTTGTTGAAGTGGGGAATTTCCTTATCAAGAAAATCAAGAGGTTTTGGTCAAATCCTCCTTTTGCTTTTGTTTACTGGGTATAGAAATTTAAAAATTTCCCTTTCCTGTAGGAACTATAATAGACTGACTTCTCAGATACTGATACAGGATGTGCAATACAAAAACATTCACAAGAAGATAAGGCAGTATTGAAATATTTCCCTCTGGTCCAAACTCTCATAGAAAAATAGCAAAAGCAGTAATTACATACACCTGGGCCATTTTCTCTCAAGATAGTCAGTACACTATAACACACACTTGAGACTTATTTTGATGATAAAGAGTGTTTTTCAGCCTCTTTAGATCATCCACATGCATTTTTCATTTGGGAAGCTTAGAATTTTCTCATAGACAAACTAGAAATTTACTGAGAATGATCTCACTAAAATCTTTTTATTTCTCATGGAATATAAAAAGCCCCACCCAACACCACTGTGGTTTTATGGAAATGAAGCTTAATGGAAAACTTAGAAATCATAGAACACCACTTTTGCATACTAATACACGTAAACAAAATTAATGTAGAGATCCTGATAAGTTCTTTTGTTGCCTGGAAACATTTAGGTTCTTAAACAGCATTTAGCTGAAATTTTGAATACCAAATGTGTGCAGACATACCTGCTTGATAAATTGGGAACACCTGTATGGAAGCACCTATAGGACATTAAAAATTCCTTTGTTCTAGCTCTTGGGAAAGTGTGTGTGTGTGTGTTCTAAACAATTCAGCTCAGTAACTCAGCACTGCATGTGTGTCAGGTCCAAGAGAGGAATGAGCACCAAGAGCAGCACGCTGATGCCTGGGACACTCCCAAGAGAATGAAGATTCAGTATCTGCCTCTCCTTTTGCACTGCATTTGGGTGAGGAAATCCTGAAGTGACCAAGCTGTTGGTGGACAAATTTACCTGTGGGTTTTAGAGCTTAAGATGCAGCCCTAGTCTTGGGGGCTGGCTGTACCACCTGAAATAGTCATCTCAGAGCAAGCTGGAATGTATCTATAGTATATTGTAGCCATTTTTGTGACTGCAGTGCTGCAGCACTTTGATTTTTATCCATTGCACCACATTTTTATGCTTCACTCACAACTGACAGGAAAAAAAATAAAAACATTTACTCATCCATAGTTGTTAAGAGCCCTAATTAGATACTTCAAATTACACCTCTTCCAGAAAACTTCTAGAATGTCTTTTAAAGCTTTCAACAACTTGTATCTTAAAGCTAAATGTGCAGGCTATAATTAATTTATAGTTTGTCAAATTATGTAGGTCCTCAATAGGTCCCACAAATCATTTCAGTATTGTGTGGTCTCCTTTAAAATTCATAAGCAATGAGTCAGAAAATCTTTCAAGTAGGAAATTTGGGGTTTGTTTTTTCTTTTGCATTGGCATAATTCCAACCTGTAGCTTCTCTTCTTCAAACCTTTATCAATATCCTGTTTCTTCACAAAAAATTCCAAATACTCAGCTTATTTCATGTTTAAGGACCAAACCTACCTGAAATATTTTAGCTATGTTATTTTTTTTTGTTTGTTTGGTTGGGTTTTTTTTTGGTTTTTTTTTTTTTTTTTAGGTTACAAAATTCTTTGTTCATTTAAATAGTAAAGATCTGGGGTGCTTTGAGTGCACCGTAACAACCATCCAGCAGTAGAGTTGTGTATATATATAGAGCTTTAAGATGTATATATAGAGCTTTGGGATGCTAATTACAGAGAGAAGAAATATATGAAGAATATTTCTTGAATGTTGTTTTTATCAAAGAGTTTTATAAGATCCCTGTCTGCTAAGCATTATGGTAGTAATTAATTATATCATACATTGTGGTTTTTTTCCGTATAAGATCCTTTGTGTTCAACTTCCTAATGCCCAAGCACTGGAATTTTCAACCTTCATTTAATTTTAAGGTAATACACAGAAATAAACTTGTATGATACAATAGAATGATCCAATAACATGTGTAATTATCACCTAGTTTCTTTTGGAATATTATGGATTCTTAGTTTGTCCAGTACAACTACAAAGGCTATAGAAGATAATCACCTTATGGGTTTGAACTCTCTGCTATGTTTTCATTCCTACTTTTTTTTTTTTCCTCTTTCGAAAGTGACCATCCTCTGTGATTACATTTATTAGCATTCTCGTTTTCTTTTTAATGAAGGTTACTATTTTTTCATAAATTTTTGATGCATGGGAGTTAATCAAAAATTAATTAATATTAATACAAGTATGCATCAGGTCAGATAAGTTTGAAAAACAAGCAAAAAACCAAATTATATTCACAAAAGTCATGACAGATGTTTTTTCTCTGTCTCTTCATCACCACTGGCAAGTCTGTTTGTGGGTTCTATTTTCCTGTGAGAAGCTTTGCATATTTGCTTACAACAGTGATTAGCAAGAAATCTGGACTATTTCAGAGAATCTGTATGTGAATGGGATGGAATGGACTAAGGTGAAGCCATTTCCAAAATATGTCATGATTTGTTGTCATTCAAGCATTTCTGTTTGCATTTTGACAATTTTCACCTATATAGAAAAGCACGTTTTGAAAAATGCAGTAGAAGGCATTTGGGTATAAAGTTAGTATGAGTTCATTCTTTGAAAATAATTAGCAATACTCACAAGCAGTGCAAGTAAGAAAGATGGGTGCATATTATGTAAATTAGTTTAATATTCAGGTAGCAAGTTCAATTTGCAAACAATTTACATGTTTTATATAGAAAATTCTCTGCACAAAGATTTTCTCAAATATTTGGGTACATGGTATTTATCCTACGCCTGAGATTTAAAAAAAACCCCAAATTATTCTGAAAATCTTCTACTAAAGTATGTAGATTTTTGTCCCTTTAAAAAAAAATGTTCTCAGGAGAAAGGGGTAAAATGAAAGATAATTCCTACTTTATCTCTATACTTTAGGAAAACAATCCCACCACTACATACTTAAACAGCGTTGTGAGTTTTATTAAGTAATTTTCTTTCTATTTTTGTTCCCATAATTTGCCTGCATTTCATAAGGTGCTCTGGAACTGAGCCAGTAAAGAATGCAATCACACGCTTGGCTTTGCACTTGTGCAAAATCTTCTACATATACTATTTTTGAGATAGATTTTAAAATTACTTACAAGAAGAGTCAGGACAAATTTATCTAGTCAATACATGCTTAGGCACTTTGTGCAGGCAAAAGAACACAAAGAGCAGAGCCACCAGCAGCTCCATGGCTGGCACAGGCTGGTTGTGCCCAGAGGGGCCAGGCACGGGATTGTTTGCCTGAAGTATCAAAGTCAGCAGGATTTACTGAATTAAGGGAAAAATAATGAATAATCAGAATTTATGTGGTGATTTACAACATTAGAACCAAATACTTCTCCCCACAATGATCCCACAATATGTCTTAGTGCAACTAAAATGAGAAAGAAAAAAGAGAGAAAAATGCTCATAATATCACCCAAAATACTGCACTATATGTAGACTACAAACCTGAATTTCAAAAGTACCCTTTCCTTACAGAAGAACTTTATCAAGAAAAGGATATAAGCTTTTTCTAAAGTCAAAATTTTTCGGAGAATGGGAGCTACAACTCAAAAATTAGAGTACTGGAGACAAGAAAAGATATTTCATGAAAATACATACAAATACTTATATGAAATACAGACCAACACAAAAGATAGGCTACATTAAATTTAGGTCATCCTTATCAAAGTACATTGTGGCTTTAAAATACACCTAGGTCTTTTTATGATGGGAAAATATTTAGGCCAAAATAGGAGAGTGAAATTACATCAGTTTTATCTGAGACCATGAGCCTAAGTCAAATATACATCAGTGTGAGCAAGATCTGTAACCAACAGATTGCATTTCTTAGTCTTCTGAAGTGCAATTCAGTTTCATAGATAAAGTATTTTCAACCTCTCCTCTTCTGTGTGGAAATATATTATAATTATTTCCTGAGTTTATTATATATTCACTTGGAAGTCAAGTACTTGATATGAGTCAGATTGTATATAACAGGGCTTCAAACAGGTGTTTCAAATCATGCAGGCCCTCAGTAAAAATATTCCTTGATGGAAATAGCCATCTTTGCCCTTTTCGCTGATGCATGAAAAATCTAGGAATATTCCCTTTTTAAAGTAGTTCATGAGGTTGCTCTGTGATTTGCTCAAGATCTTTTATATATAATTAGGTCCTATCTTCAGATGGCATGCATATGTTTGCAAGGGAAACTTCTTGAATCCAATAGTCCTTTCTTGTTTAAATGTGCCAAGGGCATTGACCCAGTGTCATGTCCTTGACTTCAGGAGGCTCATAACCACAGCAGAAGACAACACCTCCTCTAAAAATTCACAAGGAAGAAAGAATTTAAATTAACTGAAGATAATTTTGAAACACTGCAATTTTTATGGTAGATGAGATGCTTTACAGAAGGTTACTTTGCTGGCATACAGTTGGCACCAGAATTTGAGTTCTGCTTTTGTTAACATAGTACTGATGAAGAATATAATTGTTACAGAATAGCAACTAAATCCTTTCAGAAAATGAGGATAAAAACAACAAACAAACAATGAAAAAGACCCCAGCACTTAAATGAAATTATTAGAGCAGATATAAAGGCAGTAAAAAAGATGCTGAGTTTGAATATTTTACTCATGTTGAGCTAAAAGTCCTTTTCTCCTCTCCTGCACCCCCTATCCCCTTCCCCTGCCCCCATCACAAGAAATGTCTTTGGTAGAATCATATTTTAAAAAGGAATTAACAGTAATTTCTAAAATAGTACACTGCACACTGAAGGTTAATCCTTTGGGTATTAATTTAGCTTTATCACAAAGCAGACAGAATGTCTGTATTCATTTCATTGTATTTAATATATTATCAAAATTAAGGTCTCTACAAACAAAAATATCTTTCTTTGAAAGAAGCACAGCTTAGTTGGTGTGAAAGTAAATGCAGTAAATGCACTTCAATACACAGCATGAGAATGTACATTTAATATGTGAAGAAAGTGAATCATCTGCATCATTTGAAGAGTACAGGCTCTCCAGGTTTGCTATTTATTTGTACATGTCCAAGATTTCTGTGTGCACACAAAAAGTTCACATTCATGCTAAAATAGTCTCTGCTACTCAGCCTTTTAAAAATTGAAATCAAATATCCTGATATTTTTTTACAGTATATTAAATTGCAAAAAGCTATCTCTTTAAAACATTTTCTAGCTAAAAACATTTTCTCGGCTTTAATTAAAATAATTCTGACTTTAAAAAGACGATTTCTCTTTTTAAAAATAAATTAAATTTAAAAAACCTAGCCACACTCCCTAAATCAAACTCATTTTTAATCTTGAATCTAGTAGAGCAAAACATTGTCCTTGTTTAAATTTGTTTCAACACATTTTTCTCCCCAAGAAAGTGAGGATTTACTATACTCTGTTGTAAGGTATACATAGCATATGTAGGGTTATCAAAGTCGTAATTTTCTCAGATTCACTGGGAATATTGCCAGAACCTGCCATGATACACTGAATGCATAGTTAAAAATGCCAGCATTTTTATGGCAAATTATTGCACGGCAAACAGGCTCATTTTGTAATTACCTATTACCAAGCCTTCCCAGAATTGTGTGGGTTTCATCAACAGGTCCACAAAAAGACTGACACAAAGCAATAAATAAATGTACAAAGCATTGTCCCGATATCATGACCAGATACCTGTGTCAACATGGTCGCTTGGAACACAATCAAATGTTAAACCTGGCTCAACTCCTCCTCAGCAGACAGCACTTCCATTAGCAATCCAGTGTGGCAGAAGGACAGTGACAGCTTAGCTGAGTCAAAATCAGTGGCTATGATACAATTATTGCACTACTGATTACTTCAGACTTGGGTGAGTTAATCCTTGGGGTATTAATTTACTGCTCCGACTGTACAAAACAGATCCTAGTGCTTTACTCTTTTGAGAGTTGTCACTAAAATTATTCCATATGGCATCACCAGTAAAATTTTCCTGTGCTTCTTTTCAAGTAAACAGATTTTAGGTTATTTTCAAGTCAATCAGCTAACAAGAATGAACTTTATATTGCTTTCATGTACTGAAAAATACTGTGATCCTCTTCTGAGAAGGAATTGCATTCTTTCAAAGTCTGGCTATATTTCAGTTAGGAAGACTCTACATTATTTGAAAACGTCTTCCTGAAAGAAAGTTCTAAAATACTCTATTATATCTAAATTCAATTCTGGTTTTATGCATACAGATGTAGCAACTATTTAAACAACATGTATTGTGGAAAAAACAATTTCAACACCTTTAGACAAAAATGTTGAAGCAGGGTACCTCAACAAATCTCAATGCTCTGATAATAATTTTTTAAAACTAAAATTGAAAGGGAAAAAAATATCCCACTTTGGTAAACAAAGTCTACTTATTTCACCACATTTTTATATCTATTGTCAAAGTTTCTCATAGCAGTTGTTATCTACTTGAATTAAGTTTTAAGAAAACTAGAAAATACTGTGAACTAGGTTTAAAAACAATTAACATATGTTCAGTCTCCAAAGCTGGAAACTCCAAGGTGGGGATTTCTAGTGACTACAAAGTAAATCTTGAATTTGATATATTTCCTTCACTGTTACTATATTTCTCTGTGTGTAAGGGGAAAGGGAAGAATGGAGAAGAAATATTTTCAAGTGGTCTTTGTCAGTATCTTTCTGAGAAAGTCTTATGAACTAATTAAGCTTGGGAGCATCATTGTGGTTTCAAGACTGTCTGAGTTAAATCTCAAAGTTTACAATTGAAAAATCATTTTTTTTCCTGCTATAAAGGTCAAAAGTACACATCTTAAAGTCTGAGAAAGAGTACATTGAGTGATTGTATGTATATTATCTTAAACGAGAGCAAAGATGGAAACTTTTGCAGTGAGACACCATTACTCAGCTTTTGAGAGAACGGGTAACAATTTCACATCTCCACAAAATTGGCATAGAGGCAAACTAAATATTTCAGGCTAAATGCTTAATAAAAGAAATTGACCTCCGCATCAGTATAGAAAAGGCAGTTAAGATCTCTTTGCAAATTATGAATAGTAATAGTAAAAGACACTGAAATAAGATGTTTGGAAATAAATAAGGCGGTCACAGCATCACAGAATATGCTCAGGTGGAAGTGCCCCACAAGCATCAAGTCCAGCTCCTGGCCCTGCTCAGGACCATGGCCAAGAGCCACACTGTGATGAGCAATACAGAGCAAATGTTAATGCCTCTGTATCAATCAGTGCTGCAGACTCCTTTGGTTATGCTAACAGAAGTAGCTGGAAGACCCTCTTAAAGAAGAAGGATAAGAACATGGGAGTGAAAGTGAGGCTAGCTGAAGACATAAAGTGCTTGCAGAAGAAGAAGATAAGAACTGTGATAATGTAGAGTTATTGGAATTAAACTCACATTGAATTAAAAAATATAGCATGCAAATATTATTACACTGTTTGAATTACACAGATGTGCATATTACTGTTATCAACATTAAATGGAATTTGTGCAAGTCACTTCATGTTTATACATATATAAACAGAGATGGAATTTGACAGCTTCTTGTCTGATCTCTTTGAAAGATTTGTGCTGCTTTCTTTTCAGACTGCAAACTATCTCCTTCAGATTTACCTACTGCTGACAAGTTTTTGAATATCTTGCTTATTTGTTCTTTATGGCTCATCTGAGCTGTTCCTTGCTTTTATACATCAGAACATTGTTGTGTTGATGAATGTAAGAAGCCCCTTTGATCTGTGGGCATTTTTCAAAACGGACAGTAACAGACTGCATACCAGACAGCTAGTGATTTATTTTTTGAAATTTTCTTCTTTAAAAGCAAAACATTACTTTAGAGAAATAATCTTTTCCAATTTTAGTTTTTAATAGAATTTGCAGATATGCTTTAACATTCTTATTGTGCATATTCAATAACACTGGATTGCTATTTTAAAAATTCAAATAGATTTGCAAAGCAATTTGCTCTTGTCACTATTAATAGTGTTGCAAAGTGGTGTTTATTTAGCCAAACACAGCTATCTATGTCTGCATCTAAGCTAGTCATTTTTGTATTCCTTTGTCATCAAGGAAAAGAAAAAGACACTTCTTCGGTGGGAATTACATCATCCTAAACAAGACATCCAAATTCCATCAAATGCATCCAGCTATAAAAGCAGCTGTTTCTCTCCCTTGACTATAAAGGCAATCTGATTAGCAATGTCTACTTGGCTCAGACATTGATATCTACACTGCACATGTCTGAGATGAAGTGAGATAAATCCCTGGTTTCTGCTTTTCTCTCACCTTAGAGATCTTGCATTTGAGTATCACTGCAATACACTGCCTGCACCTCTGGAAATATTCAAATGCCTTGGTATTCCTCCCTGAATTTCACATTATTGGCCTTTCAAGTACTGGCTTAAAAAGCGACTTTGGTCCTATAGCATCAAAAATAATTTCCTGTCAATATTAACTGAATAAAATAACTATCAAATTCAAATTCTGATCTCTAATGTGATAAAAACAATACACAGTTGCCTGGTCAGCCATGAGCTCTCTCTTACAAGACATTGAGGTGGAGCTTTAGTAGTCATAAAAACACTTTCATGCCTGAGTGGCATTGCTTTCCTGCAATTACCCTTCAAGTCCTTGAAAAGAAAAAGGAGAGTTCTTAATACCTTTAAGCTATGATTGAAAACAGAATTTCTAATGCTTAAGGCATGCTGAAGTTAGCAAAATTTGATGCACAATTTAAAAGTAAAGTGATAATGGAAACTGTGTGATTATTTCATTCAAGTAAATCCATCTTAAACCCCACTAAACACACTTAAAAACGCTGTGGTATGTGAGTCATCTACTTAGTTGCAAATGTAACTAGCTGTTGGATCAGTAATTTTAAAACTCAGCTTAAAACAAATGAATGCACTCTTTAGACAAGAAAAAAAATTCCTCAAATACTCTACTATGATACATGGCAAATTAAAACAGGCTTTGTGTTCTGAAGCAAAATAAAACTAATTTGAACACCATTGTGCTAGATGCACTAGTATGTATCTGTAGAAAACTCCATATCCAGATATGGCAATAGCTGGGATACATCCAGAAAAGCAATTACTGTAATTTAAAACATTTTCTTCAGTCTAATTGATATTTTGGTTCTAATACTGTTTTTTCTGCATGAAAAAAATTGAATTGTAAACAATAGCTTTTATATGTGTGGATGTAAATGTACTATAGAACTTTCAGTAACACTCAGGAATGATGCATATTCCAAAGATTTGTGAGATTCTCAGATGAGAAAAAGAGAAAAATTTATTTTTTTTTTTTTTTAGTTTCACAGGAAAACAAATATCCAGATTCACATTTGGCAAATTCCAGTATCTAGGATGTAGCATTAGCTTCAGGAAGGAGTATAACCAAAAGCAATTAAAGCATGACAGCGAAAGTTCCTTGGTGGATACTTCTTGTCCTCTGTAAGACATTGCCTTAAACTTTGAAATGCAAAATTAAATATACCTTCCCAAGGTGAGATAATTATGGTTGTTCTGCTAGATATTTTTATATTTATACATTTCCTCACTTCTCTTTAGAATCATCTTCCACTTTTGGTCTCAATGATACTCCACAGCAGGGTGTTTCTGAGACGTACATGATTCATAAATGATTCAAAGACCAATTAGCCAGGCGAACCTCAATAACAAAATACTGTAATTTAATTGAAAATATTGTCATGTTCCTATGTAATGAGAAAGGAAAGCAAAACTTCTCATCTTTTTGTTTCAGTCAATAATACACTTAACATTATATCCAGTCTTGACTTCCAAGCTCAAATGTTTTTGTGATACAGCCTGAACTTTCTCATTTTCAAATCCATTCTTCCATTACTCTCCACCTTGCTCTTTTATGCATACAATGGTTTTGATGTTCTTTTGACACAGCTTTATCAAGAGTGGAGTCCTTGTTACATGTAATTCAGCTCTCCAAATTCAGTAAAACTTTGCTGACTGGTGCAAAGCAAATGAACCTAACACATTTGAGGAACTCATATGCTTAAGGTCCAAGTCAGAATAATTGAAGACTGATGATAAAAACAGAGTAGAATTGATCAAGTTCCTAAAAGTTGGGTTTTGTTCTGATCACGAGGTTTCCTCTCATGTCTTCCTCCTTGTAAGGGTTTGTTCTCAAATATTTGCAGTTTTGAAGCATTCTACAGTGTCAGGCACTTATTTCAATGAAATTCAGAAATACATCATCCTAGTGACATATACTTGCATGCATAGAATTGTAAGGAAGAAAAATTAAGGGAAAAAAAGAGAAACTGAATGTTACTTCTCTTGGCAACAATAATTTTAGTTTTATACCTATTTATCAACCTATCTCCAGCAATCATAAGTACACCTTCACCATGGGAGAAAATATACCTTTCCAATGTGAACAAAGTATTCTTATGTTTACCACACTCTAAAAGTTTGAAGTGTTTATTTGCTTCAAATCCATGAAAGAAATTAATATATGGCCAATCCTTCGAGAATGAGAATTAATTATCTTTTTACAATGCACTAGCAATCTTATATTGATTTATATGGGGCAAATGTTTCACAATACATGAGTCAACTGCTATTGTGTCTTGTCATGGTCACTTCAAACACTTGGATTCTTTGGAATTCAGAAAAAAGAAATGTAATGCACTAGAATATTTTGATATTTACAAAAAATTTACCTTGCCAGAAGTGAGGACCTATGCCTGTTTCTGAAAGGATTTTCTGAATAATCTGAACTACAAACATGTCTCATAATAAGTTGTTGTTTACACTGGGTTGGCTTTTTCTGAACTGGTTTGATGTAGATCTAAGCATGCTTCCAGTCAGAACACCAGGTGCAGTTTGTCCAAATCTGTGCATGAGCTTACTACAGTGAGTGGAATAAAAAAGGCAAGCATGAAAGAAGAGGCCATAAGGAGATTGCAGACAATCTGAAAAACATTAAAAAGAATTTCAGTATAATTTTTCTACATGCAAAACCTGACACACTTCTGAAGAGTCAAAGTGTTTTAGGCAATTTCTTTTAAATTAAAAACTACTGATCATTTAGCTACATATTTCAAGCCGGAGTGGAACAGAATCATAGCCATATAAGCACAGTATGTGGAGGAAATATTGGTATTCTTGGGGAAAAAATAAATGCATTTTTACAGGTTTTGATCTCTACTATAATCTGAAAATTTCTAATATTAAAATATTAAAGTATTTTAAAATATATATTACTTAGTTGGTAAGAAAAAAAATTGTATACAAACCAGTCTTTAGTGTCGACACATTCTGGACAAATTTGCCAGACAGCATATACAGTGCAGGTAGTTACTGCTATGAATGACTGTGAAGTGTGTGTACAGATAATTTCTGTTATACTGGTTTTGTCACTTTTCCAAAGACCACTTTATACAGACTGCTTGTGTCTATCTATTTATATATATATAACTTTTACAGGTTAATTTTGCCAAGAGAGGCTCATTTATCTGAATTACTACCAGGTTACTAGTCCTCATTTCATGGAAAATATAAAATAGTGCAGAATACTTCACTTGGGTGATTTGCAGCTACTGATGGTCATACTGACCAGAAGAATTTAACTAAGGGAGGTTGCTTCAGTGCCCAACCTGGAATTACACTATTAATTAACTTGTTGTTTTTAAGTCTACAGAAAATAGTGCAGCAGCTTGATGAGTAAACTGTGTGATCTTTACCAAGACTAAAGTAAAAACTAGACAATATCTTTTCTGCAATGGTTTCTGTACAGTGAAGTCATGTCCTCTGCTTCCTAGTCCAACTGCTTCTGCCATCTCTAGAATAATTGAATTGAGGACACCTGTTCAAATTTTTGCAACAAGGCTCCTTTAGAATGGGTAATGGTCTGAAAAGGAATTAGTTTCCACCCTTCCCTCATCTTTCTACCACGTAAAAACCCAAATGAAACTCAGTAGTAGAAGCAATTTGTTCATTAGATTTTCTCAGACCATTTCTGCAGCTTGAAGAGATTCCTTTCCACTTTCACATGGCCAGGGATGTGAGGGCAGTTTTTACCTGCAACAGCTTAAATGAGACAAAAGGAGCAAACTAGCAGTTGAAAAATTGAAAATTTACTTGAGAAGAGAAAGAGCTGCTTTCTGAATTTCAAGTTACATGTATGTCCTGCAGGAATTAATTGAGTAGTTGTGCTGCCTGTGGTTTTGGGATTTTCTCTCCCTCCACAACACGACTTCCCTTGACACAATTTCAGCACACACGTGCATTAGCTAATGTACTTTCAGCATGCTTTACTCTTTTGCCTTCCAAAACCATCTATATTCTGCAATAGCAAAACCTCTAAAAGCTTTGAAGACCAGTTTTTCTGTGAAAAGTAACTCCAGAAAAAGGCATCTCAGTAGTCCACCCTTGTCCCTTGATGATATTCAAATCAGTTCTGCTCCATTTACAAGAAAAATAACCTCTGTCTGAAAATTAAAAACCAAATAAAACCCCAAGACCCCCCCCCAAAAAAAAACCCAAAAAGCAAGCAAAAAAAAAAAACCTCAACAAACAAATCCAAAGCAAAAACCCAGAAATCTCTAAAAACTTACTTGATGTAAAGAAGGATTTATGCATGTCTAGATCTCTATAATCCTGCAGCAATATTAGATTTTGCAGTCCTAGATCAGATAGAAGTCAAGTATAATGACTCCTCCAACAGCACAGAGGAGTAAATGCTTTAGAAAGTGAAAAAACTCCCAATTTTGGTAGGCAATGTATAATATTACAGCTCTCATTGTGAGCTGCTATAACTAGAAATCAGGTGAAATCTGGAATTATGACAGTATAAATTCCTCACAAGTCTTACACGGACAACTTTGATAACACCAGATATTCTATTATTCAGTGTCAGTCCCATTTTGAGACTTGTAAAGATTACTAGTCTTCAAAGGGTGGGTTTTTTTAAAAGAATTATTATCCAAGTTATACAGAGAAACCATATTATCTGTCTGTTCTAGACACCTGTTAAAAACAATATTGACTGCAATTACTGAAGTACACTAATAAATTTTTTTTTCATTTTATGAGCTATAAGAGTTTAAAAACACTCTGTAGAACTGTATAAGATGTAAACATCATTTTGATAAACTGAAGAAAAAACTCAAAAGCAAAAATAAAAAATTAAATAAAGAAACATGCAAAGAGAGAATAAAAAATGCACAGACAAAAAATGAAGCAGTTATATGACGCAAAAGGATGTGGCAGTTATGATGGATCATTAATTGAATTAGTCAGTAAAGCCCCACAGTTGCAGAAAAAAAAAGCAACACAATCTGGTTTGGCCTAACAGAAATTACTTATTGTATAAGACAAGGACATAATGTAAATTCTAGCTGATTCTTGTGAGGTTTCAAATTTAGTACTATTTTAGATTCTAGGGACACTGCACTTAAATACAATGCAAAAAATGGAGAGAAGGACAGAGAAAACAATCATGTTAAACCAAGGCTTAGACAATCTGTCTACTAGAAAATCTAGGAGAAACTGATTTTTCTTTAAGAGGAGATTCAAAGAGATATTGATGCCTTAGGTTTTTAGCTTTTATATTTTTCATATATTTGTAATTCTGCAATTCTTTAGTGTATAACTCTAAACTCTATATTAACTCCATTTTAGCTGTTTTCCCATTCTGGTCAGACAAAACAATTCCTCTCCAGGCCTGGGAATCAAGCACATCCTTCTGTCTTGGTCCAGAGAGATGTAAACAAAAGTGAATTGTGGGGAGCAAACTTGAGGTAAAATTACTTCATGACCTGAAGCTGTAATTGGAAGATTAATCCCAATATGCAAACGAACCAAAGTTATAAAAGTGTAAAGACCCATGACTCACTGTCCATATTTGGGTTTAGCTATGGGGGTGGGGAGCTTTATCTGCCCTAAATATACCTGAAGGCCCTTTAATAAATATAACCATTTTTTGTTCTCTTAATTTTGTTTAGCCTCTGTTTTTAGGTAGCCCCAAAAAGGCATCACTATAAAGACAGTATTCCAACTTATTAAATACTGTCAAGGAAAGGATAATAAAAAGAATTTTCCATTTTACCTGCAGTGAGCAAATTATTAAAAAAAAAAAAAACAAAGATTAACAATTGATGTGTGAGAAAATTCTACAGTCATTTCAGTGCTTTAGTAGGACTCATATATATCTTACCAAAATTCTCACAGATTTTTATATGTGAATATATGTTGAAAATGCACATTCTTTCCCTGTTTTAATTAGAGAGCCAATATACGCAAAAGATGTGATAAAAATAAACAGATAAGTTTTAGCAAGCCGGAAATTATTGCATATACTTTTTATACATCTCTATATAAGTCACATACCTACATCTTATTAGCATGAGTTCTGTGGGAGCAAAACCAAATGACAAAAAGCCTCAAATGCCTTGAAGATGACTAATTCCACCCAAGAAGAGATGACTAATTTCACTCAAGGTAATTGCTACAGTAATTTCAGCCTCTGATAATAATAGTAGTATTTCTCTAAATATATGAAATCATGTGCAAGGGAAGTTCCACTGGAAGGAGCTCTGAGGGCATCAGGTGGACTCTGTTAGTCATTGTATTTTATTGTTTCATCTTATGCCATTATAAAGGGTCTTTCATTGGTGAGCAATTATTTTCCATGTTCACTGGGGACAGGACAAGAACAAATGAGCTTAAAAAAAGGGAAAAGTAGGTTGGTTATTAGGAAAATATGTTTAATTATGTAGATAGTGGAATGCTGAAAACTGTGACCCAAGAAGGCTGTGGAACCTCATTTTTGCTAAAGCAAAGTAAAAGTTAGGCCCTGGAATGTGAGGTTTATGAGGTCTGCAAGAATTTGTTGGATGTCCACAACTTTGTTTCCACTAACAACCTAGAAAACATAGAATCACAGGACCAGAGAAAACTAGCTGACTTTTTTCTCGCCAGCATAACTAACTTTAGTTGTGTGATTTCAATCAATAGTTTATCTAAACTCTCTTCCTGATGTCCTCCAGCAATCTGAATCCTGCAAGCTCCTTATGCAAGCTGTTCTCATGCTTATGCTTTTAAACCAGAGTATATATCAATGCCTACAGGAACAGTCTCTATGACACTATCTAAAGCCAAGTGAGGCAAAACAGAGACAGAGAATGGAGGAAATATTGCCATCAGCAACTTCTGATGTTATTTTTTTTATGCAATTGGTACTTTAGAAATGTTACTGATAGCAAAAAATTATTGGCATATTTTCCCCAATCCTTATTTTGCTATATCATGAATCACACACAAGGGAATAATTTAATCAACATAAAAATGGGCAAACCTAATTTAGAGTCTGATCAAGCTCATTACAACAGACAGGACTCATAGTGAGTGGGCAGACTGGCCAGGCTGTGCATGTAATTGGCTGGTATCTGCTGCCATGTAAACCATGCCTCCTAAAAGGGACACAGAAGTGTAACTTTCTGCAAGAGTGCACAATTTTTAAAAGCTTGCTATGATTTTCCAATTCTGCTGCCACTTGAGAGCAATGAACTCCCATTAGTGGAAGATGAAACAAAAAATAACACTGAGAAAAAAATATGAACAAAAATCCATTCATTTTTTTAAAAGGCTAAGTTAACTCAGTGTAATTTATGCTACACAAGTGACAAAGATAAGTGCCAGTAGCATATGGATTTGGTCATTTGTGTTGGTGTTTGCTTTTTTGTGTTGATGACAAAGACCATACATCTGCTTCAAACAGATGCGCAGGAATATTGCCTTTAACTAAATTTTGTACTGCTTCTCTGTAGATGGAAGAGCCAATAAGCAAAACTGCCCCTTTTCATATTTCATAGCATCAAGGGGATTTTCTTTCCAGAGCATGATTTTTTTAAAACACATATTGTAAAGCTGTGACAGATATTGTTAATATAAGCAACTTACCTGATACAAAGTATCAATACAATATATGCTAATGCAAATGTTAAAAGCAGATATTTTCTTCAATAACTTTTAAAAGTAAAATTGCATTCTACAAAGGTGACTGTTTGCATATGCATAATTGCATTTTAATAATCTCTTTTTAAATTTACTTTCAATTCAAGTAAAAATAAGTAAAAAATAACTAAAAAAACCCCCAAACCCCAACTAACTTGTATTCAGCTACTTAAAAGAAGAATCAGTCATATGTATCTGATGATTTCTTTATTCCCTAACCTACAGCCAACCAGACAAAAGTGGGCAGATGAAACAAAGCCAGAAAATATTTAGACCATAGGTTTTCTCAGGTTATTGTCAAGCGACCTCAAAATGCTTTTACACAAATATTTCAGCACTGCCATGCAAACCTTAACTAAAATGCTTCATCATATAAAACTCTGTGATAACCAAGGACAACATTCTTACTGAGGTTTATTAGTCACCAATAGTATTTTCAAATTCTGGTATCAACTCATTCTAGCACAAGAGCACTGAATGCCATTAAAACAACCCCAAAATCTTTTAAAATGGATTTTTTTTTTCCAGTCTTCATTAATGCTGAATCCATGGCTTCCATTTTGCGCAGCTCAGGAAATCTTGATTGCAAAGCATACAGAGAGTATGCTTTTGGCAAGGATAATAAAACAATTTTTTCTTCAGCTAAAACAGACAATATGTGCTGTGAAGCACAAATGCTCCCACTTAATGGATGCGTGGCTGACCGTAGTTTGATGCGAAGTGAATATACCATAACTCTTTCAGAGCCAGATATATGCCATGCCAGATTTTTAGAGGCCTGGTCTGGCCTCTGGATCTGCACACATCCTACATGTTGAATCCCATAAAGCTCACTCATTGACTTCTTTAACTCATAGATGATAGACATTCCAATACTCATAAACTTCCCAGTGCCTAAATAAATTGATGGTTCTAAGCACAAAAGATAGTAAACACAGTATATTCAAATATTTATTTAAAAAATAAAATAAATAAATAAGAAGCAGTGAGTACTCCTGGACTTCCTTTGCAAAACTAAGCCTTCTGCAAGACCTTATATTAGAGTCTTTATTTTCAGGTGTTCATTAACTCAGATTTGCTTTAATAAAGTCTTCTAGAAGATCTTACAAGTTTGAAACTTCATTTGGTTTTGCTTTTTATCCTTCAAAAGAAGAAACTGATAAGGATATCCAAGATTTTAAGAACAGAAACCTGAGATCTCAAGTTTATTCAGTGTTTACACAGCTGTTGCATTTAATGCTGATACATCTTTATGAAGTCTAAAGAAATAAAAGCAACTTAGAAGTTTTAAGCAGAGAAATGATTAGATTGTATAAACCTAGATTATTTTTAACCTAGGGAATTTTTAACCTAAACAGAGTAGACAATATTTATCTATATTCTGGCAAACAAGCATCCAAGAGGCATGCTTTTCTCTGGCTATCACATTCTCATTTATTCCTTGTTATATCCTTAAACTATAGGAGAAAGTGTCTTCCAATATTTGAAAAAAGAGGAAATAAGGAATAGAAGGAACAGCATCTGTTAAGAAAAAAAAGTAAATAAACAATCAGAAAGCTCTTTATTGAAGCTTTGAAGGATGTGTTTGGCTGCATTGAAATAAAGTTGAAAGAGCACAATATCATTATAAGCTATCTGTTCTCTCTCTAGCCCCAGGAGACAGACAATGAAGAGGAAACTCAGATGATCATATATTTTGAGGCCAGAAGGCAAAGCTATGATCATCCAAAAAAAGAATTCTGAAAAAAAATTGCAATGTGAAATTTATTATGGCCTTTATTCTCAAAAAAATAAATAATGAAAATTCTTCTTTAGAGTCTTCACATATTCTAAATGTCAGCCATTCTGGGGTAGATGAAAGTAACTAGCTAAAAGGAAAGCAATATAGTTTTGTTTGTCTTATTTTGCTTTTTATTTGTGAGAAGAACCAGCTATCACTTTTTGACATAGATAAAAAAAAATTTCAACACAAAGCGCTATGAAAAAGAAAGACGTTTACTAAGGACATTTTCTTAACAATAAGAAATCTGCTGAGGGCTGTTTTCATATTTTCCTGGTTACCCTACCACAGGGAAACCTTGTCAACAGTTAAGCATGTGTACCAATATTGGAAATGATGGGGATAAAACTTTAATAAATCCTCGGGAATAAAGCAAAGAAAGAGAATTTACTGTCTGGGGGTTTTTGTTAGTTTTTCGTAATACAGTTATGAGAAAGTCTTTTTCTTTCTTCCTTTTAATATCCTCTGTGAGATAAGCTAAAAGACATGAATGTATTAAAAAATATTCTCCTTGTAGACGCGGCAGCTCCTTAGAGGTTATCTCCCAGGTGGCAGATCTGCTTTAAGTTGGGTTGCCCTTTGGAAAAAAAAAGTCATCCAACATTGTTATCTTAGAATTAAAAGTAATCTTATTTCCTTTAAAAATGTATGATTCAATTATAAAAGGAAAAGTAATAATATGCTGGGTTTCAGTATTACTTCACCTATGCTGTAAGATCCCAATATTTGGAATAAATTAATTATTTCAGTCTGTAGTCTTGTTTTTCAATAATTTAAAAAGAAATTCTTTGTGATAGGTGGCAGAATCAATAAAGATAACAAAAACATTAATTTCTGTCCTGAATTATTAATATTACAACTATTTTATGAACAGGTTGAATGTCACTGAGGACCTCTATAATTTATTAATGAGCAAGTTTAATGGTAAAGCCTTAATGCCAATGATATAAGGAATTTGGACTGATACCATAGTTTAAGACTTGTTAGTGAATTCACACCATCAAAAAAAAAAAATCAGGCAGAAATTTATTTGACATATATGTGACTACATTGTCCACACTCCTATTCTTTGTTGGATCAGACACAGAGTGTTTTAATTGAAGTGATATTAAAGGGGATGTGCTCACTTGGGGAAATCAAAGAACTGCAGACAAAATTAATATTATGATCATAAGTGGTTTTGGAATGAAAATCTAAATAAATTGTGGTTTATAACCACAACAGTTACTCCAGTTTTGATCATGTGATAGACTTTTATCATCTGAAGTGTGATTTTTTCCAGCAGAGAAGAGATCATGCCCAGTAGCTGGGAGATTACTACCTTTGGCTTACCAAAGGAAATAAGATTACTTTTAATTCTAAGATAACAATGTTGGATTACTTTTTTTTCCAAAGTGCAACCCAGCTTAAAGCAGATCTGGAGTAGTTTACTCATGTTGCCATTAAAAAGGTAAGATTACGAGTGAGGAATCTGCTTTTAACAAAAACCAAACTAAAAAAAAAAATTGCGAAAGGACTTATTAGGACCAACTCAGTAATCTCAGAATGTCCAATTATGAAATGGACTTTGGGGCATTGGTATATTGGGTTTTTATGGCCAATGTGAGAAGCTGATGGAAACTTCCCCCATGTCCAACAAAGTCAAAACCAGCCAGGTCCAAGATGAATGCGTTCCTGGCCAAGGCTGGACAAATCAGAAATGGTGGTAACACACTGTGATAACAGATTTTAGAAGAAGAAGGAAAAAAAAAAGGTTACTGCACAGGTGTAATGGTGAACAGAGAAGAGTGAAGTGAGAATATGTGAGAGGAGCAGCCCTGCAGACCCAAGGTCAGTGTAGAAGGAGACAGGAGGTGGTCCAGGCACTGAGCTGAGATTCCCCTGCAGCCCCTGGTGCAGCCCATGGTGGAGCAGCTGTGCCCCTGCAGCCCATGGGGGTCCATGGAGGAGCAGAGATCCACCTGCAGCTCCTGGAGGAACAGGACCCCCACACTTGAGCAAGTGGATGCCTGAGGGAGGCTGTGAAACCATGGAATCACACTGCTCCAGCAGGGTCCTGGCAGGGACCTGCAGACCCATGGAAAGAGGAGCCCTCACTGGAACAGGTTTTCTGGTAGGACTTTTGACTTTTGACCCTATGGAGGACCCACACAGGAACAGGCTGTGACTAAATGACTGCTCCCTGTGGAAGAGTGAGCCACATTGCATCAGTTTGTGAAATCTGTTGCTTTGGGATGAACTCATGTTGGAAAAGTTCATGGAAAACTGTCTCCCATGGGTGAGACTCCATGCTGCAGCAGGGGAAGGATTCATCTCCCTGAGCAAGAGGGAAGGTGAGGGAAAGGAAGGAGGGTGGGGTGGAGGGCAAGGTGTTTTTAAGGTCTGTCTAAACTTCTTATTAAGCTGCTTTGATTTTGTTACCAGTAAATTTAATTATATCTAATTTGATCTATTTTTTGCATGTGATGGTATTTGGTGAGTGATTTCTCTCTGTTCTTATCTCAGCTCTTGAACCCATGACAGAGGATATTTTTTATCCCCTGTCTAGTAGAGGAGAGGAGTGATAGAGAAGTTTTGGTGAGTTCCATGCATCCAGTCAGGGTCAAACCACTCCAACCGGAAACAGCTAAAGAAAGTCCTAGCACTTACTCCCTCTCTCGTGCAGCTTTTCTGAGGAACTGGAGGGCAAGGGACTTATAAACCTTGGATTTATTCAGGATTAGTTCATATAGAACATCCCTAGTTGACAACAACTGTGCAGAGATGATGTCTTGTGGGAAGGTGAGTGAGCATACACATGGTGTGTGCACAGGCATGCTGAAGCTTTCCCACCGAGGAAAATGGAGTAAGAAATCACATTCAACATTTCTATTTTGACTTGCTTTGAATATCTCACTTTCATGTCTCAGTATACAAAACATAATTTTTAAATTCAGCCCTTTGGAAGGGCATTGTTTTTCTCTTTTTAATATGTTTAACAGACCTCAATACTTAAGCCACTGATTTTCACTTGATATCCTGTGTTATAAGTATGGTCCCAAGTTTTCTTCTCTCATTCCTTCATGTTTTGTCTCTTAAAGGTTACTTTTTGCTCATATTTGCACTTCCTATCTAGACTACGGTTATTAAACTCGTTTACAGGACAGCTCTTTTGGAAATGTTATCCTATGATTGATGTAGACTATTGAACATTTTTTAATTTCATGTTTATTGCTTCAGGATACTGGTTAACAAGTTATTTCATGAGTTGATTCTAGTGTGGCACAACATTTCAATGAACAAAATATCATTGCCAAACCCTATTTAGTTTTGAACATGAATTTGTGAGTGTTAAATGTCTGTAGTTGATTATCAGATAACCTAAAACTCTGGCAGACCGCCCTGTATCATATAGATGAGTTTTCCACTCTCCCTGTGCCAATCCCTTGTATAGCTGCTTCCACATTAGTAACTTAATTATCCCTCCTGCTTCCCATTTCCATCTTTGCACTTGTAGTTACTTTAAGTATAATGAATGTAATAGTGATGAACAACAGAACTGTTTGCATAAGTGCCCACCTATGAATTTCAACACCTGAACAGAAAATTAGGGAAATGAAGGATACTGTCTTGAATGCCTTATCCATCAAAAGTAAATAGTAGCATACAAAAAGGCTCTGTCCTATCTTTTATAGAATAGATTTCTTCTGTTAACTTGAAAGTATCCCATGTTAATACTACACAGAAGTCGGTGAGGACAAGTTCTTTGTTAGGTAAAATGAAAAATGTAGAATTTTAGAGTTTCTGTGTTATTTTCAGTGACTTACTGAAAATATTTATTACGTTAAATAGACATTTTTAAGTAAATGTGTCTATTCAACCTATGGCTGTGCTAGCTGGCCACACAGGCTGTGTAATGGGACAGGTCACATATTCATCTGCATTTAACTCACTTTTAAAATTTGCTTTGGCATTTACTTTTATGCTTCATGTTCTGTGATTAAAGAGAAATGATAAATGAGTGCCATAAATGACTACTCAGTTGTCTTGGCTACAATGCTGCCACATCTCCATCATGACCTCTAACTAATTTACTCTCTCTTTGTCTCCAGAGTAGTCAAATCTAACCCCCAAATATTTCTAAGTCCCCACATTTTTCACCCAGTTCAGCTATTGCTTTCTCACCACAGGGTTCCCATTCCCTTTTTAAATGACCGCAATATAACTGTGAAAGGTGCTAGAGTTCCTACTAGCATTAGATATTGGGTCCATTTCAATTGCTGTAGGACAAATTTATATCAGCCTATCCTAGACATACACAGGTTTGTTGTGTACAACAGAGTTACTCAGCTGGGTTCCTCTTATAGTCAACAAAGGGAAATTATTCCTTTTGGATATAATTTGTCTTATTCTAGATTGAGATCCCCATATGTCCCATTTGCTTAAGAGTTGGACAAAATAATCCTTGTGGGCTCCTACCAACTCAGATTATTCTGTGATTCTGTGAAATTAGTTGGGATCTACAGATACTCATTTCTTATAAGAAGAACAATCAATTTTTAGACCAGGTATAGATGTTAAGCCTTATCTGACTAGATTACATGCATATGTTTGTGTCTGCTAAGACAATAAAATAATCCTACTCTGTCCAGATTCTCAGAGATACAAAAGTCAAGTAATTATGTAGGCTGGATGGATTTCAGATTAGTTTAGACCCCCTTAAAAGGGGATGAGACAATAACATCAGAGTGATTAAGATTCTGTTGCTCATTTCCAAAGAAAGGAAACTATCAGAAACCTCATAGAGAGGTAATTACAGATTTACTATACAGTCTTCCTGGCTTTCTTATTTTCTTTCTGGTAGAACTAAAACTGATTTGATTTTGGTTCCATACTTACACATTTCCATGTCTAGGAAAGTTCCCTGTCTGACCAACCAGGAGCCACATCAGGAAGTTGTGCTGGATTAGACCAAGCTTCTTTACCATCTCAACCCCAGATTTCCCATAGCAATCCTTAAAAAACCTTAATTTTAGTGCAGTAAGTAAATAACAAAATAGTAGCTCAAGACAGTGCCTCTGAGGAAGGGCCCCAAATGAAGGAAATCCTGGACTTTTATACCCTTTCAGAAAGAATAAATGCCAATAAAAAGAAAATAATATCAAGAAAAAGAAATTTGGTCCTTGGGAGCACTCCATGGCCCACCTGAAGCTGAGTTTTATCCTTTTCTAATGGTAGCAGGGCCAGATCAGAAAGAATTCTCCTATGTTTTCACATCCAGGAAGCAAAGCTGAGCGCTGCAAACCTGCGTGTGTCTGCTCCATATGGCACTGAAAATGTAGCCAGGTAGTTAACTCTTTTTATGAAGAGAAAAGTGAAGAAATCTATAACACAAACACTTAGACAGACACTTTGCAAAAAAGTGAAGTAGCCTTCCTGACTAGCACTAGGAAAGACTCAGGAAAGTTTAAAGAAAAGTCTGCAGAGATGAGCAAAATGAGGAAATGGATTCACTGACTATTTAATCATCACTAAAGACATCCTTTATTCTGCCATTCTACTTTTTATCTTTCAGAAAATGAATGATTTTTCTTCATTTGCATTGGAATTTATCTTCTGATTTATAGTAATAAAACTAGAACTCTTGATGAAGTATTTAAAATACTTGAATAAGTCATTATGATATTTCTTTTTATTTTTTATTTCCTAAATCATCTTCACAATTGAATGCAATTGGAATCCAATAATTTATTTTTGAGCCATTATCTTCCATTGTGAAGTCAGTAAACTCTTTAGATTCTGTTTCACAATGAATTCCATAAGACAAACATGGAAAAGACTATTTTAAATGATTCTGTAAAAGACTGAATTATTAACACCTACACAAAATGCCTTAAAACTGATTTGTTAGAAGAAATTTCTCCCTGCCATACAATATTTCATTTCCTATGATACCACCAATCTTTTCTTTCTTCCACTATATTTGGCTGATTCTATGAAAACCATGACCACTGTTACATTTTTTTTTCAACCCTTTCAGGTAGCAGGTCATTATGACTGGATTATACAAGGTGACTTACATTGCTTGGGAATTTTCATTTGACAGTGTGACTTTTTCTGTCTACATTCAGCAGCTGAACTTATTTTATGAAATCAAGATATTATTTTGCCTCTCCTGCCTACATTGTACTCAGACCTCTTACAGAGAAAAATAGTCTCTGTTTCTGTATTCTGTATAGCTACACAGCCACCAACTTTATTTAGAGACATGACTAACATCTATCCTATATCTTTTAGTATTCAGAGGAAGCTGGTCTTCAATCAGAAACTTGTTATTAAAAAGGAAAAATATTACTGAGATAAATGGCCACTTCCAAATTAATTTAAACACTTTGGTTACATAGTAGATTATTTGGGACAAAACCAGTTGCTTTTCACAGGACTATTTTTTCCTGTGAGCAACAACATAGACAAATCTATACTGAGCTACCATTTTGTTTTGAGGTACATGCCTAAATACCACAAACTTCAAAAAGCAAGAAAAACTCAAGTTTCTAGCTTTTAGTTGCCAATAAAACCTTCATCTACCCAAATTATTTCCAGACTAGTAAAATCTGTAGCCTTCAAAGATTCTGTAACCCAAGCACCAGATATCCAGCATGTGTTTAGGACAGATGGTTTGTCGGGCGGCTACAATAGTTGATTAAATAGGCAACAATATTAAAATAATTCCAAATATGGCTTTTAGGGAAAGATCTACTCTCTGGTATTCGGCTTAGATTATTGCATTTATCTACATAATCGCTGTCCAAAGCTGTTGATATGACCCAGTTTTGCATGTATATCCTTCCAGCTGGGTATTGTCAGTAATACATTCTTAATCCGATTCTTAATCTGTGGTAAATGGTTGGAATTAAATTCTCTGATCGATGTAAAGGTCTTATTTGAGTTTCATGGAGCATGTTTGTCTTCTCACATAAAAGGTTAATGTGACTAAAAGATCTCTATACTCTGAGGGAAACTGCAGAACCTTTGCTGGATTTCTGTTTGAATAAATCCATACCCAGTTCTGAGCACTGTAAACTGGGCTTTAGTGAAAATTGCATGTATAATTCTGCCAATTTATACTAAGTTGAGTTTGGGACATTTCCTAGTACTAACTGCATAAGATTTAAATAATTTTGATATAAAATACAAGGTATAAAAATTTTGTTCACTTTTTAAAGTGTAGTGGCTCGTTGTTACTTGGAGCACCCTAAGTCCACTGATTTTGCCACCACTTTGAACACCAAACATCAGCACTCTGGTTGAAGCAAAACCCCAGAAGGTGTTTGACTGTCATTCCATCCTGTTAGAGGTCAAACTAGAGAGATTAAAATTCTGATCATAACGACATTTTGCATCTGTCCGGCTTTCCCATTTCTCTCCACCTCAGCAAAAGAGTTAAGTGATCAAAAAATGTGGAGAAGAAATACTCGGTGTTTATTCATGTATAACATTTGTGCCACTTAGTGTTTCCTGTGAGGTAGAAGGGCTCAAATATCATCTTTCCTCCAACTGCTGATGTTTTGTTTTGGACGGTTTTTTTCAATTGTTGCCCATGCAAAATATTCATGACTTTGAGGGACATTACATCTATGGATATTGCAGAAACTTCCTATTCATTTTATCTTTAGCTCTTCCTTATGTTTATGCCACTAATATTTGGCTGGTGATTTATTTCTACAGGCAATGAGAATCTGGATGACAGTGTTTTCTGTTTCCTGATAAAATAATAGTTGCAGCTGTGCATCACCAGCATATATCAAGCATTTAAGCCTGTAGCATTTTATAATGCTGCTGGGTGGTTTAGCACATATATTGAACAGGGAAGAGAAAAAAACTATTTTTTTCAACCTTTAGGGGATAAAAAGACTTCTGCTGTTGACAGTATTGTCACACCTGGGATTTATCTAAAAGAAAGGAGTATAATCCTGGGTGATCCATTCTTTCAATTTCTCTTAATAATTGATATAATATTGCAGTACCCCATGGAAGACATTGTGACACACAGTGAATAGATACAGGAGGAACAGCATGAGTGCCTTTGCTCTGTCTTTGGCTAGGAAGAGATAATCTCTGAGGAAGTATCTCTCTCTCTGTATTAAGAATTCTAAATGTGGGAAGTGGCATAAAGCAAATGCTGCTTGCGATAGGTAAGAACTACCGTCAAGACACTTAGGCATGACGAGTGAATAAAAGAGACAATACCTAAGCAACAGTTCCAGCAAGAGAAGAATGTCTGTGCTGGCACTCAGAGGGTACTAAAACTTCTTTTAAGTTCAGTGTCTGCTTATCTGTTTTCAATTTTCTGACCAGGGGCATGCATGCATTCTCAAAAAATTTGTGATTCAAACCAAAACAACCCACTGCCCCCTGACAAGAAGAGCAAATCTTCCCAAATGATGCATTTTCACCCAGCAGTCTGAATTTATTAGTGATGTTGTCCCAGTCATTTGACTTTCTAAAGTATATTTCATTTTATGCAAAGCACGAATCCCCAAAATTTGACACCTCAACTAAATGCTAAGCTCTTCCTTTTGATATGTGCTGGCTACACTGCTTCATACCTGCAACCAAGCGATGGAATAATAACAAGAAAATGGAGAACAGGGGTGCAACTATTAAGCAAGTTGGAAAATTTTTGGTAATATTTCACCATAATCATTTAATAATCATATTCTACATCTAATGAACTTAACAGCTCACCAGAGAGACACTCAGAATTAACTTTGTTACCTTCCTGAGACATTTTCTTGCCTTGTCTTGAGCCTCACCTGAAGTTCCCATAGCTCATAAAAGCAATGCCTCTGCGAAGTGTCTCTATGCAGCTATTCCTCTATGATCCTTCAAAAACCAGGAGATTCTTGTCAGACTAATGTGAAGGCCACTGACTTGAATTAGAAACTGTCCTGGTTTAGACTGGGATGGAGTTAATTTTCTTCTTTTTACACATTTCATTATTATTCATTCATTATACAGATTCATCTCTGACAGGCCATGTTATTAACAGCTTTTAAAGAAATATTGGCTAAAGGTCAAGTGTAAGGTACAATGTTCAAACATTTATGACAGTTTTTTAATGATTTTGGAGAATAACAATTGAATCTGTGAGCTCAAAATAAAATTCTTGCATTTCAAACAATGGAATAAATGACATAAAGTGGGAGTAGGTACCTGTTTCATGTCAGTGATATTTCATATTTATTCAAATAAGTTGTTGCTGCCTGCATTTTGCCATTTTTTTGTTTTCTCACGTGCATACCACTTTGTGGCTATAGAGACAGAAAAGAAAACTATTCTGTTAGCCTGAAACCTGTTATTCAGATTTTTTTTTTTTTGGGGGGGTTTTTTGGGTTTGTTTTTTTTTTGTTTTTGTTTTTGGGGTTTTTTTGGGGGGGTTTTTTTGGGGTTTTTTTGTGGGTTTTTTTTTGTTTGTTTTTTTTGTTTTTTTTTTTTTTTTGTTTCCCCATGTTACTTCTTTGTTTCTATCTCTGGTCTGAAGCCTTGAAAGCTGGGACCAGAGGGGATTTATTATTTTAGCGCAACACTATTTTAGGGAAGAGAAAGAAGCAAAGCCTTCTTCAATTATGCTTTAAATGTCCAGAGCAGCCAAATCATATTTCTTCTTGGTGTAATTTGCTTTCTCATCTGAGTTCATGAGCAAGCATAGTCCCCTGCTCGCAGTTAGTGGAAGTGAAGAGGGGAAGAACAGATGGGGTGTAGGAGACAGGGAGGCCAAAACTGTGCCACAATGCGACATGCCAAGCAGCAATTTGGTCTTCCCCATGAACTACTAATTAGCAAACAATTAAAACAGCAATATTCACAGTGGTGTCAGTAATCTCACAGTTATGGGAATTATCCCGTGATCTAGTAAGATTAAATGAGAATTTTGCTGCTAAATATTTTATCCCATTTGAAGAAATTGCCTTATTGTTTTTTTGCTTAGAGAGGACTGTGACTGTACACATCACTTAACAAAACATGTTGAGTGACTAATGCCTGCCTCAAAGAATTTGCAATGGATTTAAAAGAGATATGAATAACAACTGTTCAGAAAATAGATGGGGCAATCTTAAAGGGAAAGAAAAAATAGAAAAAAAATACAAGTCAGATAGGTGAAGAAATATTCTCTAATGAGTTCTGGTAGAGTATCACCAGTACTATTGTATAAAGCCTTGCTGAGGCAGAATCAATCATGCCTAACCTGGGAGCTGTGCTGCACTGTGAGATTCTGTGATGTTCAGCTCCTGTGGTTAGCAGGGTGGATGGGCACCTTCATGTCTCTCATATCTTTTCCTTGTGCCCAGTCATGAAATAGCAGAGGAGAAAATTCTGAAATTAAATGCAGCCTCTAGACAGCACAGCTGTGCTCTGATATTGCCACTGGTTTCAATTCTTCAAACATTAATTGCAGCTCCAAAATCACTGGGGCAAAGATTTCCAACAGCCCTGCACTGACAACTGACTCTAAACACAAACCCCTGTGGCTCCTGCCAGAAATTGCCTGTATGAATGTGGAAGCTCCAAGATTGTAGTTTCTTTAAAGCACCTGGATTTCCTGCTGTGGAAATAAGAACTTGGATGTATTTTGAAGCTCTATTAATGATGCCATCAAAGTTTATCTCTTCATGGCAAGAAGTGCAATTTTCTCTAGAGTTGCCTGCTCTGGAGCTGCTACACAGCAGCCCTGGGAAATTAATACTGCAGACACATTTTCATACTTCAGGCATACTTGTAAGGAGGACCAAGCTGAGGATTTAAATATTCTGGTAGCATTTTTAGCGGGAAGACTCTCTGACTGTGCAAGCTGAGAGCATACAAGCATCCTGGACCCATATTTTTCTAACAAATACTATCAAATTCTAGTTGAACACATGACATGTTTACATCTATCCAAGATCACAAAAACTTTTCAGCATATCAGAAACATCAAAGTACCATCCATTTTGCACAGAAATTCAAATATGTAAGAATAATATCTTGTCCAATGTATGTTGAGTTAGGATAAATATTCTTTAAAACATACATTAATTTCAAGTTATTAAGGATTCAGCTAATCACGTCTAAATTAAGGAGAATAGGTGCTGCTTTCAGTGAAAGCTGAACGGTTTATATTATATTTTACACAGCAATAGTTGTAGAAATCTAGGTTACAAAAAATTATCTGCATTTTTAACATGAAAGACTGCACATAAAATGAAACATGCATTCTGCTTATTTTTGTGTGTGTAATATTTTATGCCAGATTTAGGTTTTGCTATGTTTAAATACCACATTTTGGATTCACTTTAAACTGCCAGTGAAGGGAGGGGGGAAGAGCAATTACATCCCTGGTTCGGTTTAGTCCTTCTGTATTTTAATACAAGTGTTGAAATAGGTACTAATCCAAATAAACCTATTTATTCCATATGAAACACATCTACTTGTGTAAATTAGTCAGCAACTTTGTGTTCTAATTGAATACACAGAGCAGTCTTCTGGGGCAGCACTACTTCTCTGCAGTACCTGTTTAGTGAAGCAAGACAACTTGCACTGAGCATTCTGGAACAGGGTCTCTGTGTTAACCATAACAGGAAATTATAGGATTTAATTAGAATTAAATGTTAATTACTCAATAATATTGAGGAAAAAAATCATCTGTACTACTTAAGCTTGTTAGTTATGTAAAAGTCATGAAGGAAGTCTACTTATTAAGAGATTTAATTAAGCAAACAGGTCTTCATGCCAAAATCAGCTTTCCAGTCTTATGGTACAAGAGTCCAATGATTCTACTGGGTCTACTTAGCATGTTTGTTGTTCAGTTTCAAGTCTCTGTTGAACAAAGAAGTCAAAAATGTTCCTAAGTACCAAAGAGATTTAATCTAATTCATTAAGACTTAAATTTAGGTCCATGATAAGTACTCTGCCAAAACAAGAGCTAAATGGTGCAACAAGTGTGATGTTTAACAGCTGTGGGTGCAATTCAGGCTTAATTTTAAGAAGTTGCTTGATTCATATATATTTCAAATTGGTGTAAGAACATACTATCTAACTAAGAAACATAGTGATAGCTTCACCACTGTAGCGTCTGAGAACCTCATCATCTTGAATATATCTCTTAGGGAGCAGCATTAATTCCAATTTAGAACTAAGACAGTGTGGAGTGTACATGAAGGTAAATGCTTGTCTTGCTCATTTGGAAGAAACCATACTTGAGTCCTACATGTCAAACATCCTTTTAGAGAGTTTTTTTAAGAATTAAGAGCCAAGAGAGAGATTCACAAAAGTCATTATGTTAGCATGAGTGGCTAATGAAGGAATGACAATTTCTGATTAAATATTGAAATCCCGTTTCCAAGAACACAGTGCCACCATTACCTTGATATAGTCAATGAAACTAAACAGACTAAACAGAGATGAAACAGACTAAATTCTGCAGCCTTGAAGCAGTCAGAATCTTCAACAGTGGCTGAGGGGCTATCATGGGAGACTGGATGCAAACCAGGTAGCTTTGAATTCAGAAAAGGGTAAGGGTTTAAATTTCGTTGAATTCCAGTGAGAATATAACCATATGGTTAAAGAAACGAGGAAGATACGCCTAACTCCTCTTTCCTTCAGGAGCTCACATTTTCAAAGTGAGGTCCTACCAGGGATAAGGAAAGACTAATATTTAACACAGAGAAGTTACCAGCTTTATGGAGATTGTTTGGGGGCCTGTGGGTGTCAGTCAAAATAGAGAAATTTGGGAACCTCACTGATAGAGGAAACACACACGGAAGTTCCAATCTTGGAAACTCAAAGAATTAGACAACAGTGGAGCTTTTTGAATGCAAAATAATTGTTAAAAATTGTATTTTATTAGTCTAACCTTGAGTGACTTTGCACAGATCTTCCAGTTCTTAGTTTCCTAGCCAAACCCATGGTTGTTTCCAAGGTAATATACAGACACTCATCCATTGAAGAGGGTACTAAAATGAGATGAAAGCTAAATGCTGAGTAATTCAGACTACAATAAAATTCAGCATAGAAATTTTAATACCCTTTTGGTTATCAGGAATGGAGAGAGGCAGTGAAAATATTGATTTTTGCTGAGAGGTCTTTTAAAAAGGGAGAGTATTACAATTTTAGTTTATATTTCCATACAGAAAAAAGGGCCACTTGGGGAGACTAAATATGCCAAGGCTATTAAATAATAAAGCTACGAGACAAGTAAATATTCCTCAGAGAGTTTCATTACACAAAACACAAGTTGGATTTCACATTCTTTTTGTCAGCAAGGCTCTTCTGTTTCAGAATTGAAAGCATATTGTTTCTTTGTATACATTAGTGGAAAAAGCAAACAATATTAATGTACCTGATTTTGAGTCTGAAGTTCAGCTAAACCATGTCACACGCTCAGTGTGGACAGTGCTACCTGCACGTTACAAGGTTCTGCATCTGTGGCTTAATCAGAAAAACTGGCTTAATACTGCCCAAATGTATATGAACAACTTCTCAGCCCTGCTTCTATTATATTAGAGCTGTATTAGAGTTGACAGTCCTTATACCTGCTTATTTTCCCTGAATGGTCAAAATATATCAAGTGAATAAATGTTCTGTTGTTTCCTTTACAGTTGAATCACAGAAGATAATAGACATATTTGGGATACTTTTACTTATTTTTACAGAGCTCTTTTCATAGTTCTATGAAACCATGACTGTGTTTGCTTCAGCTTTTAAATAAATGAACATGCCAATTCCCCTTGAATACCAGTGATGCTGAGGATGTGCATCAGTGCTGCCATTGACGCAGTGCGCAGGCTGTTCAGGCACTTTGGTCCCTCTTCAGGATAGCCTCTCACTCACCCAAAAACTAATTTCTTCTACCAGAGTAGACTGTCATACTCTAGTCCTGACATCCTGTCATGTTAGAGTTCATTTTTCCAGTGAGTTCCTTTTAATTTTCAAAACATACACTACAGTACAGAGCTACTTGGAAATGTGTTCGTGTATGAAGGATAAATGTTGCTTAAAATTCCTGCATCCAAGTTGTTCTGTCACTTTTGCCTTATTACTGGCAGTCAAAATAATTGAAACACAGTGTTGACATCTGCCTTTTTATTGGTGTGTTCTATGGACTTTTATGTTTTCTTCTACATATTCCATAGTTTCTCACTCTTGCTTTTATTTGTGAAACAGCAGAAAATACTTTGAATATTGGGATGAATATTTGCTATGAAGTTTTACTTCCTAGGAAATTAATAACACTGTATGGGTTCTTTCATTTTCATTATACTTACTCCCTATTTTTGTATAAAGAAAATTCACATGCACTCCAAATCAGCATAAATAAACTATATCACTATCATGAATAATGACATTAGGATAGAAAAAGGTATAACATCTGGAAGCCAGTATCAGTGGAATTATTATGGCAACTAAGTAATCTTCTCCTTGGGTGAAAGAGTAAATATATCAAAAATATAACATAATGTTTATAAAATTCAAATATAAGTAGGGGTGATGCTTAATAACTCTCTTGGTCTTTACTTTCACCTATTTAGCTAAAAATTAAAACCCATATACAAGATTAATTGAATAGCTAGGGCAATCTTTTAAAACTACTATATTGTTTTAGATATTTTTATCTGAAAATTTCAGTACTATTTCTGCAAGGAAGTGATTGAAATTCTCATCTTAAAGGTGGAAAGAGTGAAGATCAGAAAGGTTAAAAGCATGCCAGATGTAGTAGAGTTCGTTGATGGCCAACCTGGAATTGGAATCTATAGCTCATAATTGCCATCCATTTTCTGCTGGAAGACAGCTTCCTACAAGAAGAAAATCTCAAACCTCTCCCAAAGCATACCCACCAACACCCCCCCACCCTAAACTTCCATGACACTCTTGAAATTTTTTCTAGTCCTATACTTCATTCATCTTAAGTGAGAGATCTCTCTGTTTGTCCTAGGAC
>PYHW01010840.1:6362304-6376613 GCA_013186435.1 Turdus rufiventris
CTGACTTGCAAGGTTACCACAGTTATCTCCAGAAGAAATGGTTGGATATGGAAAATTCTGTTCTTGTAGTGGTTTCTAGTGATTATTTAACATAGTCCTCCAAAAGGCACTGGGGCTTATTAAACACTTCACCTCAAGGGCTGATCTATTTTATTTGGTAACACTCTTGAAATCCTTCTGATATTTTTGTGAATTACAGATATTAAAGTTCTTGGAAATGCATGCTACAGGTGTTGCCTTAAGAATATTTCACAGTGCATCTTGTTATCTTCCAGTTTCTCTTTTCCCATTCTTAAAATGATATTGTGAATACTCCAGTACCTTTGCTTGCAAGTGCAGTGGAAAGGGAAGAGTCACACGCTCTGCAGGCTATACCATCAGTGCTCCAAAATGTACATTTGCAGAGTGTAACATACTAAGTAAAAAATTTCCTACAGCAAATTGGCCAGTGTAGTAGAATATAGTGTCTATACTGATGCTTATTCCATCTTAATGATTATTACCATGAAAACACTTTTCTAGTTCTGTTTTAATCAGAAAAGATATTTATCTTGTGCTACTCAGTTCTTCACATTTCTATGCGTCTCACATTTGCTACATCTGTCAGAATTCTACTCACATTTCCTGACATTTTCCATCATTATGTAATGAAACCACTTCACTTTTAATGGGGATGTGATGAAAAATAGCACAGGAAATTAATTTAACTAATTTAGTAGTTTTAGCACTAGAACTTAAGTCAGATTTGAAGGACGTGGATTCAGGGGTTGTTTTTTGTATCATCATTGAACTATTTTAATAATTTGATAAAAAATTTTGGCATATCAAAAGGGGAAAAATGTGCTAGTATATGCATTGTAACATGGTCAGGACGTTAATGAAATCCTGAAATATAGATGGTAAACAATATAAAACATCATTAAGACATGCTAAGCAAATACATCTATCATTATGTAATATCAGTACCTGGAAGTGTACTACAGATAATAACACATAGAAAGACAATTTGTGTAAATTATATTTGACAATATTTAGATGAGAATCTTTTTTATATTGACATTAATATTAAGGCAGTTATGCCTATAATATTATTTACATAATTTCATGCATTTGTTTTGAATAAATTACACAGATAAAATTAACATTTTCTTAGTGTTTCAGATACACTTTTTATATTTCTATAATACAAAATTTTATGGAGACTACATCTTGAATGAAAAATAAATGTGACTAAATCTAATCACAGTGGTCTGAAATCCTCATTAAGAATGGGGAAAAGGTGAGCCAGGAGACATCTTTACATCTTCCCATAGAGGGATTTCTAACTTAAGAAGAAATAAAGAGGAGATAAGACAGATGAAGGCATTCAAATATGGATATAACTGGTGCATCTTCCATCTCATTTGGGTTAATTTTTAAACAGTGATTGTCAGGTACTGCTTTTAACATGCGGGGGAAAGGTTCTACATTATGTTATTATAACTGTAAATAAAACCAGCCAATAAAAGTTGTTGTATATAAATTAAGCCAGCCTTAATTTAGTTTTTCTGATTAAGCCACAAACGCAGAATTTTTTCATGTGTAGACAACATTGTCCACACAGAATATGTGGCATGGTTTAGTTTAACCTCAGACTCAAAATCAGGTACATTAGTATTGTTTGCTTTTTCCACTAATATATACCAGACAGAGAAAATATGCTTGCCCTTGTGGAAGAGAACAGCCTCACTGATGAAAGATATGGGCAAATCCAACTTCTGGAACTGTTTTCTGTAGTGAAAATCTCTGAGGAATATTTACTTGTCTAGTAGTTTTATTATTTAACAGCCTTGGCATACTGAGTCTTCCCAAGTGGCACTTTTTTTTGTATGGAAATACAAACTAAAATTGTAGCACTCTCCCTTTTTACTAGACCTCTCAGCAAAAATCAATATTTTCACTTCCTCTCTTTGTATAGTTATATGACTGCACATTAAGCAACAAATCTAACTAGAAGGCAAGAGAACCAAATCCTCTCCAAAGAAATTCAGTGAGTCATGGCCAAAATTACTTAGTACTTTAAAGAGATACCTTATTGCCTTGCATTCTCATTAGTATTTATCTTAACTAATTGGAATTTAGGTTCTCCAGGGTCAAGAAATATTTTTGATTCATTGTGAGTAGTCTGATAGAAGAGGATCCTGACCTCCATTGGTATATCTCAGTGCTATGACAGTATATATAACATTGTAGGAAAAAAAATGAGAGACATCATTTGAATACTTTGCATCTCTTAAGAAAAAAGTTTCAAAGTGTTTTCTGATGACTACACTTCTTTTAAATAATCTCACTTTTCTCCAATTATCCTCATAGAGAAAATTGCTCTTTATGACCTTTTAATAGTTACAGTAATTTCATGATTACAAGCCGCACTGAGTATAAGCCGCACTTCCGGGGTGTCAGCAACATTTCATTTTTCCTCCATACACAAGCCGCACCTGATCGTAAGCCGCACTTTCGTTCGCAGCGAGGATCCCAGTGCAACTTTCACAAAGTTGCCAATTAGTAACAGAATCGTGGGATCGCGGGATTTGCTGGCAGGTGCCAACCTCGGAAACATTATTTCCAAGTGAAAAAAGATACAGACAATAGCTGCAGCAGCGTACCCTGCAAGTTTTACTTACGATATGAAAAAGATATGAACAATAGTGTTGTCATTTTAGAAGCATTTCCAATGGATCCGCGTTGCCTTTAAACAGCCACTCAGCCGGGCAGCCACTCGGGTGAGCAGACAGCAGGGCAGCCACTCAGTTGCTAGGGTGAGTGGAGAGCAGGGCAGCCGCGCAGTCACACAAGACTGAAAACACTGAAAAAAAATACAGAGAAATATCACGGGCTCCAATTGGCAGCGCCGCCCCATCACCAGGGCTCTCATTTCCGGGTTTGAAAATTTCTGAAAATCGTTCATACATAAGCCACTCCTGAATTCAAGCCGCACTTACGGGTAGAGACCAAAATTTTAGTCAGAATGGTGCGGCTTGTAATCGTGAAATTACTGTATTACTGATATAAAACATACCAAAAGTAATTATGGTGCAAGATATAGACTAAGCTTCCTATGAAATATAAAGAAATAAATAATTTTCTTTATTAAATTCTTTGTCTTCATCTGCCTTTTAAGCTTTGTAACTACTAAGAACTTTATTCTTGTCCCAGTCAATAAATTGGTGAATGTAAGCTGCAGTATTTTGCTGGGCCTACATAAGAAAATCAAATTTCAATCAGTCATTTGAAGTATCCCTCCTCTATCACCATTGGTCTCCAAAGAGATTATCACCTCAGTAATTGAGACTGAATCTGTTTGACATCACTTGCTTTCTTCATTTATCATTTAATGTAAAATCACTATCTCATCTCTGAATATGAATAATCACAATTATAAAGTGCAGATAATATGCCTCACATTTAATTCTAAATCAGTATTACTGTGCCCATTATTGTATGTTTAGCAAAACCTCACTGATCAATAACAGCCAGCAACCACTGTAAGAAAATCAGAGCTCTCATAGGTCTTAGGAAAGATTCAAGTACAACTGAAAACTTCTATACTGTTATAAATCTTTGATTATTTAAAAAAAATAATTACAAAGTATCTTTACTTTTTTTTCTCAAAACTAAAAAATATTGAATAACATTCTACAAATGTTAGGATGCAGAATCTTTGCTTATTGTATTCCAGGTGTATCTTTTGTCTTGTTTCCCTAAATTCCTAACCTGCTGATTTAGGACTGCTTTACTTGTCCAGTTTTCTTCCAAAGCAGGTTAGTGTGTTTTTAGGGTTTAAATTGATGGGATGGTTTATTGAGTATAACAAACCCTCTTCAGCTGACCTCATTCCCTTTTGCTCAGAACTTTTCTGTCTGCATTTAAAATCATGATTTAAAGCAACTGAAAGAACTGCCTGTACTTCCCAGGGTCTCAAGTTCCCTGTTTTCACAGTTTTGCTAATCCAGTAGGGTTATCCTGAAGTACACTTCTTTCTTAGATCTGCTTGACAGGTGCCTGTTTATATCCTTCTCCAAATTAAGGTTTTTTTCTGTATCTGGAGGAAACATCTAAGATAGTTTTGACTTCTACCTGTTACCTAAAGCTCCTGGTTGTTCACAAATCTTAACATTTCTTCTTACTGCTCTTTCAGAAAGAAATTGCAGCACTCTGAGAGGAATACTGAGTAAATTTTACTGCCCAAATGTAAAAAAAAAAGGTCCTGCTTTTCTTCTAATATTCTTCCCATGACCATCTTGCCTCCTTTTTCATATCAGAATCAGTGTTCTGTTCTTGGCTAATTGTACACATCAGGTTTTTTTTGTTTTTTTTTTACTGATCCTTCACACAATTTCCTCATTCCTCTAAAACAGGAAGCTTGACAAAGCAACACATTTGCTTTCTAAGGCTTGTTCTTTGATGTCTTATCTTACTGGTTTTCTTATGGCTCCAAGTCAGACAGATTTAGTCTCCCTTTTTGCTATTACTGAAGAATGCTAAGTAACAACCCAAATCAATATGAAGCTGGTAGGAGTTATGGATCATTGGCAACTTAGGACATCAAACTTAAATCAGTCAAAAAATAATGGTTTTGGCAGCAATAAACTGTGTGCTGTACTGTAATGATTTTTTTTTTTGCATGCCCAAAACTATAGTTTTAGTGCAGGAAATTCCTGTTGGGCAGATCCCAGCCTCTGGTGTGTAAGGACATTCCTACAAGTGCTGTCCTGAGCCTGCCCTGAGATAATGGGAGTGACTCCAGCACTTGTAACCAAAGGGGAGATAAAGAGAACCTAGCTAAAATAATTGTCAAAGAACAGCAGTCTCTCTCTGTCGTCTACAACCAGATGACTGCTGTGCATTTGATGCATACATTTTAGATGAGTAATATTTTTAATTAAGTCCATCTGGAAAGATAAATATATATAAAATCAATTTGATACATCCATCTACTGTATTTTATCATATGGTTTAGTAATAAATAGGATGTTTTATATTTCTAACTCGGTGATTCTACAGGCTTGTTAGATGGAAGAAAATTATCCTAAACTAAATCTTTCCATCCTTCAGAATTTATAAAATTTAAGTTAATACTTTGTGGCTGCTCCTTATTCTTCATTGCATGACTAAATATATCTGCATTAAAAAAAAAAAAAAAATTCCGTTTCTTTTTTCTACAGGGACACATCTCTTTTCACTTCAATGCAGTCCCAGCTTCATAAGCTTGATTGAAGACAGTGTAATGATCCCTCTTTAAAAAAAAGAGAGAATTTCAGAAAAAAATCCAAAGCCAAACCATTGAAGACTTATTTAATTCTATTATAAATATATGGAACAACTAAGTTTCCATGGAATTGAATGCAGTAACAGTATTCTTAGTTATACTTAAATAACTATGTAAAAAACTAAGTTTTATTAATTGCATTTTTCATTACGACTCTGTATTTCAACAAAATGCGCATTGACAATAAAGACAAGTTCAAGGAAACTGAATATTTATTTCCCTTTTTATATTTAAGTAAAATACAGACTACTGAGATAGAAATGGAAGTAGGGTTTTTTGTAACTGCATTTGGTCCTATCACATTTTTAGGGAACAGATACCCAAGATAATTATTTCTCATCTTCTGAATTTTGTTAGTCTTACTTTCAAAAAGCATTTCAGGCTTAAATTTTAGTCAAAACCCTGGAGGGTTCAGTTCCTTAAATACAGACACATCTTGGGAGACTCAAATTACTGCAATTTTAGTTGGGAATATTTTATGTCTACCACTGTCGTCTAGCTAGCAGGGGAAAAAAACCTTAAAAATAAGACCTACTGAATTTAATGTTGATCCCAAATCATAGCCAAGGAAGAAACACAAGAATATTCTAAACTGCTATCATATGGGGTTTTTTTCCTCAAATCAGTGACATATAAATGCTGCAATTTAGATATGTACTAAGGTGTCTCATTAAATGAAGGCTGATATATATGTAGGGTTTTTTTAGTGTATTAAAAATTATAGTACTTTACTAACTACACTAATTTACAACCATCTTGATATAGTTAACTGAGAAAAACATCTGCCATCCTAAGTTTTGAAATATTCTATGATAGGCTTACAAGTATTGAAGTGAATTATGTATAGTTTGTCTTTGGAAAATGTTAGAGCTGACCAAGGGCAATTTAATTTAGGCATACATTAATATACTGTAAATTATCCTTGAACTCTAACTGCAACAATTTTAAGAGTGCTTTTAGAATTTCATTAGCAGTAAACAGGCAGGGGCAGTAGCAAGAGAGAAAACCTGACTGATTCTACTGAATATGTGAGGAGTTAGCTTCCATTTGCAAATGACTGTGGTGCAGAAAATGGCCTCTCAAAAGCCTGCTTTCTCCTTTCAGTTTCACACACAGCCCTGAGAAATATTCAGGCAATCCAAAGATATAAACTAGTTTAATGCTCCTGGCTCAAAACATGAGCTTGGACATTAAAGTTCAAAGTGGGCACAATGACATCAAAGCCAGCCATGCAATTATATATTTGCACAATACACATTACACTACTAAAAACACCCAAAGTACTTGAAATTAGCTTGTGTTGTGAAAACATGTCTAGTATATAAAAGGAATGCATACTGAAATAAATAATTGTACATATTTTCCCCTTTACTTAAATAGTTAATATAAATATCACCATCTACTGGCAGAACAAAATGTGTAGCAGTGTTCACAAGCTTGTAGGATCAATAAAGGTAAATACACAAATTGATTCCAGTTTACACAGCTCTTAAAAATCTGCAGAAATACTGTTAACTTCATGTTGTCTCACATCAGCCATGTTATTTTCCCAGGTTTCTGTGTAGAATTAGAAGAGGCTTCCTGAGCACCTTCACACACTTCTCTAGAATTGCTCCATGTGAAAAAGATGCTCATCTTCAATAAAGAATTATCTTAATTTGAATTTGAATTAAACTGCATACTCACTATGCTGTCTGATCCATATGAAAAGAACTTAATTTTATTGTTGCAGTTTATGTTTGTAGCAACAGTGTTTACAAAGAGTTACTCATATCAGAGTGAACTTTCATTGTTTTCTGGTTTGGGGTTTATTTTTATTAGTAAGTATATCTCTAATTTTCATTTTGAAATATTTCTGAGAAAGAATTTCTTTTATTGTCTCAGAAGTGAGGCTGGCTGGCATTTTAATGGAAATAGTAGAAAAATGTTAAAAGAGAGATAGCCTGGGTATTTATTTGCCTTTTTGTATGAGTCCTTAATATGCTCTTTTGTGCATTCAGGTTTTTGAGTAATCCTGAAGGCTAAGGTTTTAGTAATTTTGATAAAAGCTTAGAGTTTCTTGTTCTCTGTTGCCTTTAGGAACCATAGCTTTAAGTAAAGCATTAAATGGTACAAGACTTGTCATCAAATTTTAGAGTTCACAAGACTCAGATTGCAGAAATCAAATCTTGACCTGATTTGAGCTGAGACACGTAAAATAGTTCGGAATAGAAAGATACTGAGAGGGAAAAAAAATATCCGAATATTACCACAGGTTGGATAACAGGAGATGAGAAATGAAAAAACTAAAACTGAGAACCTAGTTATAAGGGAATGGAAATACTGTGGAAAATAGAGATAACAGAGTAGGTTTTAGAGGAAATATCAATAAGCTAGGATATATAAAGATGTCCTCTTGTGAAGAAAAAAAGGAGAACCAGGGAGGGTAATCTCATCAAAGTCAGGGAAGAGCAGAGCATTGAGATAAAAGTTCTTATGGGTCCAGAAAGACTAGGAAGTAAAAACAAGACAGAGGATTAGAATTTTGGCCAAAATTTACAGGTCTTCAAAGATTTGAGCAAGATTCTTCTAAATGCAGGAAACAGTTGAGAAGGTATATTCAAAATAATGCAGGAGAAAGACAACACTGCAGCTTGTTCAGGCATTATTTTAGACAGACATCTTCCAACTGTTTTAATATCCTAAATGGGTTGCTACATCCCAGGAGACATCCTAGCAAAGAGCAGGAATCGGTGCTGCTGGCTGTACCACCCAACACCACACTGCTCATCAAGGCAGAGCTACTGGAAGGTAGGTAGCCCAACGAAATCTGTGTTTTATACAGACCTAATTATGAAGGAAGTCTGAGATGGTTTCTTCAAGGACAGTAACACCACCAGCAGTTGTTTGTAGTTGCCACACACCACTGTGGAATGGCTTGTAGGTAAAGAATGAGCTGAAAGTAAAAGCCTTTGGAAATATATATAAAAGCATTTCAAGAGCTCAGAAAGGGTGAGAGACTGAAATATAAAAGTTGGTGGGGTTTTTTTATATGCCATTAATCAACATTAAATTACAGAGCTACTTTTCCACAAAACCTTGCCTTTAATAGTTTCAAACAAAGCACACAGCTTATGTTCAGGGAAGATAATGAGCAGACTGAAATGCCTGCGGAATTTGCCTTAAGGTGATGTCTTAAGGCCTTGGTATATAGTAGATTTTTGCCGCTCTTAGACCTCACTTATTTTTCTATGCTGTTGGATCTACACTGTCCTCATCTACTCCCTGAACCCCTAGCCCCCACGTCATTCTTTTGGTAACCTTCTCTATTTTTCCCTGTTTAGCCAGAGAAGCATTTTGGGAAAATACCAGAATTTGCAATAGATTCTTCCTGACAACTGCATTAGTACTAAATGGCCCAAGATTAGGCTGTTCTTGTGGGACTGACCAACCATCAGTCTTTATGGCAAGGATTTCTGCAAAATGTTTCACAATACTCCATAAAAATATACAAAAATAACTTCCCTATCTAGAAAACAAACAAACAAACAAAAACACATTTTATTTTTTCAAACTAATCAGCTGTTCTATATTGCACAAAACTGCAAATTTTCATCTTTCTATCAATTAGCTACTAATGCCATCTTGGCTTTCCTTTTTTTGCAAAACTCTTATTCTGGAATTAATCTACTCATTTTCCAGAGAGAGAAAACCAGGCACAGAGGGGAGAGATTCACACCTGATTTTTGCCTTGACAGTAGGTTTGGACATAGCTTGCTTAAGCTATTTGGCTATTAGAAATTGATCCAAAACAAGGTAGTTGAGACATTTAGCAGTCTGGTGTTATAGGTCAGTAATATAGCCGAGGATATCACCCTAGACTGTCACCTTAGAATTCTGCTACAGAGAGTGGAGACAAATAGGCATTTTTAGAGTTCAATTCATCTGAGCTGGTTTGGATTTCTAAGTCACGATTAGATGAATCGTGTCCCACAAGCGACTGTTTCTCTTCCCTGACTATAAAATTCACCATGCTGTCTGGCTCAGACAAATACATCCATATTAAGGAAGGATGTTTCAAGTTAGTTGAGATTAATCTCACATATGGAGGTTAAAGATTAGCTTTTAAAGTATAAAAGTGGTTTACAATGTAGTCAGGGATCATAGTATGTCTTTCCAAGGTATTTAGAAGCCTTGGTACTTTTGAAATCCTCGCTAGTTCTCTATCTGCAATCTTTGGTACTTAAATATTTCTACCAAGTTTTCCCATAGAAATTTCTCATGCAAATATTCTCATAGAAAGGTCAAATGAAGTTTCTTATCCTTAAAAATAAGAAAAACAAATCTTACCACACACAAATAAAATGTAAGAGTCTGAAGAGCTACGTGTCCATTCTTAGCCATATCACATATCAGCATCTTTTAGGATCAAAAAGCTGTCCAAAAATCTAAAAGCTTTGGATTTCTTTCTGATCACAATCCTCTCTAAAACAAAGAAATGTACTCCCTGAGAATTTTTTTTTTGTGCCCAGAACTTTCCAATTCTAAAACTAACCAAAGATTCGTACAAAATCTGTCAGAAATGGGACAAAGGCAATATTATGTATTTCATGTGATAATGTACTTGCATTTGCTGATATAGCACAGAAATGCAAATAAACAAAAAATTATCTATTGTAGTTAAAAAATGACTACTTTGTTTATTGCAAACAACATGTTTCAGATGATAAAAGAATTGCCTTCCAAGCCCATATCAGTACTTGTTTGAATAGCAGCATATGCATGCTATATAATCAGCCCCAAACATGTTTTGATAGCAATTAAAACACCTTGGGAGGGGGAGCTTGTTTGTTTGTTTATTTTTTGTTTTGTTTTTAAAGACTGAAATCTCTTGTAGTCATACCTGGAAAATATCCATCGCCACTGCTTCTCCAGGATGAGGAATGATACCTCATTTCCTTAGCACATCTGGCAAAAAAGGGGATAGATGCATCAAGTGGTTACCCTGCACTTTTCCTGGTGCTGGGTTCTCTGGAAGCTCCTTAGATGCTGTAGACTTTGAGACTCCTTTGCCAATATTAATCAATCAGCATGAAGATTGGAAGACACAGAAAGGGCTACTCTAGAGGTCTCTATTGATTCTAATACACAGCCATCATAATTTCTCTTAACACAATGCTATTTTAAAAACATTCTGTGCTACATAAAGTTTAAAATAAAATTGTAAATGTGACTATGCTCTGCTCATTCTCCTAGCTGCAGTCATACTAAATGTACTGTATAGTATGCAATGGGAAGTATTAGTAATGTCCAGACATTGGCTGATTTACATTACTGACAGCTATGTGTCATTAATAGTCTTATTAAGTGCCGTGAGAAGTTGGTTGAATGGGCATTAATGGCCTTCAGAGATGCAGATTTTAAAAAATGTCTGCTTGTACACCATTTTTTAAACAGTAAACGTATCTGTGCATCTGCAAAATTGTAATTTATCTGCAAGAGAGAATAATAGTTATCAAAAGTAACATATATCACTGTTAGACTGGGGGCTTTGATATTACACTTCCTGTGTTTCTAATGGGAATGACATCTATAAAACTTGTGATAGGACACTCAGACTCCATAAATTCTTAAGATAAGACTTTCAACATTTGACAGCAGTTTCTAGAAGAGCTGGGCTATTTCTGACAGATTCTTGCAACACTTATGGATGTGCAGGTTATGACTTGCACAGTATTAAATAGCTCCTCTGTTATAAAAAGAATAAAGGGTGTGATGATTAATTACCAGTAGTCACCTGCTGTATTACTATCTGGATGAGAACATTAACATGGCAATAATCGCTGCAGTCTTCTGAATAAAATGACCATAAAATGCATGAAATCAGACATGCAGAGAGTGAATCAGCAGTGGAAATGTGTGTGTATTGGCTCTGTGAGATATCTGATCAAAGGATGATCTACACAGTCACCAACTCAGTAGAGCCTGAAAAATGGAAGACAGAAGAAGCCAAATGTACACAGAGCTATGACTAAGGAGTTAAAACCTGCAGAGACAGAAAGCCAAATTTTACCTTTCCCATAAAGGTGTAACCACCTATCAATCAAGTTTTGTCTGCTGAGATTGCCTCGAAAACTTTAAAAAAGCAATCAAATAAAAATGGTCAAAATGAGCTAATGTGTTAATTGCTGTGGGAATAGAGGCCCAAGCTACAGTAATTGCAGAGAAAGATGAGAAGAAAACTTTGTAGCTACTAGAATTCAGTGCAATCTTTTTCTTTTGTTCCAAGTTGCCTAATAACTGCATACTGAAATCTGGCCCTTAGGCTACAGAAAGTGGTTCTCCTGGCTGATACATTTCTCTTCAGTTGAATAGCAAACTGAAATTTGCCCTTTCTTCTGCAGTGCTACATTTTCAGCCGTATTTTTGCACATGGGACAAAAGTAGCAAGTAAAAGTTCCACTTTGTTGAAAAGCAAGTTAATATTATGAGCAAAGTCCTGTGCTGCAACTGCCACCTAGTTAATCGTACTTTCAGCTTTGGTATAGAGGGTACTTACAGTATTGTGAAAAATAGTTTTTAAAAAAAGAAAATTTTAGATTTGGTGTGCAGGATATAAGAAAAAAATCTCACTGAACAGCTATCTAAATAGCAGGAGTTGAATTCAGTTTTGACAGTAAATCTATGCTGCACACTGAAGGAAAACAGATTGGGTAGGTCTTGTACAACTTCTGATGCCCAGGTGCCCAGTTACCTAAACAGGTTTGAGTTTTCAGCAAAGTTTAATTGACATTTGAATTAATTCTTGAGAGGTTTGCATCTCCTAAGAAAATAGAATTAATTCATGAAGTACTAAGGCATGTATTAAGTTTTAAACCTTTAAACCTAGCCATCTTCAGAATAGTCCACTGAATTTTCACTCACACGTAAAATTAAGCAAATGCTAAAATGACCCATGTAAGAATTACAGTACAAAGTACTGGTTGAAAACATAAAAGTAATTATAAATTTGTGGATTATTCGGGTGTAACTTTTTTCTTGATTTCCAAGACATTTAGGGCAAAACCCCTTTAAATCAATGTGATATCACTGAGGAAAATATTTAGTTAAAATTATTCACTCATCATGGTGTTTTAAGATATCATTACAATTTAGACATTTGTTTGCAAACATGTCTGTATATTGCTCCTACATTCAATCCCTTCTTAGCAGAATTCATTAAGTCTGTCAATTCTTAATACACACAAATACCTATATACATAAATTTATATATATGTATAAACATCTGTTTTATCACATTAACACAATATAACATAAACATTGCTTAAGCACCCATCCATATGGGCCATCCCACCATCCTCTGTCTCCATAACAAAATATAAGTACCAGAAGCCAAGTTATGCCTAAGCCACTGAAAGATGAAAGCTAAATCCTTGTTTAGCAGAGGTAGTCAGTCATTCCCACTCTCAATGGAGACACCAAAGCAGAAAACATAACATTTCACAGAAATTATTCAAGCTATATATGAACAGAAGGATCTAGGATAGTTTCTTAGATGTAAGGTTTAAAACAGACCAAGACCCAGATTAGCATTGTCTTTAGCCATTCTGTTACCGTATTTTTAAAAAAGACATTTGGGAGACTGAAGATGGAGACAGAAGTGGAAAGACTAGGCAGAGCAGATGCTCTCACTACTTTTACCCATGATTTCTTTCAAAGAAGAAAGCATTTGTTTTCAGAAAAGAATGGGGTTTGGTTTTCTTTTGATCCCTCCCCCAATATTTATAGGGGTTTTTTGCCTCAGATGTAGGTGGGACAAACAGAGAGCTTGGGGATTTTCTGAATAAACCTGTCTTCACAAGAAAAAATAATTTTTCTTAAAGTAGACATTCAAAAGCAGGACATTCAAACAATCATCCTCTCAGCCTCTCTGCTGCTAGAGCTTGTATCTCTGAATTCTGTGAACACCTGTTATTCTCCAATTAGCATGTTCTCATTCTTTTGAAGTTATTCTATATTACAGGTCCAAAACTGTGCAACTTGATGGGTGAGAGTTGACTCTGAGTTTCAGTCCAACCTTAAAAGCATGTGCTAGATGAAATGTTAGACCAATTGTATGACCAGTGTTTGAAAGAAGAAATTGTGTCATTAGTGTAAACCATGAAATTGAAGTGATTGCAAGTTAAGAAGTAAATAAGGCTGAGAAGGAAAGAAACAAAATGGATTAAAAATAATTCATCAAAAATGCAAAAGTCTTGCTGTCTCAAAAGTTGTCCTTCAAAAAGTACCAAATAATATTTAGGCAAACACTTGCATACCAGATTAGAAGAACCATAGTATTAGAACAAATGTGCACTTATCTATCCCACAACTTCCATTCGGCATAGAACTAAGCCTAAATGCTGACTTACAGACATAGTTATGTTTCTGTTTTATGTCAGTTCCTTGAACCCAATGAGTGGGATATTATCAACACGGCAACACCAAGCTCAGACAGTGATAATTAGAACTGAGAGTCCATATGGAAAATCATGAGAGTATATTTTAAAATGTAGTTTGATTTTACAGGGCTTTTACCATCTAGAATTTGTGTTCTACTGCTGTTCAGGCATTTACATTATTGTTTATGGAAAGATATTAACAGAAAGACAGTGCTCCTGTCCAAAGTTCGAATTCTGGATGTGAAAAATTTCAGCTTGCATACTCAGTCATATGGCTGAAAGCTGATACTTTGTTACATTCCGCACAATATTGATTTTTCTCTCTTATGGACTGTCTTCTCACTAATTAATAAATTTGTCTAACTGATTTGCAAGAATTTATTTCACCGCTTACATAGCATCACATAAATAGTTCTGTCACAATAAATTTGACTTAACACAAACCTAGAATTAAACATGAAGTGTACACAGAACCAAAATATAATATTTTTACTTTAACATTAATTTATGAGAAAAAAGAAGGCAGAATTAAGATTACAGTAATTTCACGACTATAAGGCGCACCCTTTTGACTAAAATTT
>PYHW01010840.1:6379227-6407510 GCA_013186435.1 Turdus rufiventris
TCTCCAGGGCAGTGAAATTATGTGGGCTGATATGGACTGCAGCATTTTTTGTTTTCCAAATCAAGTCATGGAGATAGATTATTGATTAACTTGTTTTACCATTCGCAGTTCTTCTTGGATCTTTCTATCACAGGGAAAATATGAAGCTAGCTAATTTATATAAAAAAATCCAGGCTGTGAGTGAATATACATTTTTCTAGCAATTTGAACTGTCAGTTTTAGCAAAGCAAAGACAGGAAGCGGCAAGCTCTTGTTCTGCCAAATGCACAACTGTAGCAAAGAAAAGAACATGTACAAATATGCATGCATATATTTGGGTGGGTGCATCTTCAGAGATGTTGTTTTTACACAGACAGCCTAAAGCTCTTCAGCGGAACATAACTTTCACTTCCTAAAGCCCAAGAGGTTTTAAAGGTTTCCTAAAATAGGCAGCCAAAATCATTAATCTCCTTAGAAAAATTTGGCAAACCACTGAATTCATATTGACACAAGAACTAGGAGGTAGCAGACTCAATTAACAAAACCATTTCTCTGCTCTGATGGCTTTGCTCTTTCTCTCTGAAATCACCAGGGTAACACTGACTTTATTGCAATCACAGAGAAAGAGCTAATGTTTCAGGATGGGAACAAACAAGTATTGATAAAATAAGTCCCGAGTCAAGCCTGAATCCAAACATGAAGTCATGCTGCTTTCCAGGTATGGGTGAGCTGCAGTCCTGCTCCTGATCCTGACACTGCTGGTACAAAGCTAACCAGGGCTAGCCTTGGCTGCAGCACTCAGCGCATTCAGACCCAGCAGCGAGACAAGAAGAGGTTTGTGTCCTCACTTGCTCCTAGCCATCCCTTTGCTGGGGTAGGAGGGGGTCACTAAAAGAAACAGGGTCTTGCATCAAGTGTGATACCAATTAACTGCAATGAGACCATGAGGTTTCACCTCTGACTTCTTGTACCTTTAAGATACTGCAGACAGCTTGGTTATTAATGGTTTTGTTAATTACCTTATGGAGAAGGAAATCAGTGATTCTGATGTACCTGTTATGCATCACATATTGCAAAGGTGCTCTCAAATAAAATAAGGGTTCCTAACTTTGTGGATTATATGGAATGATTGGACAAGACAAATACAATTTGGTTTCCATAGACACATTCAGGAGATTTTTCACTCACAATACAGCTGATTCTCACACCTATTTACTCACAAACTGTGCTCTGGAAATAATCCCAGCAGGACAAGTAAGATCCTATTTACTCAGCAAAAGAAAGGATGGCTGTATTCGACCATTTTCATTCCTTCACATCACCAGTTTTATGGTCTATCGCCTTCACAGCATTTTGCTTTCACACTATACCTCACTGTCAAACAAAACCTGAAAAAACGCTTAAGCTCTTGGACTCAATAAGGTTTCTATCCTATTTGACAAATCATTAAATCAGGAAGACTGTTCTCTAATGGGTGTTTTCTCAAGATATATTTTCTTCACAAGTTGCTTGTCTTCAGCTCTTAAGCCCACCTAATGATTGGAGCATTTTTAGCCATATTTTGTACACTATACCTTTATAAGTCAAATAATTGGATGAGAGAATAAATAGAATAAAAAAAATTAATGGAAGAAATAAATGCTGAAAAGGAAATTCTTGAAAAATATTGAAAAGTTAATTGGAAACTCTTTTTTTTCTTTGTTAGAAAGAAACCTCATATGCATGCTTATCCTACTCACTCACTTTTCCCTGGTTATTCTTTGTTTGTCTGTTACTTTCGTTTACAAAAGCATCCCTGCAAATACGGGGGGATTAAATGCTGATTAAAATGTGGAGCCAATGAAGATTGGGTTTAGTTAGATTCACTGCCTTTCCCCTGTCTAAATCTATATAAACCAGCACTCCATATGAGAGAACTCTGCCATGCTTATCTAATCTAAGAGTGATTATGTTTTTCAAACACAAGGGCTTTACAAAGGTTTAGCAAACTGAGAGAGGACTGTTCATTATTATTAAGATAGATATGGATTTTTTGGGTTGGTAATGGTTTCTCCCCTCTCTCTAGCAGGATCTGGAGAACACAGAGTACTGCTATTGGGCAACACAACTGTGACCTCCACATCTTCTCTGCTTTATACTGATAATGCAAAGCATCACTCTGGCTCAGTAGAAATCAACAGATGTTGAATTAGTTACCAAAGAGTTTTCTTTAATGAATTAAAGTATGTCATATTTTAATGAATGAAAATTAATAAAAATCAAGATAAAGGAGATAGAATTCAAAGTTAGGCAGTGTTGTACTCTCACTGCAATCTGTGTGTAATCAAAGTCCCTTAACCTACATCTCTGACATGTAGAAACTAATACACACAACTGCAATATTCAAATAAAGAAGGCTAATATTTGATTCAGAGTTCTGTTGAACTTTCTTGTGGTTTTTTTTTTAATACATCTTCCCATGCTTTCAAAAGCAAACCTGAATTTCTGAAGCTGCTCGGATGTTGTTTGTTCCTGATTTGCTTTTAAGCTTCATTTCCATATTCATTGGACTGTGAGATAAAAGATTTTCAGCACCTGAGAAAATTAAGCTATACATTTCAGCACGGATATAATGCCAAATATTAAATAATCAATTAGGAAAATACGTCCTTATCTCTTTTTGTGTAATGGTGTCTGTGTGTCATGGGTGCAAGGTATTTGTGAGCTTCTGTATGTAATCAGCTTTTCCACCTGCAATGGGGGGATAATTATTATTTCTTTGCAAGTATCGTGAGGTTTAGCTTAATAAATTCTGGCAATTGGTTTGAGATGTTATTAATGAATAACTACATATTGTAAGTGGTAAGGTTAATTATCCCACTATGACAGAAATCAATCACTGTTAAATCCTTTCTATCTGGATAATGAGGTAATCTTGAATTTTTTGATTTAGCTAAAATAGTCACATTGCTACTATATGTTGGAAATCTATGAGACTGCAGAATGTCCCTGTGCAGACTCCAAAGGACTGAAAGGGACTATAAAACTACGCCAAGTTTTAATCCTTTTTTTTTCATTATGCTTCCATTTAAGTCAATAATGTTACTCTAGAAGATCATTTATTATCCTATTTCATAGAATAAGCCCATGGTTCTCCTCACAAAGTGCTACTGTGATGTTAACATCATTATTGTTACTCAATAATTGTAATTGAGTATCAACATTATTGTCACTTCACTCATTAATGAAGTGCTATCTTAAAATATCAAAATATCAAAAAAATGTTATTTCATAACCACACACTTTATACTTGATTGTAACACTATTTTTTCCCATTAGAATGACTGGGATTCAGAATTTGTCAATTTTTGGGTTTAAGTCCATTAAGCATCACATTTGTCAGTGATTTTTAGGCAGGCATGTAGGATGGACATTTAAGTTAAAACATGAGGAAGACTAGCAAACCAAGACTGATTTTTGAGGCCAAACGCTACATCTCTCCTACACAGGTAATATACAGGCCGTTGTCTTTTATTCATAATTCAATTTACTTACTCTACCACTCTCTGTTAATGACATGAAACATGCAACAGTACTGAGTGGTGTTTGTGGACAGCTGGATAACCAAGAGTGGAACACATACTTTCATAACATGGGAAATTCAAGCTTTCACATCATTAGTGGAGTTTTAGACCATATGCTGCTGAGCTCAAAGGTAGCCAGGTTGAGCTTTCTGTGTCAAACTCATTATCTCTCAGAATAAATGTAGTCTCATGCTTTCTGAAAACAGGAGATGAAAGTCTCAGCTTTCAGTCAAAGTCTGGTTTGTTCATAATTAGGACCCATAACAGTGCAGAATATTATCTTTAAAAAAACCAAAAAAAAAAAAAACCAAAAAACTTTTCTTCCTATTGTATCAAGGATCTTTCAAGTTTCTCTCTCATTCTTGACATTTTATTGCCAGCAATTACACGTGTATAGCAGTTATAACAGAAAAGAGAAATGTCACTGGAAGGTGGTTGCTTTTTATCTAATTTGCCATTATGTAGTGTTTGAATTTCTCCCTGCATGCCCTCAGCATAGGCATGACAAGGAGGGATTTGGCTACAGACAGCAGATGCCATCCAGTCCCTGAGGAAAAAGTAGGCAGTAGCTATTGGCCAGTGTGTTGGGTGGTAACCAAATCTTAGCCAATCAAGTTCAAACGTGGAGTATTTTCAATAACCCATGCAAGAGCTGTGCACCCCGTTAAAGCTCTCTCTGCCGTAGGAACTTGAATGTCTTGTCATCTCCCCCGACAAAGAGTTAGTTACAAATTAATGAAAAATTTAGGTTTACACAGTTAAATTAATGTTTTATAGGGAAATACAATAACCTAGGAAATGGAGGATTCCTCACTTCCAAAACCAGGCATTTCTTCCTCCCCAACTCTCCTATTGATTTCTACTCTATAACTTGTTTTTCTTGTTTGTTGCCTCTCATCCTCCCTACCTTTCTATGTATTAGTTTTCTCTCTTGCTTTATTAATTGCACTATATTATCTTCACAGCTAAGGTCAGTTTCATCTCAATAGGCCAGGGACAAACCTAATTCTGCAAACAGCATTCCCCATAGGAACCATAAGCAGTTTTCAAGGCTGTGATGTTTGTGTGCAGAACTGAACAACCAAATATTTTTTCCTGATAATCTCACAAGTTCGCTCTTTTCTTAATATAGTTGTCCTAATTCAGACTGCTATCCTTAACAGTATAAGTCATCATTAATCACAGAAATAGAAATTTCTTCATACTATGACTAAGTGGGCAAGCATAATCTTCTCAGGATTTTGTCAGATAATTTTACTGTTTTGATAGCCCTGAAACTTTATAGAGCACTTTAAACTGTATTAAAAAATGATTTAACGACACATAAACTTCTAAGTATCTGAGCCATCAAAGAAAGCAAGTCTTATGAGTCTAAATAGTTCAGTACTATAAGAGCTGAACGATATATAACTAGCTTCATATTGTGTGTCACACCATTCCTTCACAGGAAGCCTGGGACAGAGAATTGAATTTGACCTTCACAGACTCAGTCAAGGACCAGATGCCACTTGCAGGACATCTTCTAAATAAACATTTCTTTAGTCCAGTCCAGACCATGCCCAGCATTTGCCAAGATCCTCAAGTTCATGCATAAGCAAATGCTGTGCTAAACATGTATGGTCCAACTTCTTATGCTAAGCAGAGTCTCTTCAATTCAATGTCACAAGAGATTGCAAAACGTGTTGGCTTTTTTGTTCTTTAGAGGTATGTCTGTGAATAATTTAATTTGTGAATGTAAATGGAGGTGAGTGTTTGGAAAGGCTGTGTTTAACCAAGGTTGGATAATCTCCTCAAGCTTTTACTGTAATCAGAAGAAGGAGAAGCTCCTCCAGAGGATGTCAAAATAGGCACTTTTCTCTGTGCTAATCCTGGAAAGCACCAGGGAAGGTTAGCTTTGCAAGGACAGAGTAAATCTCATGAACAATTAAGGCTAACTCCATGGTGAACTCTAAAATGCCAAGACAAAGTTCTTCTCCTCATCCATTATTTAACTAGTGCAGTACCACAATTCCAAAGAAAGATGGATGAATACAGCTATAATTATAATGCAACACAAGTTACTTTGTCTAAAGCCAAACCTCAGCTTGATGTGAAGCCTTCCAGGATACAGGATGCCTTCACATTTTTCATAAAAGTGGAAGTCAGAGAATGGTTTCTGCCAAAAACCTGCATATGTTATATACACACACATGCACTCATACATGCATACATACACACACACACAAACACACACAGATATATGTTATTTTTTCAAAATTCTTTTTTGTTTTTCTTGGAAAATTCAGCACCCAAAATAAGGAAAAGTAATTACCATCTCACCATGTGCATTTCACATCTCCTATGAGTCCTAAGCAGTCAGATTTCCTGACAGAAACTCATGCTGAAAAGTAAAAGAAACCTATGATTTTGTTTTGGTGTTTGCTAGATAAAGAGTCCTTCATTGCAAATGCAGTATGTAAGGTAAAGTTAGTGATACCAGGCTATTAATATATGTCAGCTCATAACTGAAGCAGAAAAAGATATTTTTTTAGACAATAACCAGAAAACTTCTCAGAGAAGGAGAGAGGCAGTGTGTGATTTCAGTGAAGAAGGAGAGGAGAGAGATTTTCTGTGCAAAAGAGGGACACACAATCTTCAGTGGCTTCTGGAATCAGGACGATCACTGTTTACTAGTGAGCTGGAGTCATAGAGTGGTACTGGTGCAGTGAATAACCATGGAAGTTGCTATCTGCCTCCTGCCCAGTGGTAGCCCAGCACCCCAGCTCATGCCACCCAGAAGATGAAACAGCAAAACCCTCTCAGGGCTGATGTCAGGAGCCATGGACAAAGGTGCCTGGAAGTGTGTCTGGAAGTCCTCATCTGATTGTGATGGCAGCATTCCCAGTTCCTAGATCACACTCACATTCCTTGGATGGAATAGGATGACCTAAGCAGAGGTTGTCCTGGGTGCTATGAGTCTGGAATTCTGCACACTGGGTTGCAACAGTGAGGAATCAGGTGTGGCTTGGTGGCTGAATCAGATAATATAATAGAAAATCTTCTCTAGCAGAGAGAGGACTGGAAACATGCTGTCCCTAACATCCCAGACCTAATCATTCGGATTCATTTATGAAAGGGATCTCTGATCATCTCCTGATCCAACCTTCCACTCAGCAAAGCACCAGCCTCAAATTTTCTCAATGTTACAAAGTCTAGAGTGTCAAATATGCACCACCTACAATTCATTCCATAGACAGACTGGCTCTAGAAGGGATCTTTGTGCAACCCTTTCTTAAAGGGTCTCATTTCAGTCATCCATTCTTTGTATAGAAGTATATCTGTATAAAGAATTAGCTTTTCAATCAATAATCCAAAGAACTCTCTTGCTTCTTAAACAGAAATACCTTGAGAAATTCAAACTGTAGCACTTACAATCCTTCTACTACATAGATAAATATTTCAGAAGTTTTCTTTTACTTTTAAAAACTATTGTACAAAACCACACTGTGTGACTAGCAAAAGAAAGGCAAAATCAACGAGGTTTTAAATAACATGAAGTGATCCTAATTTATGGTTCACAATAGTTATCCTAACTACTTACCACTTGGTCAGCACACTTCATGTGGTTTACATAAATTACACAGCTTTATAACCTCAACTTTAAAACTTTAGAAGCTGATCTAATCAATATAAAGTTAATCAGTTTTCTCCGAAAATCTCAGCTTTCTAGGAAATAATACAGTGAGTATTTTTAAACATGGAACATTAGGGAGAAAGATTGTTCTCTGTTATCTGACACTATCTGTCATAGTGTCTCTTAAAAGCTTTGATCTAAAAGACCTTTGATTTTATGGTTAAGAGAAAAAAAAACAAGTTTGCAATGAAATGGTACCATTTTATGATCTCTGACACATAAATGTCATTTCATAGAGGATTTGTATAGAAAAGAAAAATACTTTAAAATGCCATCTCTAACTGGCTTCTGAAAGAGCATATATTTTAGGTTTGAACAACAAAATTGTTTTTTCACATATAAACATTCATTTAGGTCTTACTCCCACACAGAACTGATGCATAAAGAGTATGACTCACACCATTGCTGCTGAAAGATATTGACTTTTCTTTCCAGAACCAAACATCAGACAAGCATCAGAAACTACAAAGTTATTAACTAAGATATATCACAAACTAGTATCCACAGACCTCAGAATAGCTTCAGTTCAATAGTTACTGAGCTCTTCACATCCTGTCTGGGTGCAAGACTGTTTGTGGTTTGGTTTTTAGGTTTTGGTTTTTTTTTTTATTAAGAAACCCACTAATGTGATTTGTTACCTCAAAAGTTGATTTTAAGTACCCTGCATTGACTCATCTAAAATCTGAATTTATAAATAAGATGCAAATCAGACAAAGCCCACAAAGTCTTTTTTTCTTAGGTAATTTCCAGAAATTTTTCTCTTACTTTTCTTTCATATTTTCTGAGACAAGAGTCTTTCTAGTGCTAATACTTTTCATTTCCTGAATCAGAGATGTGTCCTTCCCTTTTCCCATACTATCCTTCTTATCAGCTTTGCAAGAAGATACCTAGTCTTGAGCCTACCCCCAAAAGACCAGGATGCTGACATACCTCTTCCTATCCTCATAGCATCTTGACTCGTATCCTCTGATTTACTCTGCTATTACTCCGTCACAAATATTTGTATCTAAAGAAGCTGCATCAAAAGCAGCATGACCAGCGGGTCAAAGAAGGTGACTGTTCTTATGAGACCCTATTTGTCCAACCTGGAGAAGAGGAGGCTCCAGAGAGACTTCATTGCACCTTCCATTACCTAAAGGGAGCTACAAGAGGGCTGGAGAAGGACTTGACAGGAGTATATAGTGATAAGAGAAGGGGGAATGGCTTCAAACTGAAAGATGGCAAGTTTAGAGTAGATGTTAGGAAAAAATTATTTACTGTGACAGCAGTGTGAGGCACTGGCAGAGATTTCCTAGAGAAGCTTCTCCATTTCTAGGAGTGTTCTAGACCAGTTTGGATGATGAATGTGGTCTAGTGGAAGGTGCCCCTGCCCATGGCAAGGAACGAGATTATTTTTAAGGTCCCATCCCACCCAAATCATTCTATGATATTATGATTTCTGTAATGATCTCATACATAATCTATCAGAAAACTGTGCATATCAAAGGAGTTTTTTTGCTTGTTGGGTACCAAAACTGATAAATTAATGTTCAGTTGTAAGTGTTGAGGCAATGTTTCAGAGTAGGAAAATATGTAGTTATGCACAGTCACTTAACTATATTTCCAGGAAAAACATTCCTAGAATGGTGTATTTGTCCTACAAACAAGTGAATTCATGCATGTGTCAGTGCTGCTACTCTCATAGCCAGCTATATCTGTATTTCTAGTGCCAAATGGGGAAATCGTGTACAATGATTTCCAGGCATGTAGAAACCCAGTCACAGGTGCTCTGAGGACTAGGAGTGCCACAGCTGTTAGTGTTAATGAAACTGAATTGCTCGCTTATGGCAAATAAGCCTTGCATGTGAATAAACTGACTGTGGTACAACAGTGGCTGAAAACCAACAATATGACAGAAAAAATGTTGGATATAAAACACTGACCTGGGGGACTCAGATGCAGAGTTATGCCTAATTAACGTGAGTAGAGTCAAACATGCAATTCAAACAACAGCATCTGTTAGAAAACAAAGCAACTGAAAAAGCATTTAGTTTTACACTGGGTTTTAGGAATCATTCACTTCAGGTAGGTTAACTGTGTTTGTCACGTAACTCCCAGGCATTTTTCCATGCTTTGATAATAGGAAGGCATCTATGGGGCACTTAAATACAGAATGCCTTGAAACAAAGGCATTTAAGTCCTTCCTGGAGAGCCAGCTGTGGTTATTCCTGTGTTTTTATCACAGAAGCTGAGATCAGAATAGGAAAAAGTAATATTTCCCCTGAATCCTGCTGCCTCTTTTCTTTTGCTAAGAGTTGTTTCATCTAAGACGGGAAAAGGACTGCAGTATCACAGTACGTCCAACTGAGAGAATTATAAAGTTCAGCTCATGCTTTGAAACTCCCACGTTGGTGGCAAGAAATTCACTGCTCAGGTTTTCATTCTCCTTTCTTTTACAATATTTTTTTCCTTTCTCACAGGTACATTGACACAAACTCCTGCAAGTCAGATATCAGTCTCATGGCATGTAAGTAACTGACTCGCTGAGGCACAGTGGAGTCTCCCCCTTGGCTCCAGTGAGCTTCCAAACAAGTAAGAAACTTCCTCTTTGTGGCAGTTTCCTCTGCTGAGGCATTGAAAAACAGCACAGGAGCAAGAGGGAAGAGGCAGGGAACATGTGACGCTTTCCATCTGCACTCTTCTCACTGCATTATTTATACTAATCTGAAAAATTTAAATAAGTAATATTCCCCCCTTTTATTTCTCTGTGATTGATGTTCAAGAACACTGCAGAAGCATATTTAATAACACTGAGTTATTAGATTTGCTTACACAAATCTGAATGATTGTAAGTACTTACATCCTAATTAACTCTTCATCCCTGGTTATATAACTAGAAAGTACCAGAAGACTACACTTGCTTTGTTACAGGAAGGTTCAAACAAATACATATTCATAATACCAGCCACTCCCATCCCCTGCTTCCGTGGTAATTAGCTTGAATAGCTATTAAGCATGCGTGGTTGGCTTCTTGAATTAAGTCTGGGGTCGTTTTTGTGGAGAGAGGTCTTAGAAGGAGGAAGTAGGGCAAGTCTTCCTCACCTTGAACTCTCGTCCTTTTCTATTAATGACAATACAAATGGCTTTTGGGGCAACTCCAATTTTGCAAAGAATGAATTTCTGGTTTCAATTGTTTGTGTTCTTTGGACCTAACTACTAGTTTCATCCTTTCCCATTGCAAGCACAGCTAAGCAAACATAAATTGACAGGCAATCAATTATTTAAATTTCAGGTAATTATCTCAAGCCCAGTTTCTTCTAACTTTTAACTGAAATCCTAATTTCTTTAAGATTAGTGTTTCAGTACCACCAGCACTTGGGGAGACAAGACACAGCCACCCCACTGCACAAAGTCAAAGTTATGAACAGCTGTAAAAGACGTTTCTACATGGTGTGGTATTGCACAAAATAGTTGTTGAGAAGAAAGAACCCACAACATGCAAGAAACATGGAGTCTGTGGAATTCATGATTCACTTATTCCACATTACTAAAATAATTAACTCAGTTAACTGAAATATCACCAAATATCATAGGCTACCTGAAAGTATATATAGAGTCGGAAAAAATAGAAACCATGTTCCTACACAGCAATTAACCCATTGAATTATTTCTTCCAGCTATGACATATCTTTTCTGTGCTGGAAGATCTGGAAAGTGTTCAGTTTGCTCTATTGACTTTTCCTTGTAATAAAAAATCACTTGTAGAGAGCTACAAAATCCTTGTATGATGTATGTTGTACCTTTAGATATAAGTTATACATAATAAGAGATTTAGAGAGGATAAAAAAATCTTCTAAAACAGACTGATGCAGCAATATTGTGAAAATCTGAGACTCCAGATCTTAATGTTAGTTTTCATCCCAACTCTGTAAAATTCTAACATTTTGGATTTGTTTTTTGTTGTTTTTTCCCCCCTGAAATTGTAATTCTGAATAAATTTTCTTCTAAAGGCATCTCAATAAGATACTTTTAAGCATTTCATAGTCCTATGAATCAAAATGAGGAAACCGTCCAGCTAAGTTTCCTTTAAAATCAGATTTAATATTAAGCTGTATTTTGAGTATCACACTGCTAAGAGAAATATCTCTTCTGATGTTTCTGATATCCTTACTTTTCATCTTTGCTAATACATACAGAGTTGTATTTCTCATGAAATGGTATCAAAGCTGTATTTCTGTCAGCAGGAGTTCTGCAGCATGCTCTTGAGAGATATAGAATTTCTACTGGCCACATGGAATAAAAGAAAACAACAAAGAAAAATTTGAAAACACCCCAAAATTGTAAGTGATTCACAGTTTTTACAAGGCAGAGTACTGATAAGAAAATTCAGTCTTAAAATATTTGATGTTACAAACTTAAATACTTTGTAGAAGTTAAAAATTAAATGTTCTTGGACTTAACTGGCCATCCTATGACATTTTGATTTTTCTTGGAGTTTCTTCCTCATTAAAAATCTGAATTTTAGAAAACTGCAGCTTCCTTTGGGTAAACAAACAAGCAAAAAGAAAAGAAAATCTCTTTAAGATATTCAATTCCTAGTTAGTAACCTTGATAGCATTTTGCATCCATTTTTTGTTAACTAGCACAGGCTGGTAGAGGAGTGTATGTGAGTATATAATAATCTAGCTCTATTAATAAGCACATAAATTTAAGTAGGAATGCCAAGGAGCAATCTTCATTTCTACAACAAGCTATTATATTATGGAAATGTGTTTTCTAGCTGTTGTGCCTGTCTAGACTGCTATCAGCAGCTTGTATTTGTTATGAAAGCCTGCAGCTGGTCCATGCAAAGTTTGCTGTTTTGCAGCCCATCTGCTCAGAAGAGATCTGTAACACTGCCCAGTTTGGAGTAACACTCCCTTATCATTGTAGTTGCAGTTCCTAAATAGAAATCTGAAATAATGATGGTTGTTTTCTACTTTAGATCCCAGTACATTTTCTCCTGTTTGGGCAGATGGCTATCTGGCAGGTGAAACCAGAGGCAACTGAGAATCAAGCAAAGCAGGCTGGGGAGTAGCATTCTTTCATTTCTGTGGCTTGTTTGATCCTGTAGTCTCACCAAAACCGTGGTGCTGAATGTTCTTAGGAGATGAGAAGGTGGCAATGAAGATAAGTAAAGTGTGAACAAATGGACGTGCTAAACTCAGGAGACAAAAATAGAAGTCGATGCCTTGAGCTACACACACTATACACAGCTAACATGCTTCTTCCTGAGCAAGACTTGAATTGATCTTAATTTTAGGCAAAATTGCAGTAAGCAAGCTCAGCAGACTTCGTAGCAGTAGTCATTAGCTGTCTCATTAGTCAAAGTTCAAGAAAACCCACATCTGCACTGCCCTTAATTTTTAGTGACGGTAGAATTATTTTCCATTTTCTACCCACCATTTGATATTGTGAAGGAAAAGTTGGACTGTAGCTCATTTTGATTAAGTCTTTTCTGATGTAAAAATGCAGCCATTTTCTGAGTGACCCAAATAAGCAAATTGATGTATGTTGTTATAAATTTAGCTTGTTGTTTTGAGATCTGAACTTACCTTTATTGATATGTACCAGTACTAATTTAAAAGTGCAGTATGCACTGGATTTATATAACTGCTGTCAGTAATAAAACAATTATACTTTTTTAGGTGCAGGTTTAGTAATGTGGCTCTGCAGTGAACCACCTGCTCTTACTCAAAGTCCTGCTAACCTGAGGTGGTGAAGTGCTGACAGAGTCAACAGAAATGGAGCACTATTGATCAGGAAGAATAGTGAGTGTTCCTTAGCAGCTTATGACAGCTTCTTGCACAGATCATTATCGGCTACTTTGTGTGCCTCTGCAGCTTTTTCTTGGTTTTCTTTCTCATGCTTAGCTGTGACTGTTGGCACCTGCTTCTGATTTCTTTTTCCTGTTATAATTTGATTTCTGCTATAAACCTCTCTTACTTCTGATCACATTTCTACATGGATTCTTAGCTTGGGAAAACTCTCAAATTTCTCTGTCTCATGACTGTGAATCCACATCTCCACCTCTGCTTTTAGCCTTATAACCATCAGGACCAGTCATAGAGGTTTCCAGTAAGATGAATCTGATATAAACAGGTTGTGGTGTACAATTTTAAATCAGGAGAAGAAACCAGATCAACAAAAAGCAAAGCAAGAGATTTCAATTCCAGAAATATGCTATATACTAGCAATTTAATTATTTTTTGCTAATAAACTCAAAATTCCTGAAATTTTAAAATGGAGAAAAAAGCCCTCATGAAATATTACTATGCAGTGGTTGATATAGAAGTTAAAGTAAGACATCATTAGGCCTTTTCTTAGATTAATCCAGTTTGCATGTGTATTGTTCTCTTAAGGATAGAATTTATACAACAGATGGTCTATGTACCCAGCATAGAACCTGACCTGAGTAAACTCTGCTCACATATGGTTCCACTAACCATCGGTGTTCTTTGCATACGGATGTTTTAAAGTGTCTGAGAAACAGCAAAGGATGAATTGTGACCCACAAGAATATTTCTTCTATAGAATGATGCTAAATATGTATTTTATGCCCTACAGCAAGATAGGAGGTTATTAAAAAATATATCAAAATATATATACAGTGTGAGTAGAGTTTAACTGTGCTGGAAAATCAATGCACCAAGCATGTCTAAGAGCAGAAACATATGGACTAGTTCCTTAGAAAAGAAAAAAGTGGTAGTCAGCAAACCACAGTAAAATCAGAAGAGGGAACACAGCTGGCCTTCTTTCTGCTTCTTTGAGTTACATGCATTGCAGGAAATAGGAAAAAAGACACACTCTCCTCTCTAGTAGTAGAGAAACTTAGGTTTTTTCTGACTTTTGCTACTCTGTAGAAAAGGAATAAAGGAAGGGAAGGCGTCTCAAAGGCTTTCTTGTGATTTACATGTCCTACAAAGGCAGTATCTGACCTTTAATTTGGCTAGATGTGCATTGATTAGGACTGAATCTCATTAAGACACAATCTACTGGGGGTGGTGCAAGAGAAAATATAATATTGATTAAAAAATAAAATAATCCTCCTCTCTCTCTCTCACCCTCCTGACTGCCTTAGTTCATAATTAGCCTTCTCATCTAGCTTTCCTCCTACATGTTATGTAGCTGTCAGTCTGACAGGAAGCAAGATCATAAGAATGCAATTGGAAATTTCAAATTAACAGTCAAGCACAGACATGGGATGGATGAACCTGCATCATGCCCAGTTTGTTGTTTGACTGAAGTGTGATCACAGTAATGTGAGTTAAAGGTTTTTATTTCTACATAAAAATATGACTGCTGTTATTCTTATGCTACGGTTTAGGAATTGCATCACATTTTCTTATATAGGATGACGATGAGAATCAGCTGATATGCATCAGCACAGATAAGATCATTTTTGCCCTAAAATGTGAGACTGAAAGGGTTATTTCTGTTCACTGTGGGAATACTTTACAGAGAAAGCATTAAAAGGCAAACTTGGCCAAAACTGTCTCTGCATTAGAGCTGTTGAAAGGAATTGAATCAAAAAGCATATTTTCCTTTCCCTTCCTTTTCATGATCTTTTAGAAGGATACAGTACCACAATAAAGGTTCAAACAGTAATGAGACAGCACCAGGATCTTCCCAAGCCAAATCTAGGTTTTTTTAAAGGTGACTGAAGCATCAACAGTGTTTAAATGAGTTTGGATTAGCTATGCTCGATTTTTATTTGAGACTAGCAGCATCTGTTTGGGGATTTACAAGAATTTCAAGTTCTTATATAACAATTATAATTGTGTTTATTCTGGTTCTAACTTAATTGTTGGCAAATTTTGTGGGAGAGCTCTTTATGAAAAAAACCAAAACACAAACCAGTAGCAAATTTTAGCAGTGTATTTAGCAGTGTATTAGCAGGGTAATTTTCTTTCAGATGGAAGAATGTGTTTGAACTGACCTATTAAAAACATCATTGGTTTACTGTTTGGGCTCTTGATAATGATCAGTCACTAAGAAATGAGCACAGAAAGCCACAGTAAGCAACTTCAGCTGGTGTGTACCATCACTGAGTTCTCTGAAGTGATGTTCTTCTGCTCTCTGCCACGATCTGGGTAAAGCTCAATGTTCAACAATTTCTATTGACCGTTTAATACATTGCTCTGTTTCCATGTTCATAACCCAGAAGTTCAAAGGAGTTGTTCAGTGTTACGTGGGCTTCCTAAAAGGTTTTAATCAAAGCCAGCAGCTCACCCTGGTTCATTTGGTAAAAGAAACAGCAATCTTTGAGAAAAAGATACAGAAGACAAATCAGAAACTAAAATGATGGAGTCTGGGAGAGGAAATATGAGTTTCAGAGCTTCCACTGGGTCTTACACATTGCTTGGCCCTGTGAAAACAGAAGAAAAACTTCTTCATAAAGAACAGTCAGAACATGTAGGTTTTTTTTCTTCACATCCTCAGTTCTTATACTACAGGGACTTCTGGTGCCAGGAAAATTTAAACCCAAAAAAATTTTTAGTAAAGAAAAGAAATCATGGAAAAACAAGGTCTTACTATTACTCGATGTGTGTGGTACATAGATTGGGAAGAAGTTGTAAATTTAAAGATCCTTAGAGGAATACAACGAATATTAAATGTATTACCTGGAGTTTCATTTTACCTGCTCTGGTATTAAAAATACCCTGTTCTACCCATATCTTGCTGAAATTCTGTTCAGATATTTGCAGTTATTACTCTTTTTTAAGCTTGTTTTCAAAAATACTTGAACTGATCTATGGAGTTCTTTCAATTTAAATCAAAGTGGGTATTTCCTGTTTTACATTTTTCCCCCATCACTGCAGGGATTCAGGAGTTCTTTTATGCCTTCTGTATTGCATTTTAAGAGAAGAGCCTTCCCCTTGGGTTTCTACTCCTATCTTGTACTGCAGGCCATTTCTTCAGACCCAGGCATTTAGAAGAGATAATGACTCTGGATCTGAGGGTGCTACTCCCAGACCTGTTCTGCTCCTTTAGTAAAAATTGCTGTATCTTTCTTAAAATTGTGATAAAGAGAGACATCAGCTAGGATCTCCTTTGAGGGATAGATAATAAAATCCACTGTTAAATTCACATGAAGAAGTTCCTATAGATCACTCCATGCTGCACTTAATGTTATTAGCATGTCATTAGAAGAGAATTTTTACCTTTCAGGTTCCTGTAAAACTTTATAGAAAATAGCAAAGCATAAAAAAACCTTGCCATTTCTTTTCCTCCTACTCTCACTTATATCTAGGAAAACTGGAACAGCAACTTTAGCAGGTATGAGCAGAGCACAGAGCACAACATTGCAAGTACTCTCTGGGAAAATCCACTAGAAAAATATGCACCTGTAAGACCTGAGAAAAGAAAAATGTAGGTGAATGTATTGTTAATGCTGGGGAGCTAATTAACAAAATAGTTATTTGGTATCTGTGCAAAGAGTGACACAAATACTAAAAAATATGGAAAAAAGTCGACTTCTGTATTTTGTAGTTTAATGTTGAGGATAGGAGTTTAAAAAAGTAGAGATTCCATTTCTCTCAAGGAGAATAAGCATTAAATTTAGTAAGCAGAAACATTACCCTAAGGAGAGACAGAAACTCCAAAAATGAGTTACAAATCAAACACAAACCAATGCGTTATGCTAGATTTTTTTTTTTTTAAGCAGGAGCTGAAAAAATAAAGAACCCCGACATCAAAGAAAGGAGAAAAATGCTGATCTTTACATACAAGTTTAATTATTTTTGAATACAATATTCACAGTTTGCAGGACCTGTCAAAACAGGAAATTCCTCCCTCTCCTCTTCATCTTGTTTGTTTGTTTGTTTTTATGAGATGTTTAAAAGTTTTACACAGAGTTCATATTTATTGTTTGCAGTAATTTTGATTAAAACATGTTTCCATATTCCAAAATGCTGATGGGCTTGAACCTCTGGTCACCTTTTACTGAAAGGGTAAGATGCACAATATGAGATTTTTGATTGTTAAATTATTCAAGAGAGTGTGTGTGCTAGTCAAATAATTTGATCTCTGGTTCAGTCTACTGTTCTAAATATAGACATATATGTATTTATCCATAGATAAATACAAATAAGAATGTGAATTTGGTATCTCTGGCAGTAGCTTGGGTTTATGTAGGACACCTCCTTACAGACTTAATTACCATCTCTAGTAATTTCTCAGCTTTTCAAACCTTGTAAGTTAAAATTGTTTAGGTGCCAGCATCCTTGGTGTCTGATGTAGATTTACCATTGTCTGAAACATCAATAGCAGATTTGCAGAACTGCATCTCTGTGGTTCCTTGGACATACCATCTTTTTTCAGACCAACAGTATTTTCTGCCTGCATTTCAGTATTTTCACCTTTGACCGTTCACCTTATTATCTGGAGCGCCAACAGCCAGAGAATACAGCGAACAGGGATGGCAAGATGGGAGCAGAAGAAAGGTCTGATGCCCAAAGGCTGTGTGTGGCATTGCCATGGCTGGTCAGGGGAGTGGTGACACAGCAGGGACAAATTTGCAAGGCCAGTTTGAAGGACAGCTCCTGACACATCCTCCCAGTCCCCAATCCCTGGTGCAACTCCCTGAGGCTGGGACATAAATCACTTTCCCTGTGGGAGAGACACTGGTTGAAACACCAAGTCACCAGCTGAAGGAGCTGTAGGAAGGGGTGAGCAGACTGCACACCATCAAGAAGGGGTGAGCACAGAATTGAACCTGAACCCTGTATTGTGGGGAAGGAGTGACAGGTAGAAGCTGCCCCCGAACCAGCAGAGGATACAGGATGCCAGGAAGCAGAAAGTCAGAAGCTTGAAAGTTTGCTGACAGAAGGGAAAGTTCTTTCCCCACTTTGCAGCTGTGCATGGACAGAATAGATTTAAAGTCCTGACAAAAGACAAGGAGGAAAACTTTTTTCATGGCACAGTGGGGAGATGTCTGAGCTTTGACCTGGATTTGGACCAGATATTTTGAAAAATTGTGATCCAATATAAACTGTTCTAATTGTTTTATTGATTCTAATTAATGATTCCATGTCACCAGTATCTTTGAAAATTTCAAACTGCAGTCAGAGATCAATATCCAGGACAATTTGGAGGCAGCATATCCTACGAGCTGGATTCGACTGACTGTGGCAGTGTCAACATTCCTGGAAACTCTGAACTTGGTATTTTCATACTGTACTACCCATTTTCCTTCCAGCACTTATCACTTGACTTCATCCACACAGCTAAACATTCCAATCTTATTTTCTGATGTTACAGGACACATCTCACCACTCCAACAATTATATCCTGCTCCCATTTTATGTTTAAGAACTATAAACTTTTTCTGTCATTATACTACTGTGAGGTTGGAGCAATAAAAATGTTGGCTCTAATTTTTATTATAAATGCTTCTTTTTTATAGCACTAGTAGTTCTTTTTAAACAGTGCTCTGAGTCTTCTTTCATTGTGTGACTTAAAACTAGTTAAATTTTTGGAATTATCTGTAGATCTCAAATATTATGGCCCTCAATCACTGATGTTCATTCAGATTCCATGAGGAACGTCTAATGAGAAGGAAACAACTCAAATTTTGTTTCACCCATGGAATAGTCTAATTTTGGAATATTTTAAAGCAATCTGAGCACATTAAACAGTAACCATGTCCCTAAAATAAAAAAAAAATGGGTTTCTGTTTATTGCCATACCTCAGATTCCTTGAGAATTCCTCCATAGGAAGCATAGCAGCTTTTGTCTTTTCCCAGCTGAAGTTATCCATCACATATCCCCAGAGAACCTCTTTGTATTACCAGCAAATGAGAAGGAAAATAAAGACATCTGGTTTATAGGATCTGAGGTTTGCCAGTTGGCCTATGAATCATCTGTTCTGGGAATGGTATCAATCCATCTTGTTTGATACTCTAACAGTTTATACCTGTTCAAATCCAGTCTTTACAGAATTTCATCCTCATTTAATATAACAAGAATTCAAAATGTATGTGAAAGCAATCAACTACTTTAAGGAACTAAAACTTCTACTTTGACTTTATTATTCCTATTTAGTTTATTTATCTATTTGCTATTATATTTTGCAACTACCAAAATGTACATTCAGAATGCAATGAGTGAATTTTTTTTTTAAATTTTGAACTTTCTGTTACAGTGATAAATTTACACAAAGCATTTTTATTTCTCATAAGCTGCATTTTAAAACCAAATACTATTCAACTGTAGAATTTCAATCCACTGAAGTAGTAAATTTTTTTACATTTAAACATTTTAGTTAACTTTTTACTAAAAATCAAAATATTTGGGGATAATTTTTCCTGAAATAGACACATCATATACTTTCAATGGATACATATTCCTGCTACTGAAATCAAACCATTTGCATTTTAAACAACATATTTGCAAGGAAATGAACAGATTTTTATTTAAAGCAGCATATTTTTAGTCATTCCAATAGCTTTTATCCAGTCCCAATTATTTTTCAAAACCAATGCACTCCAATTTTTATCAAGATCCTTTTTGTCGTGTTATTCATTTCCCAGTCAGATATATTCAACTAAACTAGTAGATACCATATGTAGAAATAAATAATTTCACATCAAAACCACTGAAAGTTAATTTAAATTTAAAGAAATACTATTATCAAAATATTTAAGTTTAAAATGTTCCCTGAACTTTTATGTCATAGAGTTACATTATTTTCAGAAGATCTTAAGAAATTTTATTTAATCCATTTTTACTTCTTGTAATAGTCATATTTATAGTGTTCAAAAGGAAAGGAGATTATTTAGTATTTGTTCCCCCTTTTTTGTTTTTGTAGAATTGTTAGATATCTTGAAATTAGCCATTAAAATAAGCAGGCAATAAGCAGCTACTTGAGGGAGAGGAAGGAGTTTTCCAAGCAGCTACTTGATTACTGTTGGCACTAGTCTGAGTGATCACAGACTAGTGATCCAAGATAATTCAAGTCCGAAGGGTCTCCAGTGTGGCTGCAGTCTGTACTGGCTTGTTCAGTACAGGGTGTCCCATGAGGTCTGATGAGGTTTTTCTAGCCTTTGTTTTGAAACACCTGCAACAAAGACTCCACTATCTGTCTGATCAATCTGTGCTGCTGCTCAGCTTCCTTTATGGGGAAAAGGTTCTCCTTACAGGCTCAGTGTGCCTCTCACACTTCTGTTTGTGTCCATTGTCCCTTATCCTCCTGGTCGGCACAGCTGGGAAGAGCCCAGCTCCATCTCTTTGATGATCAGTGATGTTTGCTTAGGCACTGTTATGTCTGTCCTGAGGTACCACTGTTCCAGGCTGAAAAATTCTAGCTCCTCCAAGCTTCTCCTCACAGGACAAGTGCTCCAGACCTCTAATTTTGGCTTGATTCTCTCCTCTCACTCTCCTAGCTAAGCCTGCAAAAAGCTCACCCACTTTCCATATTGCACAGATTCCGATGCAAAGCTGGAACACTGAATACATGTGGCTCCTATAAGCAATGGTTTAAACCTATCAAAATTATATAAAGAGCTTTCTGGGCAAGATATGAGGAAGATTTAAGGAAAAAACAATATTTTCTTTAATGCCTGGAGGATTTACATAAATAAAAGCAGTGCTGAAACACTACTCATTCCCCTCATTTTCTCAGGTTTCCTGATTGATGTACAGACTGATATTTGACCAGACAAGGATAACTTATTTTTAATATATTTTTTTAATCATTATACTTGTTTTTACATTGCTGAAATATTTGTCTTTCCTTGCCTTTAATGTGATCATCCGTTCTTCCTTCCTCTTTCTGTCTTCAATGTGTTCCCCTATTTTTCTTTGCAAAATGGCCCAACAGGATCCTGCTGTCTTCCCTTCCTGCTGAAAATCCCATATCTACTCTGAAAACATTTCTTAATCTTCAGATTTTTGACATTTCTGCTCTCGCCAGTCTCACATTGTGTTCTCTGCAACACCTCTTTTGTAGCTATATTTGTCACAACTAGTATAAAATATTGCTTTTATTTTTTCCAGTGAGTTTTTTTAAGTATGTTTATTTTGTTCTGTTGTATTTAGCTGAAGACCACAAAGGTAATATAAAATCACTCTCTACTCCTTTACACACCTTTGTAACATTATTACTAGTATCACTATTGCTAAACTAAGGAACTGCCATTGTGTGACTTCCTATCTGTGTTTTAAATTTTATAGATGTCTATTTTACATTCAAGTATTGCAATATATCTATGACTTCGATGTTTTTGTGCCCAAATTTATCTGTCCTTATTCCTTATAATTTATAGCTTTCCTATTTTTGTCCTATAAACAGTTGAATTAGTTGATTGGTTTAGGCTCCTTATCTACTTCTATTCTATTCTATTCTATTCTATTCTATTCTATTCTATTCTATTCTATTCTATTCACACTTTTTAACTACCTTCTTCAAACTGTGAAAATGAAATATATATTCATATTTTTGATCAGTTATCCGCTGGTCGTGACTGTCTTTCCAAGCTGTTCTTGTATTGTTCTCTTGTACCTCTGGATTTTAAATTTATATGTCAATAGTAGGCTGTCAATGTAATTACATTCCTGAAGCACACTCCTAAAAATTAGTAGAGATATTAAAGTGAGAGTAATCTTACAGGGATATCTCAAAGTGGAAGAGATTATAAAATTACTTAATATCTGCAGATATTTTAAATATTTTCACATAAGTCTGATTTTCTTAACCAATTCACCAAGTGGTGATTCAAATATAACTTTCCATGTTTTTCTGACATTTCCCTTTATAGATATTATAATTACAGTGGTGATGAACAGTATTTTAAACTTATTTAGCTACAGTGAAGACATTATTCTTGGCAATTATCATCTACATCTTGATCCTGTAAACAATTCAGAATGGCAGCAGTTCACCCCGAGTACTCTGATTTTCATTCACACGAGCTGTTCATGTGAGTGATATTTATGGTGTTCAGAACAAGAAACAAATCTACCACCACCTGACCTCTGGCTTTATACAGGCTGAAGAACTTTACTTGTCCAAAGACATTTGTATCAAGCAGAAGCTTTTCCTAGAGGTGAGGAGGCTTAGAATGGTAGGTGCTGATGTAGTTCACAGGTCTGCACTGCATCTGTTACAAAGTCAAAGTCTCCAGAATAGCCGTAGTGAGGACATTAGATAATTAGCACAGTCAGTTTTACACTAGCAGCAACAGCTGCTACTAATGAAATATGCTGCTTGCTTCTGAAGGCAATCCTGAATTTCTTATGTCAGACAGACTCAGGGAAAACAGAGTACACAGAAAAAAAATGTTCTTTATTTTACTTAATTCAGAGAAGTTTCAATTTCCAGCAGTTAGTTTCTGTTAGTTTTTTGGGTTCTGTTGGTTGAGGGTTTTTTTTGGTAAGCAGCAAGTTCTTCTCTTCCAGCATCATTTTGTGATGTTTAGTATACCCAGATTTGTAATTAAATTCCTCAGTACACCTCCTGCTGTCATTCTTATTTTTAAATTATTTTTAAAATTAGACTGATGTTGTCATAAACTGCAGAATTAATTCACTGATATTACAGGATGGCCTTTCCTTACATACAGGAGATCAAGAATAAATCTTGGAATTCTTTTCAGATATGAAAAAACACAGAAATTGAGGGTAGATTTTCTGGAGTTAAAAATTCAGTGAATTCACTGAATGACTGTGATACTTTATTTTTATTCTAGTTCTTTAACATAATCACAAAAAAGCACTTTATATTTTCAGAACAACAGCAAAGTAACTCATTTGTGATAAACTGCTTCAAATTTTAAGTAACCTGAGAAATAAAACTAAAATGTAGTACATATTGAATTCCTTTCAGCATGCTTTTTTACAGCTAAAGCTCATAGATAGAACTTTGTGTCCTTTCAGAAATAGTTGCATTTCTCTATAAATAAAACTATTTTAATAAACAACTCAAGAAAGAGTTGAGTATCTTTCTTGTAACCCAAGAAAGATATCAGTTAATCAGATGTGAGAATACTGTCAATAGCCGAGACAGATTAGTTATCTGTAACAAAATTTACAAATGCCCAAGGTTTCTATTTCATCACAATTACTAAAAGCTTTTTCAACCCATAAAAATGTAGGGATGCAAGATTTGTGCTCACACGTGTGCCAAATGCATGTAGTTCTGTTTGAACATCTTACAGCGCTCATCTGCAGTTGTAAGACATACATCAAGAGGACTGTCATGTCAAAAATGCCATTTTCCCCCCCTGCATTTTCTTGTTGAATATTGATAATAAATGTCAGTAGTGCTACAACCTACAGTCACACAGGTTTAATATTCCAGATGATGACCATGAAGACATACTTATGAGGAAAAAAAAGGAAGAAAAAAATAGAAGGTTGCATTTAAAATTTCTTCAGTGAAAATTAAAATTTTCAAAATAAAAACCTGTCTTCTGTAAAATGCCATTAAAGAGTACAGATATAGAGTGTAATATGGAAAAAGAAAAATATAATAAAGTGGGACTTCACCAGAATGAGAAGGAGCAACCTAATAACAAGGGTTTTATCACACTTGCTCAGAGATTTTCTACCTTTGTTTTCAGTTGTATTCATGAAAACCTAAGACTGAAAATGTATAATGAAGGTTAACATTGACATAATCCATGACAGCCGTGTAATTTTGAATAGTGAAGGGAATTGTGTTCACTGGGGAATGAGAGAAAATTGAGAAAACTTATTAAGTTTAACTAGAAATATTTTTACAAAAGGGCAAGGATTCTTAAATTACTTGCATTTGGTTACTAATGTCTTGCCTTTGAAATAGATATCCCTGGCCCAGGAGAAGTACAATAATCACTGGTAATCTCTAAACAGTCCCATATCCCCATCCCTGGAAGTGTTCAAGGCCAGGCTGGATGGAACATTGAGTAAGCTAGCTTAGTGGAAGGTTCCCTGCCCATGGCAGTGGGGTTGAAGATAGATGATCTTCAAGATCTCTTCCAAACCAAACCCTTTTACCATTCTATGGTTCTTTTAGAGTATATCTGGAATTTTTGCCTCTTCTATATTTCCTTACACTCCTTCTCTTTTGAGTAGCATTTTCTAATAGAGAATTCAAGTTGTATCAAACTGTTTGGCTTTTCCTAAATACACTTTACTTTTTTAGGTTGGTTATATTTTGATAGCCTGGAAGAAAATCTGAATAGTTTTCTTCAATTCACAGTCATGTTCTGATTTTTGTTTGATTCCAAATCTGAAACAAATATTCAAATATTTTTTCTTCTCAGTGCAGTATAAAAACCCACAAGTGATAGTGTGCTCCAAGTCCCAAATATATTCAAGTGATCCGGGCTATATCTAATCTTCTTAGGATTTACATAGGGACTCAACAGATAAGACTTTATATAATACTTATACAGAAACTGACCATAATGTGTGATTATGATCTTGAAATATACATATATATCTACATGGAAGTTGGAATGGATGACCTCCTGAGGTCCTTTCTCACCTTCCCATGATTTTAATTTTTTTACCTTTTTTTTAGTATAGGAACATGTAGAGATACTGTGTCACACTGATAACATTTATTTTCCCTGATTTTTTTTTTTTTTTTTCACTTTATTCTAGAAATGCCCAGTACCTTATAGGACTGGAGCTTTTATCTCAAAAAATACCAATAAAACTCCTTCAAAATACATCACCTTCCTTGATGACATCTTTCTCTCATTTTTTAAGGAAAAGAGCAACACATTCTGAGATCTGTGCAGTAAAAGAAGAAATTATCTTTATTATACCAGTCCCTTTTGTTGAACTAGGATTCCCATCAGTTTACACTGATGTGTTTATTATTTCACAGGTAATTCTGAAATGTTATACTTCATACAAAACACAAAATGGATGGAGAAAATTGCAGTCTGCAGAGGCATTCATTTTCTTTAACTTTCTTGACAGGATAGCTTTTTTGTTCTTCCATTCAATAGGAACAGAAAAAGTTTCAAGTCCATTCATTAATATTATCAAAGCATTAAAAAAGTAGGCAGCATTATATTTTTTTTATTTGTGATTCAGTCATTGGTATTTATCGTTAATGGCATGACATAATTTGGTGCTATTTTCTGTCTATATACTTTTCTCTCATTCTACCTCTTTCCCTCCACTAAACACCTCCAATATAGTTGTAGTATTTTCACAGCCACCAGGAGGAAGTGATAGAAAGAAAAGCCAAATCATGTTCTCATTCTGAATTTTTCATATATCCTTAAAGCAGCAGTGATAGATACAATGAAATCCAGATGTGGTGAAGCTTTGTATTACCTCCTCCTCTCCATCAAGATCAAAGGTTATTTCCTTGAGCTACAGCTCTAGAAATCAATTTGTTTTGTCCTTAAGTGGCTGGGTTAGGCTCTAAACAGCTTGTGGTTTGGGTGTTACAACTTCTAACTCTTTGTACAGCTACAATTCTGTTCAGTAGTGATTCTAATTTTCCTGGAACTTGGAAAATCCAGTGCGTTGCCTTTGCATGTACACATCCAACTAGTCTAACTAACGAAGGTCATGTTGGACTGCTGCTGAATCTATCGGTACTGGTACCATGTGATACCAAAACCAAAGTGTTATCAGAAATGGATTCTCTCCTTTCAACCAAAAAAAAAAAAAAAAAAAAAAAAGAAGAAAAAAGGGAGTTTGCCTATGAAATCAAAATGCACTTTTTGTAGGAATCTAGATCCTCATGACAGGTTACTTTGTGAATCCCAATGGACGCAGAAATTTATGCAAAGTGACTGGACCTTATTTCTTTAGACGGGCAGCACAAAAGGAAGGTTTGGAAGGTTCTGAAAAATAGTCTTCTATATACATCAAAAGATTCAAAGAAATATTTACAGACATTGCACCATAAGCAAATTTTCATTAACATGCAGAACACCTCAGTATCAAATGTATCAGCATTGTCATCTAACGCTTGTAGGATTCTCCTACTTACGGATGACTGATAAGAGCAGTTCCAGTTTCCAATTAAATCAATTACAAATCTCCTTCTAGCTTTAGTGGGATATGGATCATATCCACAGTGAATCATGTCATGAAACTTTTATTATAATTCCATACCCTTTGTTAAGTTCAAATATGTGACTTAACAAAAGTGCAAGCTGAAGCAAAGTCTCTTTGTCTCTCCAAAAATGTTAACAAATACCTTTAGGTACCCAATAGCTGCTCTAAGCTGAGTAAAGTCCAGCTCTTAGTTTCATATGATAAAAACTACTGACACTCATGTTCAGGTCCCCTGAGTATGAAACAAAAGTAAGTTACAAGTAGATCTGTAACTGCTGAGGTATCATTCAATTCTTAGTTGCAACATCTGTAAAAAAATAAAAATAACTGAATCTGTGAGCTAGAGTAAAATAATAAAAATATATATATGGTTCTCTCCTGAGAATGCAGAGAAAATACAACTACAAAATACACAAAAGATAAATGTTTATAAGGGTAAGGAACACTATTAGAGGATGAAAGTCTTCCTGAGCTTCTAAAATGTGCAGCTGGCTGCACTGCAACTGTGCACTTAGAACAGATCTTTGTTTTAGTTTATAAGATATCTGTATTATTATCAGATAGCTGTAATTAAGATATTACAACTAAATTAGTTCTTAAAAATGAGAATGAAGAAACACTGCTCCTTTGTGTCTTTTGTGAGCTTACCTTCCCAGTACTGTGTGATTGCATAATAATGTATAAAGTTAAAACTGATGTAGTCTAGAATCAAGAAATAGTCAAGGTAACATATCTTGTAGAATTTCCATGGTTATGATAAAAATGTAGGAATTGTTTACAGGCAAATTAATTAATTCAAGTCTATATCATCAATTAGAAAAATTTTCTCAGGGTTGCTAGTTTTGCTCTCAAATACTGTTGGTTGAAAAATCCTTGGTGAAACAGTTTTGTTTCAAAAATCGTGTCTGTTAAAAATGAAACTGGCTCATTTTGACTGGAGAAAAATTTAATATGAGGAAGGTTAAAAAGAATCATGTAAGCTTTTCTGTTTTGTTTTTAAAGTACTGTGAGGACTTATGGAGCAGAGTTGTCTGTGTCTCAAACTCTGTTCTGATCACAGAAATACTTTGCCATGAAATATGCACAGAATGGAGCGACAGGATGGTGCTAACTCCAAGCCTGGTCTGACTGGCACATCCTGGTAACCAATCCAGACAAAAATTACCTCTGGCAAACTGTGCAGGGAAGCAACTGCTCATACTCATATATCAGTCAAAGAAAATTCACCCCAAGTTATGGGACAGAGGGCACCTGTGATCACGAACCCATCCCTGAACCACCTGTTCCACCCAGTATGCCTCTGTGGGTAAGTCCCCACACCAGAGATCAGATAAACCTGGCACTATTGTCTGGCTGTTATCTCAGACCTAGGGAGAACGTACCAAACCTGGGAGAGAAGAATATTTTGCTGATTATGGACACAAAGAATGCAGAATTTAAGGGGCACGAGGAAAAGTAACTCAGCAACTGTGCTGAAATCAACGTTGTTGGCTAAAATGTATGAATAGGTAAAAATTTTGAATGACATCAGGACCCCAACCATTGAGAAGCCCAGAGTGAAGAAAGACCAAGAGGACACTGATGGATCCATGGATTGTGGCTATCTTCTGCTTGATCTCTCTCTTTCTCTCCTCTATATTTTATATTTCTTTCTCTCTCTCTAGCTGAGATTCATTGTTAAATAAAATCTGTATTATTGACTTTGGCATACCATCTCATTTGCAGAGATAATTTGCATCTTAACAAATTCAGACCAACGTTGGTATGTTAACAATTATATTTATTTTTTATTGCTTTGTTGCAATACAATGTTTGATATTTTTATTGCAGCTCTATGTATAAAGTATTATACAGATGAATAAAACTGCTATAATGTAGTTCTGATAGTAAACCAGAGTAATTTCACCTTAGTAAAAAAAAAAAAAAAAAAAGAAAAAATATTTCAAAAGTTCCATACTGGAAAGAAATTGCAGAAAACTCTACGAATTTAATCTCGTATAAAAAGCATCACATTCTTCCATTAAATAAAAATTCCAAAT
>PYHW01010840.1:6421140-6446602 GCA_013186435.1 Turdus rufiventris
CCTGGGCACACCCTGGATCATGTTCAGCTGCTGTTTGCCAGCACCCCCACGTCCTTTTTTACTGAGCAGTTTTCCACCCACTACCCCCAGCCTGCAGCACTACAGGGAATTGCTGTGACCCAGGTGCAGGACCCAGCACTTAACCTTGATGAATCTCATACAATTGGCTTTGGTCCATCAATCCAGCCTGTCTAGATCCCTTGTAGACACTCCCAGCCCTCCAGAAGATCAACACTTCCACCCAACTTAGTGTCAACTGAAAACTGAGATTGCACTCGATCTCCCCATTTGAGTTGTTGATAAAGACATTAAACAGGGTTGGCTCCAGTACGGAGCCCTGAGAAACACCAGCTGTGACTGGCCCCCAGCTGGATGTAACTCCAGTCACTCTGAGCCTGGCTGTCCAGTTTTTCCCCCAACAAAGGGTACTCCTGTCCACAGCCCATTTCTTTAGGAGAGCACGGTGGGAAATGGTGACACAGGCTTTATAAAAATCCACATGGACAATAACGAGAGCCTTCCCTTCATCTCTCAAGTGGGTCATTTTGTCATAGAAGGAGATCAGGTTGGTCAAGCAGGATATGCCTTCATAAATCTATGCTGGCTGGGCCTCATTCCCTGGTTCTCCTGCATGTTCTATGTGGTTGTATTCAAGGGCATCTGCTCTGTGTCATTCCCCAGAACCAAGGTCAGACTGACAGGCATGTAGTTCCCCAAATGCTCCTTCTGCCATTCTTATAGATGGGCATCATACTGGCTAGTGTCCACTACCCTGGGAGATCTCCAGCTACCCAGGGCTGCTGGGAAATTATCCACTATGCAAATATAAATTCCACTCCTAATTAGTTAATAACTAGCAGAAAGAATGAGATCTTTCTGAAGGTAGGATTGAGTAGGTGGGTTGATGGAGACAGCTGCAAAGTACATACAGATGCTGGGAGCTTCTAGGTGTGTATGAAGTTTTCAAGGGAAGCACAAACAGAAAGGAGATGAAAACAGCACATCTGGAATGACTTCATTTCTTTGAATGTTACCATAGGTTATGTGCTGAAATATCAAAACTGACATAGTAATTGCCTACATTTGGGTAAGTAAATATTTCCCTTATCCTCCCCAGTGTAATTGACCATTGTCTTTCCTCCAGTATCTTTCCTGCCTGTACTTTTAGAAATAAAATTTAGAGGAAAGACACATGCTGGGACATAACATCCCCTCTCATGCTGTAGGTCAAATAAAATACTGTAGTGAAAATGTAATAAATTAAGTTAGATTTTCAGAAGTGTATTATTTTATGCTGTGTCAGCTAAACGTTTTTAAAACATAAAGCAGAAAGACATCATCTGCCATTGAGGGAGGACAAAGCCTTTCTGAAGGCTTTGTATTTGGTGTCTGAATTTGGGTTTTGGAGCCTAGTTCTGTGTGCTCACCAAATACCCTTAAATTTTTCAGATTTTATTTTTTTAATAAAATAATCCCCATTCAATAAAAAACATACATGCTTCACGTTTCCTGCAACAATTTGCATAATTTATCTTAACATTACTATATTATTTAAAACAAATGGATATTATTACTTTGTTTGCTGTCCTTTTCTCCTCACAGTAATTGTGTAAAATGTGGTGCTATGTCCCATGGTCTGCCTAGAGGTTTTGTGATGTCCATGCTGAAGCTAAATCTTTGAAACCACCTACCTAACACAAGGTCATATGCAAACAAGCTTTCTGTCACTCCTCAGGCCTCTTGTCTTTTCCCGTAGCTCTGGCAGCATCATTATTAGAGAATCACCAGTCATTTTCCCGCCCAGTCCAAGTTCCTCCTTCCCTCCCACCCCAACATTTCATGATGTTTTTGCACATTAACTAAGAAGGCTGTTAACCTTGATTCGAGGGTAGGGCTGCTGTAATTTTCTCTCCTTCTTCACTGAAACATAATGCCAGTCTTTTCTGAGCAAAAGTCCAAGGGGAATGTTCTCACACTGCTGCAAAGAATGACTAAATCTCCCAAATTAAATAGTATTACTTAGTGAGTAACTCAAATAGTGTACCTCATATTTAAAGGGTCATTTATTGCTGTTACTTCTGTTGAGCATCTTTCTTATTAATCCAAAATTGCAAGTCTATTTGCTGTCCAATTCATTTATTGTGCAGTCAGTGCTTAGTGAATATATGCAGCACCTCATAAAAATATTGTAGTATCCAGCAATATGTGATGTTTTATGCCAATCCAACTGCTGGCAGTGTTTCCATTGATTTACAGGATTTTATTTTTTTAGAGTTTAGAAATGGCAGAGAGAATGCTAAACTAGAGAGTTTGCAAATTAAATGGAAAAACCTAAGGAACACTCATCTTCCCTTGGAAAATTCTTGTGTGTAAGGAAATGAAAATTTGCATGCATTCGTATTCCAAGGAAATGACTGGGCAGAGGATAATATCCCTCTATGAATTTTAAAGCTTTCAGACACTTCAGACACAAACATTTCTAAGTATTTTTAATAAAATTTCTTTGTAGATAATGTACTGTGTTTGATTCTTACTAGCACACCTACTTCATAATTCTTGTGACATTAGAAAAATAATTAAAATATATTAAATTCTTAATACTCCATCGTTCTGTGTAATGCAGCATTTAGTGCTAAAGAGCAGCTATTGTATGACACTTCCAGTGAATGGAGCCAGAATGTCTGGTCATTAGATGATAGCAGCAATATTTTACGTAGTAAGCAGATGTCAAATGAATTCATCAATACAAATAAAAATCTGCTTAACAGGATCTAAAGTCCATCTTTTAAAGCACCAGTAATTTAATTATGCTTTCCATACACAAATGACAAACTTATATTTTTTACTGGAAATGACTTTTGGTTTGGAATGCTAAGACAATAAAATAAGGAAGGAAGGAAAATAAACATTCAGGAAAGCCTGCAAAGGCTTTCTAGAAAAGGAAGCACAGTTCTTTAATTTGGGTCGATTTGCAGAACACTTCCATAACGCATTTGCCATCATCTTCTGGACCACCAGTACAGAGAAAATGAACTGCTACAGTGACACCCAGTAGAAACACACATACAACACATTTCCCTGTTGATAGTTCTCTTAAATGAAAATGTTGGATGGTATAATATGGTATAGTATAGTATAGTATAGTATAGTATAGTATAGTATAGTATAGTATGTATTTGTATTGAAGGAACATGAAGTAATTAGATTAATCTGTTGCCTTTTCTATGTTGTTTTTTCACTCTCATCTTTCCTTTTTAAATGATGCCTTTCCAGGAATTAAAATAGAATGAAAGCTCATGGGCTTGTCTGAATCTGCATAATACCATTCCAGATGCTCTGCTTTATCTTTGGCCTTCTGTAACAATTAGGCAAAACATAGCATTTAATTTGGAGGTCCACTTTTTTAAGAAGAATCGAGTCCTGGATTATACAGAATAGAATTCAACCACAGAATTCAAAAGAATTCTCACCACATAGTCTGAAACACTATACACAATTTCCTTGTACTTCTGTCATAAAAAAAGCCATCTAATCCTTTTGTCTTCTAGTAGTGGTTCTCCTGACATGTATTCCAATCTGTTTAGGTTTTTGACTATGGTGATGGCTTTCCTCAACATTCTTCCTGGTGCAGAATCCTACCAAAGGATTCAATAAAACAAACAAAATTGCTATCTCTGTATAAATTAAATTTTCTATCCATTACTGATGCATTTCCTCTGTATCATCCTACAAATATCCTCCTTTTTGATGCTCTTTGAGGTGATTTATTCTCTTTGAGAAAAAATATTTATATAGCAATCAATTTTGCCCTATCCTTTCACAGAACTGGGGGGGTTTCCCTGTACTTTCCAATACTCTCAATGTGAGTAGTCAGAAATTTTCCCAGATAAAATTAAACAATTTTTCCCCTTTTTTTTTTTTCTCTCTGCCCTCTGGACTCACCTTGTTATAATCACATGCTGGCCTACTTCTTTCTGTTTAACATACTTTTAATAGTTTCATCATAGTCAAATAATTCTTGATACCAAGTCTATCATTAAGGTAATAAAATTATCTTTGGCTCTTTTTGTAATTATACTTGTTATGACTTTTTCTTTTCTACCACTCTTCAGACAATTTAAATATCACCTGAATGATCCAGTTCATCATTTACATTTGCTTGAGGCTGTACCTGTACCTGGTCCCTTCCACCTCTATCATTCTGTGGTATGTAAGATCACATACACTTCATTAATTTGAGCTTCCTTGGAATAGTGAGAGTTTGTTGTAAAAGCCTGAACAAATTGCCCATTGTGTAAGGGGGACAGACTACAAGTCAAAGGGGATGTTTCTAGCTGTAGTTTTCCAGTTGTGAGTGTGCTACCTACAATCAAATTTTACAGTACTTTGTAGGCAGGTTGGCTAGGGATGAGGTGGTTTGCAAGAAGCCAATTTGTTGGAGGTATGAGCTGCAGTTCACATCTTTCCTTATTAGTTCCAAAGTGAAGGAAATAGGAATTGGAGATAAAGTAAATGAAACCTTGGGAGACCATAGAAACTTAAGGTTTGTGTTGGAGTGCTTGGATGTACTGCTGATTGTTTCATTATTTTTTATTTAGCAGATATATTTCTGGCAGCGGAACTCAGGACTCTCAGTGACTCAATTCATAGGAGCAATGAAACTTCCTCCAGCACTGAGCTGGAAGCTTCGTCTATCTCCATTCAGCAACAACTACCTATTCCTTCCTGCACAATCAGGTACCACTGACCATGCTATGGCAATGTACCTTTGCGTTTGCTCCTTCCCTGGCTCCTCACAGAACTGAACCCATGGCTCAAACCTGGGGAATGGCTCAAACTACACATAGTCCAGTAATGAAATTTATCTTCTGACATTCCAACAGAATGAGTGTTGTACTTTTATTTAAAACACATAACTGTCTAAAGAACAGATTCAGTGACATGCACTGGGTCAAACTGTGATGGCCTCAGCAGGATATAGGTCTTGTCCTGGTCATCATTGTTTGCCCCTGGACATCCTCTAGGCATCTGCATGCTGAATATACAGATTTTAATTGGCTTCCTTCTGGAGTCTAACCCTTACTCACTGTATTCTACAGTGAGTCTCAGTGATACAAAAGGTTTCAAGATTCTATTCTGGTAACCCAAAATGCTGATAATGATATATGATAAATAAAATAACCTTACTAATTAGCCTATTCTTTCATAGGTTCGCGTGCCAGTGTAGATACCATAGAGATAGTAAAATAAAAAGAGGCTTCATGTACTACTTTGTCATACTCATAGCCTGGACTTTCTCTGCAGCAATTATCCTCCAAATTTTCAAATCAACTTTTAATTTTCACCTAGAGAATTAACAAAAAAATAGTACATTATAAATTGCATCCGTGATAAACTCCTCTATTTTTTCACTCCTGTTGATTTCTGAAATGACCATGATAGGAGAACAAAGGATGTGCTAATGTGTCATAAAACTGAATTATTTTAGTGACTGTGTCCACAGCCAACAGCTGGCACACTGGTATCAGCAGAGGCTTTCATATTGCCAGAAGGCTTTTGAATATTAAAACCTGGTCTTTAGACAAATTCTTTTCCTCCTTCTAGGGGTCCAGACATGCCATTGTCCATTTGAAAAATGGACAAAGTGCCCACAGTTTTTGCATGCTCCACTTGTATTGCAATTGCTACAGTTCCTCTGCATGGCTCTTGTTTACATGTAGATCATGGCCTTAACTATTCAGAGCTACTGGCTTATGCACAGTGATTCAGAGAATTCCCTGGTACCCATCACTGAAATTCATTGTTGCATGCAGAAGTGTGTATGGGTGTGAACATATGCGGGTGTGTGTAAATAAATCCCTTCCTGGCCCCTTAGTGATGTAGTGACCCTGTAGCTGATGCTATGAAGCAGGAAATTCAATTATGCCTCACTTAGCATGCATAACTAAAAATATTTTTATTGGTCATAAAATTATCCAGCCCTTTCAAAAATCAAATCTATGAACTATGTGACTGTACTCCTCAGGCTGACTTCATGCTTCATGAGGAAGCGCTTCCTTTAATCTGTTTTAACTCTGTCTACATTACTCCAGGCTGCACTTTGGTGTGAGAGAAGGTGGGGGTGAAGTGGCTAATTTTCCTTCTAAAATGTCTGGGAATATTTTTCTGTGAGCAAACTCCTGGAAGTGCACAGAGCTTTCATATACACTATATGGCATTTCCCAAGTCAAAGCAAAACAACAACAATCACCAACAACAACAGTATCTGTTTTCCAAATGTGCACTAAAATGAAATGTCAACACTTTGATGAACAGCTTCTGTAGCAAAACAGCATGTATGTGACCAAATGGCAACAGACCACTGTTTACACGAAAAATGAGAATATTGAAATAAAATTACTCTGAATCGCAGCATTCCATAAAAAAAAAAAAAAAACAACAAAGTCCCCATTACACCAAATAGCAAGCCACATTATCTTTTAAAACCTTGAGCATACACAGATTCATCATATTGACAAATGAGGTAGATGAGAGTTATGAAAGTTCATCAGTATTTACTGTGATGTGAATTCCTCTCCTAAAACTTCAGTTCCAAGGGGAACACTCACTCACAGAGCCACAGCGGATAGACTGAAAGCCATGGAGGTTTCAATGACAAGGCACCTGTGTTCAGTCCAGTGCTCTGGAGTATCTTCTTTCTTTGGCTGGAGGGATATTTTATCTCCACTAAAATAAATTCTTTCCTCCAATTCAGCACCTTGGTAATACGAGCCTTGACGTGATTTACTTCAATTTTCCCATAAATATCCTCTGAACATTAACTTCTATAAATGTATTTCAGGACGCAGGTCCTTGAGGATGCCTGCACAAGGTAGTTTATTTGTATTTGGAGAGCAGAAAAAAATGTAGTATTTGTGAATTTCCCCATGCTGCTAGTAAACTAGACAAGCTTAATGGTGCAGTAAAAAACATATTAATAAAAAAATCGAGTCATATTTTTAGATGCTGGTAGCAGAGGTTGCAAATAAGACAAACCCAATCCCAGTTGAGACTGAATGCTTGAAAACTGATTGTTTTCTAGCTGGTTAGTCTCCCTTACTGAGGACAGTCAAGTCTCAGAAATCACAGGTGACAATCACAACTCAAAATCTTTTGAATTTTACTTACAATTCTGAAAAAAAATCCAACACTGCCTTTCCCTCTGCACTCATGCATACATCCATTTGAAATAATGGCTTGGGATGTAGAGGCATTGGGCTTGGCAGTCTTGGGTAACTAAAGATCCCTTTACCTCTCCCTTGGTTCACGCCTCATCTAGTACAGGCTCTGCAAACTACCCAAAAATAGTAAACTGCTATTCCAAAAGGTGTACACCTTATCTCCCGTGAAAAGCTGTCACTTTTTTTCTTAATCAGCCATGAACATTAAATATCATACAATAAATCTGCTTATTCTGAAAGCTCATGGATTTTATTACCTTGGCAACAAAGTGATCTGTTCTAACTGCTTTTTGCTGCCAGTTTTGGAGTTTCTGTGTCACAGAAAAAGCCATGAAGAGAGGATGAACAGTTAACTGATTCCTTCCCTTATGCTTGCATCATCAGTTTCTACAGATGTGAGAATAGATACAGTGTGAAAATGAGCTCCCCAATTGCTCAGAACCAGTTGTAATTAATAGATGAACTGGATTAAAAAATAGAATTTTCAGTTTTATGACAATCACCAGCAAAACCCCAGCCAGGAATGGAATTTTATTTTCAATATATCAAAAGAACATTTTAAATCTGGAAAAGAAAAACAATGTTGAAAGAAAGAAAATATTTGAACAGAATAAAGTGTTCATTTTTTCACATCCATCTTTGGATTTTCATTTACAAATAAGCACCAAAATGTGGTCATCAAAGATTATTGCAATCAATAGTTTAAAAAATTGAAACACTTAATATGAAAGTTCCTTTAAGTCTCCCTTTTTCTTAAATGGCTGGGATAATTTGTTGATTGTTTCCAAAGGGGGGAAGAATAGTGACAGTGATTCAGACATCTAATGCTTCAGAGCTGTTGTATTGGTGTCACTGAGAGATGAAAATTTCCCACCTCAGCACGAGGATGAGATGGAGCCATTTTTCCATGGAGGCTGTATCCAAACCTCCTGCCACTCCAGAGAACACTTCCATGAAACTTCTCCTACTCAAATGGAAAGTGACTTGCAGCATCATTTTTAAAATGTTGAAGGCAGCATGCCCTACTGAAAAATACAACCAGAACTTGATCTTTCTCTAGAAATTAACCGTACACAAGTGGTACAACAGGGAGTCATATTAAACATTGTGCAGTGGGTTTTGTACCAAACACAACAGGTAAGCAAATATTTTTGTGGTTTTTCTGTCCGTCCTGCAAATCCACTGTGAAATATGAAAAATTGTTAAGGGTCTCTTTCTAAGTGTGATCTGATCACGATCAACAAAACAATTTGGAGGGAAAACTCTTGTGAGTTACAGCTCAGAAGCCTCATCATGGGCTGCAGTAACAGAGCTAATTTATCAAAGTGGGCACAGTAAAATCTTGCAGATATTTTTTGTGTTTTCACCAGGCAGAAAATAATATTACTCACTAGCATCACATGGCACCAGATGCATCTTTATCTAGTCTCCTGAAAAAATTAAATAGAGGCTGTTTTTTTCTGAATATTTTATGTCATTGAAAGAGAACAACATTTGACTGAATCAAAGAATTAAAATTTTGCGATGCATTTATCAGATATTCAATGTTTTTGTGATTTTTATAATAAGAAAGATAAAACCTGATAGAAATGAGATATTGAGGTTTACAAGATATAATCTACAACTTTTAAGATTAAGGAGCATGTTTCTGAATACTTCTGATAGAAGTACAAAATGGCTATAATTCACAAGTACTATTCCATGCCATGAAGTAATGATTAGGTAATTAACATTATTTTCTTCGAGGTACTTGTTCAGGACTACAACTAAGATTGCCTCACTGAAATACAGTCAAGGTTTGTTAAGTGTAGGCTTAGTTTAAGGTTGTGTATGAAGTTTCTCAGAACATGTGGACATGTTTCCTGGGTCAAAGCTGCAATCGCTACTGGCATCAACACACTCAACACATAAGCTCTGACTGCTTTCCTGGCAGGGTCTGGGTCTCCTCTTCCCCAGACCATCAATATTTAGAAGAAAAATCCAATAAATTTCACTAAGAGACACTTTTTTTTTTTCCCCATTTTTCTTGACCTCAATATACAGAGGAATGGATCACCACTTGGGATTTAAATTTTCATGAGACGCTTCTCTCCTGTAGGACCTCAAATGGAGATCTAACTAATCACTTAGTCATTGAGCTGCATAAGACACATTTCTATCTCTCTCTTTTTTTACCATTCCTTTTCTGACAGTTCCTGCCTTTTCATACTTTCATTTTTAACATTCATTTTAACACATCATTTCTTTCAGCCCTTGTGGTTTGAAGTAGTTATAGGAACCTACCTTTTCTTACAGCGCAGCTTTCTTGCTTGAATTATCAGGCTAACCTGGCACTTTTCAAGAATTGATTGGTCACTCAGATCAAAATGTTAAATATTTAAAGTGGCACCACACCATTCATAAAGTGAAATCTAAAGTGTTTGTTTACTCTCTGCTAATTATTTTAGTTCAAGCAGTCAGACTCAACTGTCTACATTATTAATTAAACCTGTAAAAAATGAGCTAAGGACAGGAAATGTTCTTCTTGCTGTTAGCTGTGCTAAAATTAAGTAGCAACTCTCATTAGCTTTAACAGGAAAACCTTTCTCTACAAGCTGTAACAATACAAAGCTAAATAAATCATATCAGTTCATATTTCTGTGATTTGGAGAGAAGATTAGTAATTGTGAAATCTCAGATTTAACTATTTTTAGCATGTAAAAGTATTGTTACTAATTTACTGGTGTTTCTGGCTATCTTAGGTCTGAAGTAGAAAAGGTTCATGTTCCCTAAAGTAGCATGTTTTAGCACTGAAGAGTTTGAAGGTTTTCTTAAAGGAAAATGGACTGAATAGACTGAAAATAGAAACATATGGAATATATTTTATACAAATGTAAAATTTTACCCGAAGGCCATACAATAGCAATATATAATTCCACATGCAACTTCTATGAGGGATCTATTTCTTTAAAACTTTTTTTTTTTTTTGCTATAGGAATATCATCATTGAATTTTGTGATGAGAAATACTGTAATGTGATGAAGACTATAATAAAAATTCACATTCGTGCTGGAAAGAATTGTGTGAAAACACAATTAGAGTTATGTGTTTTTATATAAATTTTGATAGTTTCATTGCACTACCTGAAGCAATACAAGATTCCTCAGCTGGTATTTTCCATCATGACTTGAAACTCCATTCCATTCTGTCAAAAGTTTCACACAGTGGTTAAGTGTTGATTTGCAGTTTAGGGCTAGAAACACTCAAATTTCTCATTTTTGTTAGATACAGGGGGACAGATCCAAAGGGAATGGAAGAGTCTAGTTATAACTTGAAAAGACGTGGAATAGATACCAGCACACAAGTCTGTGACCTGCAACTTTTGAGTGTTGCAGAACATAAAGCCTACTACTCTGCTGTGTCTCCACAGGACTCTGGAGCCTAATTATAGAGCTGTATGAAAAAGTTCTGCTCGTCAGCAGAACTCAGCAGGAGGGGGAAAAAATCATATTTTTGCACATTCATAGAAGAATAAAATATTTAGGCAGAAAATCATCATTGCTGCAGATGGACACTTACAGAACAAAAATGGGTAATTTTTGTGCAGCTCTGCTTGTCACTAGCATAGCCAGAATACATTTGGTAACAGATTTAAAATCCAATCTAGAATTCCTCAGTCACTGTCAGTGGCAAAATATGCTTCATAGAGTAGCATTGGTTGAGGATTGCGGGAAAATTCAAGGTGGGGAAGCGGTCCTGAAATGAGCAGTCAGGATTCCACCAAATTTAGCATAGCTGCACTTGCTCATGACAGCAGAGAATTTGTGTCTTGATGGTTTTGAGCCCTTCTGAGTAAAGACTAGCCGCAAAAGCCTGATGACAATTGCAACAAGGCAGAATGTGAGGATCTGACCCTCTAGAGGCAATGAGGAAAGAGATGTAGAAGAGGCATTAAAGAGATGCACAAACTGTTAATGAAAGCAACAGTCAGCAGTTGCTAGTGGCCAATAGATTTTAAATGCTCACTTTCATTATGTTCAAAAATGCACTCTTTAGATGCATGCTTTGAGTAAGAAGAAATATAAGAAAGCTACTCTATACCCAGAACACTTCATATGGGTAGCTAAAGTATTTTTAGGAGAGATACAACTTTACAGCATAATAGGCACAATACCTGATTCCCAATGGTGCTTAGGTGAGAACTTTCACCCCGTGCATAGAAAAATCTAGAACAATAACCTAGAACAACATTTTGCGTGTGTGCTGTGCGACCCTCCACGACATTAAGAGAGGGATTATCCATTTGCAGGTGCAGGTCTGTGACACGAAAGGTGAATAATTTATGTGGACTTTTCCCTTCTTCCCCTCACTTAGTACCAAGCAGAGGAAAGGGGATTCATCACTGCATGGTTCTCACAATTTCTGCACTACCTGGCCTGTGTTTGCAGCCACTCAGTGGAAGGCCTTGCTCTTAAACTCAAGCTGGAATGACCTGTACTTTCAGCTTTGGATAAGTGTTTTTCTCTTATGCTTGTTAAATGCAGTGTGAATTTTATGTGAAAGCGCCTTTTTCTTATTCCTTTTTTCTTTCTTTTCCCTCGGCATCATCTGATTTGGCAGTTCTTGGAGTAGTAGAGAGTCTCTTTAATGTATCTCAAGGCACAAGGACTCTGACTTTCATGCATTAACAAAATACATTTATTTGCTGCCTTTATATGTGGCAATGGGAACTGATTAAGGATTGTGTTCTCAATACTTCCCTCATCTCCTTCTTTGTCAAATTGCAGGAAAGGCAAACCAAGCATACAAATTAAGAAAACTAATTTCATGCCAGCCAACATGTGGGAAAACCTCAGGTGATGAGGAAATCAAAGGAAAATGGCAATAAAACAGACTACACTGAGAAGTAATAACTATAGCTAAAGACACAAATCCAATAATATCTTTATACACTAGTAACTAATAAATGAAAAATAAAAATTAGTAGAAAGTCATAAAAATCTCCTGCAATAGGATCTTCTGTCCTTAATCTGACAAAGTGTCTACTTCCTTAAACAATGAGAAAGGATTTCTTCCTATATCTCTTAGTTACCTTAATATCTGCCCTATATTGTAAAAAAGTAAACCAACTCTCTGTAACATCTTTATGTTTAGTGCGCTTGATGCTGGAAGCAGATTTTTCTCTGTTTAATTTTTATTTTCAAGTTAATGGATGAAGCCAATTCAAAGAAGGTTTGTCTCAATAAAAGTAAAAACCTTTGTATTTGCTTTGCTGTTACATCACTGCAATTCTATAATAAACCCAGAAATAATAACAAAAAGTCCAAATCACTGCCTTGCAGATAGCTATTTACAGTCTGTTTTTTCCCACTGCAAAATATTCCAGATCTTATTATACCACCTACAGGTAGTTTTTAGATAAACCCTTGGGATCCCCTGAGCTTCTCTGTTACACTGTTGTAGGTTCCAAAGAGCAAGCATGTCCATTTCAGATTTTAGAGGTTTCTCATAACCCACACAGCTTTGATTTTAAACCAATCCTCAGAAAAAAATTCAGCTATTTTTTTTTTTAAATCTCAGATAATACCTGAAAGTAGCACGCAGTTTTTGATGTAGGCATTATCTTCAATAATTTTACAAGTGTTCAACTGACTATATTTTCTCATATGCCAGCTTTTACTTGATGAAGAATGTGACATATGAAACTACTAATCATTTTCTGTTGAAGCAAATTAACAAAAAGCTATGATAAATTCCTCTTTCTCTCACACATTATTCTCATTTACAAATCCTATAATCCTATATAATCATGCACACATTGTTTATAATTTCAACATATTTTTGTAAGCTTGAAAGAAATCCTTGGCAAATTCCTTTACATTCCTTTACAATTAAAGTCGTGCTGCATCAAAGGAACTATTTTGCAAAGATTGACAGGGTAGAAATCTTGATAGCAATTTATGGATACTTAATGAAAATTTACAGAGATAACAGACATTAAGTAATGACCTTTCAAGTGTAGAATCTTTAGTGCTCCTATACACTTAATGCTTTCCGATTTTCTCAGCCTTTATTTATTTTCTAGGGAAGAACTTTGGGGTTTGCATGGTTTGAATTAATCAGTCTGTCTTGCTTCTACTTTGCAGAAAACATGCAAGAATTTAATCCAAATTCAACTGAATTGCTCTGCTTTGATGCTGCTTATTTTCTCCAGTTGTTGATTAATATGCCCCTTGTGCAAACATCTTCCTCCTACCTGATGCCTTCAGTAATGTCTCAATTCGTTGCTGATGACATTCAAATTTCCTCCAGAGATCCCTTTTGAAGTCACAAACAGAGGATTATGCCCATCAGTGAATGACTCAGGCACAAAGTGATTGATAAGACAAATAAATACTTAGATCTTAGCAATCAGTCAGTTGTGATATGCAAGGGAGAAAACAAAACTGCAGACATTTCAGCTATATATCATGTTTTCTAAATTATCTTTATATTCCAATGGCCCTCTTAATAAATTATCCTCCCTGGTTATCTGATCTGGAATACTTTTTCAATTATGCCTCTTCTCAAACATGTCACAGTCAGTCTTCCTCAGTCCTAAACTGTTTCAATGTCCAAGAAATATCTTCCAAAGTCCAGACAGAGGAAATTCTACATAACTGGTTTTGAGATGAAAAGCTGTGCACACACACATCAGAGAGACTTTATGACATCAGAGAAGTCATGGCTTTATTCCCAGATTCCCTGAGCTGAGTTTTATGTAAGCAACAACAATACATGACACTGCATATGTTACAGGGGAGTAAGAACATTTTGAGCATCTTGCACAGCATGAGACTGAGAAATCAGGACCTTGTATCACCTCAGATGTGCAAAAGTCAAAAGCCAAACAAAGAATAAGGTTGTGGTACAAGAGTGAATAAATGATCTATTTTCTTTAAATCATTCTTTTTGGAATGACAAAACAATTTAGAAGTTTTAATAAGGAGAAATTATATTTTAAAAGAATGTCATGTGGAAGTCCATATGCTTGTTTTTAATAAGTCTTGATCTGCATGAAGTTACGGCAACCTGAAGAATAAGTTAATTTAGAAAAGGGGTCTAAAAAGTACACATTTGAGATGCAATTGTGGTCTGCTGCTCCAGTCTTCAGACTAATTTTGAAGACATTTTCTAGCCTATATGTGTGATCATTACACATGTCATAGTGTTGCAGATAGTATCTTGGGCTTTTTTTCTGGTGTGGGAGGTGATCTTGAAGACATCTGTACATGATCATGGCAGCATGGCTGTGAAACGCAGATGTCTTCCCTTAGCTATAAGCTCTTCAAAGGTCAGAAATAAAAACAAAAAAAAAGGAAGCCTTTGAGTTAAGCCATACGTTCTTTGATTCAGGGACCATTTTTTGTTTACAGCCCTCAGTGCCACACAATCTTGATTTATGATTATCATGCCTAGTTGCCACGATGATGATAAAGTTTATAATGGAATAAAGGACTTTGCTAATAAAAAATCATCTAGGGCAATCAGAGTTCCAATCTAAATAATATTTAGTATAGACTTGTGATGTGAATTAGATGGTTGAGACAACTGCATTTTAAAGTGGCATCTGCATTTTTTAAAATATATGGGAACAGATGTACCTACACACTAAAGTAAAGAAGAAAAATCTAAAATTTATACATACAATTGTTGAACTATACATCAAAGTAACCTATATAGTAGGTACAGGTATACCGGGGAGAGGGTTCAGTTTTTAAAATGTCACTATACATACAAAATTTAATGTCATTAAATATCATTATCTTTGGTCCAGAAAAAGGGCTGTAGTGCAATATTCCAGCCAATGAATGAATATAGGAAAGAAATTAGCAAGCATAGGAAAAAAAACTGAATGGAATTTTTATTTGTCTCTATGTCCTGAACTTCAAATGCATTTTTGTCTATACTAAAATTCTTGTATTGGAACAAGACTGTTCCTGAAGTTGTCAGTATTTTCTATTTCATCCATTCTGTATATCTTGCCCCCTATCCAAGCCATCACAAGAATAACTATAAAGATATACAATAATCATGATTACATTGTAGTAATATGAACATCACAAAGTTGAATGACTTAATCAGACCAACAGTGGTGAATATCACTCAAGTGTTCCAGAGTAATTTGTTGGAGTGTCCATAATATTTAACTTTTGGAAAATGCTCGCTCTGAGAACCACCTTAGACAAAGAGGTAGAATGTATCCTGTGATTTTGTTGACTTATGTTGGTGTGGTTTTGCTCATTACATTTCAAGTCTATGTGGAGACTTGTGAATAACCAAGAGTAAATGGCACATGAAAGTCTGTAGAGTAAGCTAACAGGGACAAAGGGTCATCTTTCAGAACATATGGTATATGTGTTTTTAAACAGTCAATAGTTAATCACCTTTCCCAAAAGTAAATTTCTGTTAATATCCTTGCCATTTACTATTTTATTTTGAGGGCACGTTGTAGGGGGAATATTGCAGCAAACATATCTTCTGAATAAGTCTCTTCATGGCTAAGCAAGAATTACAACTTTTCAAGTTCAGCGCCTGAATATCTTCTCAAAATTGTATTTTAAGGACATTATGCTTTTAGATGAGCTTCTTCTGTTACTATGACCAAACAATCTTCTTCATTTACCTGCCCATCTGTGCAGCCACTACTCCTGGTTGAATACATAGCAGCATGGTTTCAACTTATGGCAGGAATGTTGCAGCTACAGGGCAATTTCCATCATGTACTCAATGAAGACTATAAACCCAATGAAAATAAAATGGGATTTGTGAATTCCTGCAAAGTGATGTTATTTGATAAGGGAAGACACCCAAAAGACTGGTTTGATACTATGTCTACATTGATTACATGACTGTATATTTAACCTTGATCAAAATTATTTGAAGGCTAGGAGTCCTAATGAATATACAGTAAATCTTTAACTATTAAACCTGAACATTTTTCACTCACAAGGAGGTTGAAGCCAAAGTCCCTGTATGTTAAGTGAAAAGTTGTCATTCTTTACCCTTCTCAGGAACTGCAGTGAACTATCTGCAGTTTGTCTGCTTTTAGTTTCAGCAGCTGAAGGTTCTCCAAAGACAGCATCACGTTTTAACACCATTTACAAGAAAAGCTTTAAGAGCATGGTGAAAAAGGAAATTCCCAAAAGAGCTTTCTGATGGATGGAAAGAGTTTGATGTGTTTTCTATTTCTAGATATGGGAATGGAGACGAGTTATCAATTTTTCCCAAGACTGACGTGTAAGTTTGGTCCTGAAGGAGATGTAAAGAGGTGAGCTATGGTGGTGTAACTAGTACATGACAGCATGCATCATTCTGATATAACCTCATGGCTCTGTAAGCTTAGGAGTTACTCTGAGTGGATGGCTACACAGAATAAGTATGAGCATGTTGTGATAAGAATATCAGCTGTAGCATGGATGGAAATTCTAATGTTTTATTACACGTACAACATACAGAATCTGACAGGTATCTCCCTTATTACATACCCACCTACAACACCTTAGAATTGATTTGTTGCCTCTATGAAATACAGTGAGAAATCATCCTGAACTTCCTTTTAGAAACCAGCACATAAGCAAAGATCAGATTTTCTTATGGTTCACATACTTTGGGATATTTTCTTAAATCAGTCAAGAAATTAATTATAAAAACAAACTGATTGCATTTCCTTCCACTAACTAGAAATGTTCCTGTTGCTGCTATTCCAGCTTGCAAAGACGCAGAATCACTGCTCCTCTATATATATCTGTGTGTATAGAAACACATCTATACATACATACACAAGTTATGAGGGTTTGAAATCTTTAAGCAAAATAAGAACATATTTATCTTATAAAGTTATAGCAATTTCGTAATTTGCAAACTCATCCCCTAATAGAATGTTGTTGGTCAAAATCACTCAGGAGATAAGAATCTCTAGGAAGTCCATCACCTCCAGAAAGAGTATTTTTCCCTTGCAAAGCACTAAGAAGTTGGTAATCCAGGGTGTAACAGACCCTGAAAAAAGCATCAGAGAAGCCATGCACAGAAGGAAGAAATTATACTGTGGAGCACCTACCAATATAGTGTTAGCAAGCAAATATCTATTTCACATTGATTCTCAAGGAATTAAAAATGCTGTATAAACTGTGGTGGATTTTATTTAGCATTTCAGAGTAGAAGAAATTGTTCAAATGATTGAGGTTGTTCTGAAACTGAAAGGGCAATGCAGAAGCTTTAGCAGGAGCATAAGGAGGAAGCAGACCAACAGTGGCAGATTATGCAGTGCATTCATAGGAACTAAAATCTGTGTTGCACGCTACAAGCAAAAAGACAGAATCAGAAAGAAGAACTATTTTTTTCCAATGCCACTGAACCAATCACCTCAGATGGCTCAATATCTTGGTATGTATATTCTATGTGTATTCTTAACCTATAGATTTCTATGATGTCCTTTGTAAAGACTTGCATTAAATATTTAAAATGAATATTTCTATCATTAACCTAACCAGAAAACTTCCAGTATGTTGAATCTGTTGAGTGGAACAGATTTTTCTATCTTTCTAGCAAATTAGATTTAGACTTTTTGAACATACCAGATTTGTAACAAGCAGGAAGGAAAACTGGATCTCTGACTGTCACTTAAAGCATCATACTTTTAACCTCTTTCCATACAGAGCTCTTTACCTTTACTGACACCCTCTGGTCCCTATGTCTAAGTCAGGTTTGAATTCATTCCAGCACTCCTTCAAAAATCTACTCTCCCAATCAATATTTTGTGGAGCACAGAACTGGACATTTTCTGAAACTCCCATAAATCATATCACTGATTCCCCAATAGTTCACCATGTCAGCAACTTATTCAGGGGACTCAAGCAAATTTGCCAGTCACGACCTTCCTATATGGAATCTGTGCTAGCACTCCTCTAAGTTATGCATTTCTTAAAGTTGCCCTTTATTATTTTGTTACAGCAGAGCTTTTAATCACACCTTTTATCTTAGGTCTTGCATTTTTCCTCAAGACCTGTTTTCAAAGCTGCTTTCTTTCAAATTCTCAAATAGAATTCAGCCAGTGAGATGTTTTTATTTTCTGTCTTTATTCTTAGTACATCTGCCCTTGTTATAAAAAGAAATTAAGATGCCTTTTCCCAATATTTTTACCCAGAATCTAAAATATGACTTTCAGCTTCGTATTGACCAACAAAACTACACTTTTTATCTCCCAACTCTCCATAGCTATCTTCACACTTTCATGTGAAGTTCTGACTTTTTTCCATGGGCATTGGCTTTGTAAGTGTATGAAACAGAAGTGCTGCATGTTCAGTAGTCCTCTTGTAAAACTACTTAGCTGTTATCACCTTCAAGAGTGCTTAACACTTCAGCCTCCTCAATATATTTTCTGTCTTCCAAAACTTTGTCTTCTAAATCACATCTTTTAAATATTCCCATAGTGTATCAACAGTATATCTCAACTGAAAGCCACTGTACATTAAACATTCCTCAGTCACAATAGTTCACACATCAGTTTTCTGTGTTCCTTTAGCATAGTAAATAAGCATTTGTGTTTTCCCTCACAGCAAGATAGACAAGGGGCTGCGGGGGGGGAGGTTGGATTTTGGGTTTTTTGGAGGTTTTTTTTTGTTTTCCTTGAAACGTCATAGGTAAGTGTTATAGTAACTGAAGTCAATTTATTAAATATATTTTTAGAAATTCTACTAGAGCATTTGATAGCTTTTTAAAGTAATGGCCCAGTTATTGCTAATTCTTTCAGTAACTCCTGTAATAATATTAATCACAATGGACTGATCTTGTGCTAATATTGATTGCCATAAAGTACTTCTGAAGGAGTGGTACTATAACTCAGCAAGAATTAAAGGCACTTTTATTAATTGAAAAATGTCACTCAAATTTGATTTATGAAGAATCCCCCCTTTGATTTTGGCTAATAGTGGGTGTGTAATTTATTTGTAGTTTCAAACTTCAGGGTCTTATCAACAGATCACTGAAGTCTAGGGGAATGCTGGAACTCCTCAAAAAAGGAAAAAAAAAACCAAACAAACTGGCACCAGTTCCTTTATTTACAAAAATACCAAAACCAACTAAAGTTGTGTCATTACAAGGAAGCAATACTATTAAAAAAAACCAAAAAACAAACAAACAAAAAAACCCCAAAAAAATCCCCACAACAACAAAACAAACAAAAAAAAGAGCTTTGAAAAAACTTTAAGCTACATTTCTGAAATACTACAACACAGAGAAAACTTAAGTCCTAAGTACTCACATTGCACTATCTTGTCTAACTTCTGTTACATGAAGTTTCTGAGTTTATCTGTTACATGAAGTTTCTGAGCTTAATAGAAATGCAACTAAACACCTGAAGAAGTACAGATACAGTCACGGATTTTTTGTTTTTTAATTTAAAAATCTTGAGAAGATGGTTTTGTGCTCTATGTCACAATAACTCTCAGTTCATCCTCTAGCCAGTTCACAGATATTCCACTTAGTCTTATTAACTGTGCTCACATCAGAGAGGAAAAATCAGTGCACATTTATGTAATTCCATCTCCTCTGCCTGTCAGCAAAGGAGAAGAGTCTGGCACTGTACTTTTCTAATTCCAGAGATAACTGCTTATCCCAAAGCCAAGTATCATTCAAAACTCCAAAACAACACAACTTTCAGTGCATCACTATAAACTCAATACGCTGGGTTATTTCCTGATGCACCCTCAAGCATTAGCACGGTAGCTCTCCCAAACATAAAAAATTAGCACATTTGAATAAGCATTCCTTCTCTGAAGCCTGTATTTGTACTAAAAGCCTCACATCTCTATTCACAACTCATTCACTGCAGTAGTTTGCTCCCTAGTTAAATGATAGGAAGCATATAGCAGATCACAGTAATTTCTGCTTCAACTTTTCTGCTCAATTATGACAATTTCAACATGAGATTCAAAACAGAAAAAGCAAAACACATAAACCTACAGCCCAAAAATGGGATCTCTCACCGTTGCCGGCTTCACAATAGACTGCTCACAGAGATGCTGCGATGGATATTACAAGAAATAATCTGCACGCACTCCAAAGTCTAACCAGGGAAATCAGTACCTGGCTGGGGGAACAGCAAAGACACTTACCGCTGCTGTGGCACCGTCTCTCTCGCCCTGACTCTCAGTCTCTCTCTCCCATCCTCCTGACAGCCTCAAATATAGCAGTCCCTTATGCTGCTGAGCCGGGGGGAGCAGACGATTGCAGAGTTGGGGTTTTTTTTCCCTTTTTTTTTTTCTCTGTCTCTTTTTTTAAACCATCCAGAGGTAGTTCTCCAGACCCGACCGCCTCTGCTGCTCGGCTGGCTCAGTGATGGAAAGCCCCAGGTGAAGGCATCCGCGCCGGCAGCTCCCGCGAGCCCCTCCCGGCCCCGCCGTGCCCCCTCCCGCCGGGGGGACCGAGGCGCCTCCCCCGGCTGCTCCCGGGGGGCGGCGGAGCCTCTGCCCGCCCCTGCCTGGACGCCGGTGGATGTAGAGATGATGTGGATGTGTGTTTATGTGAGTGCCATCTCGCACCGCCGCCCGCCGCTCGCCCCTACCCCTCGGCGTGCAAGGACCCCCCTCCTCCCGCTCTCCTCCTCCTCCCGCTCCTCTCCGCGTTCCTCCCCGATTTTCTCCTCTTCACTCCTCTGCCCTGGAGCGTCAAGGCAAGAGGGCAACTTGGCGAGCGCGGTCCTCTGATCTCCTGCTCTTCTAACCCAAGACACCAGCTTCTTCCATCCACCACTTGCTGAGCATCCTCCCCTCCTCAACCCCTTCCCCATCCTCCTTCCAGGCGGATTTTTTTTAAAGATATCTTTTATTTATTTATTTATTTATTTATTTAAATTGCGTTTTATTCCTCTCCAGCGGTTATGACCCTCCCTACCCTCGCACCCTGCAGCGGGAGCCGGGAGCCCGGGAACCGCGGCTGCTGCCCGCACCGCACCGCACCCGCTCCTTCTTTTACATCGCACCGCCCCACACCGCCCCGCACCGCACCGCACCGCACCGCACCCGCTCCTTCTTTACACCGCGGCTGCTGTCCGCATCGCACAGCATCGCACGGCCCCGCACGGCACGGCACGGCACNGCACGGCACGGCACGGCACCGCACCGCACCGCACCGCACCCGCTCCTTCTTTTCACCGCCCCGCTCCGCCCCGCCCCACACCGCACACGCTCCTTCTTTTCACCGCCCCGCCGCGCAGCGCTCCGGCTTCAGGCACGCCCGGGGCAGCCAGCACGCAGCCAGCACACTCCGGCAGCCCGGGCTGTTCCCTTGCCCATGGCCAGCCGCGCTCAGGCGCAGCCCCGCGGAGCAGAGCAGAGCAGCCCCCGCCCCGCCCGGCCCCGCGCCCTCCCCGGGCAAGGCTGCCGGCGCCGCTCCGCCGCATCAGCATCCTGGAGGGTTTTCCGCGGCCGCCTCGTATCCATCCCTACGTCCAGTGCGGTCCCACTCTTTCGCCTATCCCTGATGGCTGTCCTCAGGTTCCAGGCTGATTCGAATCCTTCCTTTCTTATTTTTTTTTCTTTTTTGTTTTTTTTTTTCTTTGATTTTTCCCCCCACCCCGTGACAGTGGCAACTTCTGCTATAAAATTTAATACTTTTCTGGCCTTCTGTGCTTTTCTTTCATTGCCTTCCCCCCCACCCCCTTTGCCCTCCACGAGTATTTACGACTCTTCTTCAACTTACACATTAACTGAGTAATTATTGTACAGTTCCTATTTTCCAAGATTTTTCTCTGCTTCAGCGATTCCATTTCAATGATTTATGCTTTCTGAACCTCTGTAGTGTACAAATATCTGTGTTGTGTATGGGCATTTTTCTTTAGTAACTTTTCTTTGTTTGTTTGTTGTTTTTTTTTTTTCTTTTTCCCTATCCCAGGTAGTTTCTGGCTAATTTTTTTAAAACTGACGTTTATGTGGTTTAGATCCAGGAGAATGAAGATTCTGGATTAATTCTGGAATTTGCTGGGGGTTCTTACACAACTCTGATCTTAAATTGGCAGTACTAATATGAGTTTTTTCTTGGTGTTTTTTGCTTGTCTCTTTTATTGAAGCCTCTAGCAAGATAGGATACTAGAGATGAGTGACACAGTTTTATACACTTTTGTGGTCCTGTATTATATATGGAAGTCTACCAGAGGATTTACAGCTCAACATCGTTCAGTCAACTCTGTCCACTACTGCCAGTTAGGACGAGTTGAAAAAAAAAACCCTCACTTTAAATTTCTTTTCTAAATTATTCTAAGACTGTAAATCTCTGTTCCTTCATCACCACCTCCCACTGTCTTAACTATCATAGTGGAAGGGTGAGAATGACTCCATCATTAGAAATGGACTTTGTCCATTTGCTATGTCATACAAACACAGAAGACAATTGTCGCCACAACTGTGGAAGGGTCTTCAGACATATTTCTGTTGGGCAAATAATGTTACAACTTGACATGTCAAAGCTTCCCTTCATTGACTCAGTTCACAGAAAACTATCATCTGGTCATTATTTCCAGTGTTACTAGGTTACAAGACAGCATTTAATCAGAAGCCAGGAATAGTGACTGCATTAATTCTGATCTTATGAATAACTTACGAGGCTCCATTTCTCAATCTTTCCAAAGTGAACGTTAAAGCCAGAAGCATTTTTGCTAATTTTTTTTTTTTCATGCTATATCTATTTATGACAATAGCAAGGAATTACTTGCGAGGAGGTGATTTTTATGGGTTACTTTTTTACAGGTAGAGATGGAATTAAAAGAAATGCAGATTTCTTTTCCTTTCTTTTTAAGTCATAAAGACTTGACTTTGCAGTCTTTATCATCCTTTGTGAAGTTTATAGGGTTACTTTTGAAAACTACTTTATGGTACCCATGGCATACACATTGGGTTACAGACTATTTTTCTTTTAGCTCACTTGCACTCAAAGTTCTTGTCAAAGTACATCTTTCTTATGTATGACAGCTTTTAATGTTTGCTTCCTTCTTTATAACTTCACATCAACAATATTTCTAAAAGGAGGTATTTTTCTCTTTTCCTTTAATATAATCAGGAATTAAGTGGATTTGTATGAGTGCCATTTTCTTTGAAAGAAAAGTGGCATGCAACTTTTAAACAGGTTGAAATTTCATTTGATTGTGTGTATCCTTTGCAAGATCAGTTCCTACTCTAAGCCACCACTCTAAGTTTGTGAGTTGTTTCATGGCATGCAGGTTCAGTGTTTAGCTCATGGCCAGTGAGTTATAGTCAGCATAAACACTACTTTGTTATAGTACTACTATTGCTATACACTTTAAGACAACATAGCTGCATTTTGCATTTCTAGTCTAGTTTTCTGACTATCTGTCAATTAACATCTTTATCTCATGTCTGCAGTGGACAAGCAAACAGATGCAGCACATCTGCAGTCTGAATAAATTCTAAGCTCTTTTCTTATTTGTTTTGTGCTTCTTTTCATTCAGTCTCTCTTCTTTTAAGCAGAGCATAATGTATTTTTTTTTTTCCTTTTCCACATGAACAGCTATCTGAGAAGTATCATTACCACTGAGATATTTCGCTGTTCTTTCTTGACCAGTTGTAGAATTTAAGATAGGGAGTGAATTTTTAAGAAAAGAATTAGCTGCACAAATTTCTCCACCTCATCTGTGTCTGCAAGAGCACTGGAGGTGTATCTTCAGAGATAACAGAAGCTCCTCTTGCTCATCCCCTTCCATTTATGAGAAGCTCTCTCAGGTACCTGGAGGACCATATTTGAAAATAGTAGATGTTGAAAGGTGTACTTTGGCCCTGTTTTAGTGCACAGCTGTATAATTTTAGTGGCAACCACTATATTTTGTCCTTTCCTAGAACATCTGGATAGTCTCCTCATGGCTGTATAATTAGAGTTCTAAGAAAATTTTCTAGAGGGATAAGCAGAATTGTGTGTAAATGTGACACATAATTCTTCAGGCCTTTGGCAAAAAGCGTAAGATTCAGAGTCTATCATGAAAGCTTTCAGTTATAGCAGATAATTAACAAACTGGAGATGTTAGCAATGGAAAGTTGCTGCATAAAATTAAAAATAAAACCCCAAGCTCTGGAGACTTGAGCCTCTTAAATTTTCAGAAGTGCCAACAGATGACATCTGGTCCAACATAAAGACTGGGAGAAAGTTAACCTATTTGAAAAAGTTTTGAAGCAGCAGAATGAAGCATGTTTTGTATCACAGCTTTATAGCATGCCACAATGGTCGTTTTGATTTTGTAAGAGAAACTTGTAAACTGAATGTATTGTTTCACTGAACAATGGCTTGAGAGGATGACAAAATTGCACTGCAGTTGGTCAAACACCTTAAGGATGATGAGGCCATTCTGTTTCTTGGTGAACACCATTTTAAATTTCTAGTGCTGCCTACTTGAAAAGAAAATGGTCTGGGTCCTATATATTTTGATATAGCCAGGTATGGGCAGTATGTTGCTCCTGAAATAATGATCATCAAAGAGCTAAGCAGCAATGCTGTGGTAGTCAACTCTTGACAGGAGGGGACAGGTTGCAGAAGCCACAGACTGCAGGAGAGACATAGGGAAGTGACACTTAATCCTACATCAAACTCGCACACTGATGCTCCACTGAGTATTTCTGGTTTTGTAAGGAACTGGTTCGAAATTAAACCAGAGAAACAGGTTCCTAAAATTCAGTCTCCTGGCTACTGACAGAAGCAAGGATGAACTGATCATCCTGTTTTCTATGCATGCTCTGTGCAAGTGCAATGCAGTTTTGTATTTCCAGAGTTAGAATGAAGATGAAAAGGGATTTGCAGATTATTTTCTCCTGGCTTTCCTAACTTTATGAAGGACATGCCTAGGTAAGCTGTTATGAAATACATTGCATTGCTTTTGCTGCTGTGATACATCTACAAGTTAATTTGCTGGGAAAAGCAAAACCATAATTTTCCTCATTCCTTCCAGCTTGATCTTCAACATATGCACAGGAAGGATCTAGTGTTCCCTGGAGACTGATTTTTGTCTTCTACAGAGATGCAACAAAGTTTCTATTGCACATGGGAGTAAAATACACAAAGGAGTAAAGAGTGGAGAAAGAACAGATCTGTTTACCACTGTAGCTATCCCATAGGAACATGAGCTGTTGTGATAGGGAACTAGTTGGGGGATGTTCTGATTCATAATACTCAAAGTAGAGGAAAAAAGAAAAGTGAAATGAGATGTTGCCTGAGCACCACTGAAT
>PYHW01010840.1:6446658-6494182 GCA_013186435.1 Turdus rufiventris
ATAGCTGAATATTCCAGCAGCAAGGAAAACTCAGTAGCAAAAAAAATAAAACTTCCTATCTCAACAAAAATAAACCCCCCTATCTCTGTAACCTGTATCTCCAAAGAGACATGAGCACAAAGGATGAAAAAACTGCTCTCCACTGAATTACAGAATGGTCAGAGTCCATAACTGCTGAATGCAGAACAGAAGCAGATACTAAATTTAGTTTCCTAACTTCTATTTCAATGCCTAAATATAAATGGCCTGATTTTTTTCAAAGATGTTGAACAGTTCCAGATTCCTCTGATTTATGTTGCTATTTAGAGAAAAAAAAATTTTTTTTGTTTAAGTATCTAACAATAGTACGCAGAATTCTGCCCTTATAGACCAGAGGTTTGCAGCCTACTTTGTAAAATAATTGAATGCCATTGTGCTTTCCAAAGATGGATAGAGCTGCAAAAGAAATTTTTTATTCTGTGTTTTCCTATTAATAAAGGAAATGAGGAGCAGAATTCTCATGGTCCTAAGTGTGCAGTAATGAATATTTGGATTCTTTTTCTCTCCATGCCACCCTAAGTTCAATGGAAATACACTAGAAGAGAGAAAATGTAGGAAGCATCCTTGTCACTGCAAACCTTCTCTGGAGTATAATGCAGCTATAACTACATTGGTAGTGAATTAAGCTTTTCATTATTTTTAAATGAGCCTTCAGACCTAGTGATGTTTTGTTGAGGAATGTAACAGAAATCTAGAATTTATGACATAGCAACTTATGTATCCAACAGTATATGGCATTATCTTTTGTTCCAGAAGATCTGTGGCTCTGTGAAAGAAGTACTAGGAAGAACAAAAGTTCCTGTCATTTTAAGACCTTCAGTGCTTCCTGGAATAGTCACTTGAGCATTTCAGAGTGACACAAGGAAAAAGGGAAAATGTGGATTGTTGCACAATGTACAAGACCAAATGATAAATAATGCAACGCATAAGTAAAGCTGAATAACCCTATCCCCAAGAAACCTGAGTGACACTATTATCAAGTCTTTATTTGGTGAAGCATGTATAACTGAACTTGTGAACTCACCTGAAAGCAAAAAAACAAACATACCAAACAAGCCTTTTTACAAACAAAAACAGGAAAAGGGCAGGAGAGAAGTAAAACTTTGTATATGACTTCCTTAACTCAGAGAAAATCTCAGATTATAGTGTTAGTGTCAGTCTCCCAGAAGGGCTGACAATTCTACTTTTCTTTGTTGCTCACAGAAGAAAGGATTTGACCAGGAATGTCTGAAATTGAGAGTTTCTAGTAGCTGTGATTAAAATAGTACAAATCAACTTTCCCTAGTTTACCTAGCTACCCTACCTGCAACCCCCTTTACTTCCCCCACCCACATCCCAAAAGGATTAATCATTTGACTTTGCTTTTGATGTTTTATCTTTTATATGACATTTTACTAAGAATAGTGTATCTGGAGCACCCTATATGAAAATAATACAAAAGAAAGCTTGATTTTTTTCTTTAAGTTATCTCTTCGAGTACAGATGGAATAGCCTGCTTTATTAATATGCTGAGTACCTGATAAATCCAGATATGCAAAGATGGCACTAACTTAATAAAATAAATTGATTTCATCTAATAATAAATTTTATTGATGACGACTTGGCAGGTGAAAGCACAAATGAAGATGACTTTAAAACCTTTAAATGTTTTCTGAAGAAAGTGCAATTATCTGATGATCTTTCATCTTAGGAACAAAAAACTAGATAAATTGAACCAAGGTTATAACATATAATTAATAACATACATATATACAGGTTTTAGTGTAACCCACAGAACATTAATTATGGCACTTATTTCACAGCTGTTCTATGAAAGCTCAAATAAAATGTGTCTACAATTAAAACTGAATATATACTGACTTCATTAACTTAACAGCTGCACCAATAACCAGCACTAAAGAATATACCCTACTTTGTTAATGTCTTGATGCCATCTGCAACATTCAAAACTATTGGGTTTTAAAGCAGCTGATGTCTTACTAGTATTTGTGATCACAGCTATCACAATATGCTTACACATGCTACTAAAGTCAATTGATCTGCTTCAAGGGATTTTCAAGGGTTATGAGCAGAGCTGCAAGACAGTTTCCTAAATACAATTGTGGTGGCTAGAAAGTCAAAACCAGAATTTCTTGGTGGCTTCTTCCCAATTCTTATGTCCTCATTTCTCTTATGTCTAAACAAGGAAAAATTCAACTTTGTAGCAAAAATGGGGGGACTGAATTTATATAGGAAACTTTTATGCTATCATTTACTTTTCAATGTTTTGACATAAAAATTTGGTCATTTTAACTCATATTTCAAAGTGGAACTTCCAGCTTTTAATAAGAAAAAAGAAACCCTTATGCACAACAAACAAACAAACAAACAAACAAACTCCAAAAAAATAAACAAACAAACAAAAAAGAACCAGAAATCCCATCATATAGAGAACCATACAGACATTGAAGAAAATGTACTAGATTTTTAAAACTGCTTCACAAACTCTCCTAACACAAGCAATAACAGATGACAGCAGACATAAAAGCATACCCTAGGAAGGTGTAATTCCATTAGACATGTACAGCAGTGTGTTTTCAGAATCTGGATCTACTTCAGTCCTTGGTTTGGGATGTGAACTTAGTCCATTCTATCTGTGTCTCTGAATATTGACTAGCAGTAGTGCTACTAGTGTTACAATCTGTCACTGCAAATGCTTAGGTTATATCCTTACACATTTGAGACCTCTCAGTCTCTATAATTTTCAGTACAAATTCTACTTTTCCATTATTACCTCCCTGTCTTGTTTCCTCATTTTGTTCTTTCACACTTTTCTAGTCTTTTGGTCACAATTTATGACTTGTGTACCTTTCACAGTTCTAATTTCTGTGTTCCTTACATTCCTCTTCCCAGAGTCCATTTCTTTGTTTATTAATTACACTCTCTTCCCCATCTCCAACCTTCTCACACTCCCTCAGGTTCCTTGTCCCAGTCTGCTCCTCCCCTCAACAGTTGTCTTTTGCCATCTGTTTTTTGTCCTTGACTCAGATGTTGTGATGCTTTTTTTTCATATTTCCTGTTCTTCCATGTCACTTGAGCAGCAATGAAGAAATAACCTATAGCTCTAGGAAAATAAGTTATTAATTAGTTCACAGGTTCACATCCCATGGACCACATTAACTGGCACTGAAATTCAGGAAGAATCTTCCTTGACCTTTGTTACTGTGTTCTGGGCCATACTCAGTCACTTTCCAGGTGTGACTCTTGCTCAGACAAGTCAAAGTTCTGAGTTAGAAGACAGAAACTGTGAGGAATGGGTCTGGCAAACCTTTAGAACTTTCCAAGCTGCTGTGAAAGGATATCTTTCAGTGGCTTCCAGAATAGAGAAAAAGCAGTTATATCGATGGGATGTTATGAGAAATACCTCTGGCTTAAAACCAAATTCTGCTAAAAAGTCAAGATTTTGCTTTAAAATGTTCATAAAGTAACTGCTGAATTTGTTATAGTTTAACGTCAATGAAAGACCATTTTTCTGTTAGCTTTGTACAGAAATGCCTGAATCAATTTTTTTTTTTTGCAGAAATGTTTGTAAAAAATTAAATTATTCTTCTACCTAACAGACACCCTGTGGAGAAAATTTCAATCCAAATGTACAGTTTTGGCAAAGCTAAAAAGAGCTTCACTTGGAAACATCCAATAAGAAATATCAAGGAAGAGTAACTCCAAAGACACTATGAGCTCCAGCTGCATTAAAATCTTTTTGTATTAAGTTATCAGCAATATTAGCAATGAAAGGGAATGTTAACCATCTGTCTTTTTCCTTTCAAAGTGTTAACACAAAGGATTAATGTAAGGGCTTTAAAATATCTGTCTTATGTTAGCCTTCTTTGCAAAAGATGTGACAGGCTGGCAACGATTTAATTTTTTCATGCACACATTTCTTTAACCAGGAATGGCCACCCAGCCAGATGGATGTCTGCCTTCCTGCCTGTCCCCAGAGGCTCAGTTAGATGGGGTCATCTGAAGGGGGAACTGCTGCTCTCCAGGGGCTATCAAAATGCCAGAGAAGGGAAGGTTGTGAAAAGTTTCAATTGTCTCACCAAACCAAAAGTGGAAGGAAGGACGGAGAGAGACATCTAGCATGGAAACTGCGGTGGTAGAGAGCAAGTCACAAAGGGACTCAGGGACAGACAAACCAGTTTTTATAACCAGCCTGGGATTTGCCATTGAAAATACAGCACTCTGCAAGGACATGAAAAGAAATGGGGAGATTTTGGTTACTGGTTTGTTTTTTGGTTTTTTGGGTTTTGTTTTTTTTTTTTTAATCTTGTTCTCAATTTTCATTATATTTAAAAGTCTGGTTTCTACTTTCCATTTTCATTTACAAAAAAGCTTCTAAGCTTAAGAGTATGTATAAGGAACTGAGAAGACAGATTCCCCTCAGAACTTTAATGTTCTATCTCAAAAAATTATTTTAAAAAATATTCTTACCCAATACTGAACTACATTTGAATGACTAGGTGAGCATCACCAGTGTAAATTTTCACTGCTGCTTGCTTGAAGATGCTCTATCAGTACAAGGATGGTTTAAGTATTCAGTGGGATTCCAGCTATTGCTCTGAAATATCAACCAATTAGTGTAAAGCACCTTTAACACTGGAAAAATTGGAAGTAGTATTATAAAATTAACTCAGATCTTTTCTATATAACATTAGCATAGGATTAAGGTCTGGACAAATATATTTCTGGTTTTAATTGAACAGACTGAAAGCAGAACCATTTGGCAGATGTATAGCCCAGTACCTTGTAGTGAAATTAAAAGAGTGATGACAACATGAAAGAATTTTTTTAGCATACTAATAACATAATTTAAAGGCAAAAGCAATTTGTTAAGGATTAAATTGCATACTCTGCATGTGCAGTAAAAATGTTTTGTGCCCCTCAAAATGTTTTATTTTCTTAGGGAGAGTATACATGTTAATTGAATAATAAACTTAAAAGTAGCATTTTGAAAGCATTATATTCTATTGTTGAATTACAAATTCAAAACACTGATAGACTAATCCTGCTCACATTAGGCATATAATGCGTGTTATGGCATAATTATATTTTAAATACACTTGATAGATTTTAGTATGCTCTTTAAATGTCATGATACTATGAGAAGCAGCTGTAAAAAATGTCATCTTGGTGCTTCATATTTATGCTATAACTTCCACAGGAGTTTTGAAAGTCTGAAGGAATGTTAGCTGCGCTATTGCCATCTCAGGATGGTGTGTTAATATCTTTCTCCCTGAGATCCTTCTCCTCTACCAGTGCCAATTATGACAGAGATGGTCTTCAGGGATTACTGACAATTTCCTTGATGATGTGTGAGAGCTGCCATTGCCCACTCGGAGCTCTGACAGTGACTGAAAGGCGTGTGTCTTGGCTGTTAAGTGTGTTTAATAGCAGCATGCCACTTTCTGTCATCCCCTGTACCTTAAGAAGAGTCATATTGTCTCCATATGTCTGCTCATGACAGCTTTCTGAGTGTCAGTGTGGCTGAGGCTTCCACATGTGCACACGTGTGGGCACATGTGCAGTGGGAGCAGTGAAATCTGTGGGATTGTTAATTGTGTTTGCTGAGTGCATGCCAGGAGTTAAATGGCGCTGATCAGGATTACTGAAGTGCCAATAAAAGCAAGCCTGTGCTAGACAGTGAGAAATTAGTCACACCTGAGACTTGTAGTCCTTTTTTAAATAGTGGTGCTGAATTTAGTTTGGTTATGTTGCGAAAATGAATCACAAGAAACTTAGTGTCAAATATATAATATCACTAGTGTTTCAAATCGGGAGAGGATTCATTTTGGGCTGTTACACTGGGTTTTGAAAAGTACCTAGAACTTTGATGATTTACTCTAGAACATGCAAAAAAAGAGTATTCATAGCTCTGAAGAGTTTCTGTAATTGTGGAAGGTATCTGGAAATCAGACTAGTACATGGCCATAGCTGACCTACCTATCAAGGATCATATCAGAATTTCCTCAGAGTCAAAAAAGACTCACATTCATTTCACTATCTTTTGAAAAAAAAAATTCTAGTCTTCCTATAAATCAGTTAGTAAAATTCAGGTAAATTGTCAAACATTTATACTTGAAGCATGGTCAAAGGAATAATTAATTTTATATTTGTATCCTTATATCAGTATTAGTCAAACCCACATGGTGGTGAGAGGATTAAAACAAGTAAGAAGAATTGCAGATTCTCGGAATAGCTTGAATTCCCCAAATTCCATGAAACGCCTCTTTCAATTTTTGTGGTTTTATGCAGGGAAGAACCTGAAATCGCACTCTGAATTTGTTTCTCATTTCAAGTCTGTAAAATCACAATGACTGATCAGTTGTATCTCTAATATTTTGTAGTTAAAGCAGAGCCAATTTTCATGAGATCTGGACTCAATTTATTGCCTCTTGGGTGGGGGTGATTTGGTTTTTCAGTTCTCCATACTTACTTTTCCTTAATTTATAAAAATATACAGTGTATTTTCTGAGCTGAAAGACTATGTAGTAATAATTCCTATTATGCATTCGTAGTAACGTTTGGTGAAACAGTCTGATTTTGGGTGTTAGTTAGGGATAGTCTCTATATGTGTGTTTCATGTACAGGTTTTTTAACTTTCATGGTGAGCTGCAGATCTCTTTGTTAATTGATACCTAGGAATAATGCTTTAACTCTGGAAATAACTATGCAATTGATTTAATAAAACAAACTTACTGGAATATGTTTGGTTTTAATTAAATTTCTACACATAAATGTTAATTAAAATTCACTCCTACTGATAATAATATTATTAACATGTATACAGTGTACAGTTAACAGAAACAGAAATAGAGGCAATTAGTGAAATTAGGTGTTTTCTCTACCAGGAAAGAATATCCCAAAGAGTAATTGCTTATATTCATATAGTCTCTGCAGATATTACTAATAGCATCATTAAGTCAATATAGCACCACTTTAGAAACACTAAACAGATTTAATGACTGGGGACTTGATAGGAATGACACTATTTTATTTTCTTTTTAATTCTGTATGACTGTAATAGAACTGGGCATTTTCATGTGGCAGTCATGACCTGATAGCAGTGTGTTGCTGCTTCTCAGGTGCTTTTGAAGCATTTGTTTTCATACTGACGGCTATGTAGTATGTATGCTCATCTAAATGTTCTCAGCTATTTTCTCAAATCTAATTTTGTTATTGTGAATGATTATGTTAGCTTTATTGCTATTTAGATATTATAGTATTTAGATATTACCAATGTAATACATAATATAAGCAGGACTAAATTGTTATAATATAAGCAAGTCAGTGTAGAAATGTCCAAGCTTACAGTTTTTGGCCTTGCAGGATGCAAGGTGACAAATCAGCAGCACCTGTGTAGCTGCTAATTTAGGATTTTGCCTCTGTATGTGACCAGACCGTAGGGATTTTACTCACCAGTGCAGAAGTGAGTGCTCCCAGTCTTCAGGTTGGCCAACAGGTCCACCTGAGAACTGCCTACAGCCTTGTGAGGACAGTGCACACCCCGTTGGCCCAGCCCTCAGCAGCATTAAGACCCTTTTGCAGACCCAATCACAACCATCACAGCTCCCTCTTCTTTGGGATCTATTTATTGTGTGAGCATCCAGACAATACCACCTGCAATTCCCACCCAGCATTCTTATCTTAGGACAAATCAAATTGTCCATCAGAGACACTAAAGGGGAGGGGGTATGTGTGGGGAGGTCTCTGAGGAAGACCTGACCATCTTTTGTTGCCTTCAAAGACACCACTTGAATTATTGTGCACGATTTACAATTTTAGATTCTTGTCAGAGTGCTAGAAATGACGGTGAGAATAGGCAAGTGGGGAAAAACACTTTTTTGCTTTTCAGAAGATCAAGTAAAGTCAACAATAAATGGGTTTTAATTTATAGCCCTTCTCTGCCCCTTCTGTATTGGAGAAGGAACAAGGAGCTTCAGCGGCTCTGGGTGCTCCTGAGGTGCTCTGGTATACATTGGGAGATTGTGTAACCCACCATCCTACCACCCAGAGTACAGTGCAATCACACCAAAACCTTTGGAATTCCAAATCTTTCTCTTTTAGCAAATCCCAACCACAATTTTACAAGGATTGATTCTCCTGACACTTCTGTGAGACAGATACAGTAAATAAATTTACAGAGGGAAATGTCATGACAGAAGAGCTAAAAGGTTTCCCCAGAAGCGTTAGACTTCATGTGAGAGAATTTACAATTTAGCAAGCCTGTCTGCCAATTCTGTATTCAGACCTCAAATCCAAGAGACTCCTTGAAATTTGGATACTTCTTTTTACTAATGTAAATAGTGTGATATTATTTCAATTAAGTTAAACTATATTTGTTATCATCTCTTGGGCAGAAAGATGTAGGAGATATGTGCTGTATAAATCCTTCTATGGATAAAATCGTAGTAAAAATCAATGTCAGGAAAATTAGGTGTGTGTGATTAAGGAAGCTAAACATGGCATTACATTACACGAATGGTCACCTTGTACTAATAGAGCAAGTCGACTGATTGAAGTCAATGTTAGTCAGGGTCTGAGCTAACACAAAGAGAAAAGTAGAATTAATATTGAATTACTGGTATTTATATATTATCAGTACGCCTTTATATGACCGATTGTTGTACTCCTGGAAGGACAATGAAAGATGCTGACAAGTCTCTACATTTAATTTTAAAAGGTGAAATTTGACAAGCAGGTACTTAGGACAGCTAAATGTTACACAGCTTGATGATGTTTGGAGAAACATCTGCCAACACTGGGGATTGCAGAAGATGCTGCTCTGTATATATGTTATAAAAATGTTCTGCAGGGGCATCCAGCTCTCATAAGATTCTAGCCTCACAACAATGAAGATAATGGAAGGGAAGATGACACACAGAGAACATTAAGGGAACTGAAATAAGAGTTTAAACTTCAAACAACGTACATCCAGATGAAAAATGTGGAAATGGATGGATAATTGTCTCAAAGTTTTATATGCAATGCACAGGCATCCAGTTATTTCCCTTTTTCACATCTTCATATGTATGACTTATTGTCAAAGTATGCCATGGACATCCAGTCAATGTCATTTCAAAAATCCGTTAGCTGGGGAAGAACGGCTTAGTTACATGCTCCCTTTTAAGAGATAATTTCCTTCCTATAGACTAGTGCCTAGAATCAGAGAACTGTTTTGTTTGGGAAAGAAGTTTAAGATCATTGAGTTCAACCATTAACCCAGTTCTACAAAGTCCACTACTAAACCGCAAGTGCCACACCTACGCGTCTTTTAAATTCCTCCAGGGATGGTGATTCCACCACTTCCCTGGGTAAATTGTTCCAGTTTTTAACAACTCTTTAAGGAAAGGAATTTCTCATAATATCCAATCTGAACCTCCCCTGGTGCAAATGAAGTTGTTTTCTCTTGCTCCTGTTACTTGGGAGAAGAGACTGGCCACCACCTGTCTATAACCTCCTTTCAGAAAGTTGTAGAGAGTAAGAAGGTCTCCCTTGAACCTCCTTTTCTCCAGATTAAGCAACTCCAAATGTTCAAAAATCCTCATCTCTACATCCAGGAAAGGAAAATTAACCTGGGAATTTGAGCAGAAATGCTCAGTTTCAACTGAGGCACGAGGCTGGTAACAGAGCATCTGAGAACAAGAGAAAATTTAGCAGAAATTCTCCTTTACAGACAACCCACAAAGATTCTATTGCACAGAGCATCACAAGGCCCAGTAAACATACCAACTGGGTCTGGATGATTAAATTTTCCTTCTTTTGGAGAATCTGAATGTATACTGACCAAGGCTTCCTTTCCCCAATTCTTCTGTGAGGAATGAGGGGGTTAGCTGTGATATTACCTATAATTCTGAGGTTTGGAATAGTGTGATACCTGCTGTCAGTGGCCTGTAGACCATGTTGAGTGATACTTACTGTCACTCTCATTGGCACTGAGAGTGATATTGAGTGTTTATTTTATTACTGTTCCCGCAGATTAGTAACACAAACCACGTGGTGTAGTGGGCATTTCTAGGGGACATTTAAATTAAATTATTACCGAATATACAAATGTTATGAAATCATAAGGCATTATGGACCCTAGTTTGTAGCCTACAAGAAAGTTTAAACAGTGTATTTAAAGTCACCTTGGAGTTAATTGAAAAATAAAACAAACATAACAGATTAAAAAAAGCAGCCTTACCATTTTATCACTATTTTATGGAGAGAAGGGATCAAAATAATTACTGCCTGTCTAAAACATGTCTTCTGAAGAAAGAATATGACTTTTAAAATTAAGTAATTGTATCCTTACAAGTGGAAACTACAGGAAAAAAAAGTAGAATACGAAAATATTTTTACTACTTTTAAAGCACAGTTTTGTCAATGTATAATTAATGATACATTTCTTACAAGCAAAGTAGTGACTTTACATGACAAAGTCTAAAATATGTTACCTTGAGTTCTACATAGCTGCAATCTGTTCTGGTATCTGAAAACATTATGGTGCAATAAAAGGTGGAATTTCACAATATCTACTATTGGGTTTGTTTAAGTATAGAAAGAACACTAAATCCAGCTGTAGAGCACATCAAATAAAATAACCTAATTATTATATTCATCTATGTTTACTAGTAAGCTTTTATACTAAAAAATAAGAACAATTAATAAAGAGTGAGAACATATATAATAAAGTAAGTAAGAACTCTTTATAATCAATGTTTTTGTGTTCCTATATTAATATATTTGAAGACAATGTTTGGATGTCGATGCATCTCTGTTCTCTTCAGTCTGATTCCTGCCACCACAGGTCTGTCACATAACAGGTGGCATATGGGCAAGCAGCTGAGTTGTAACTGGGTGCATCAGACTGTCCCAGGGCTGCCAACTGCAGGATGGGGAAGCTGGTTTATATTATTTCAGTAAGTTGGGATTGCATACAGTGTGCTGGCACTGAGCCTGCTTCCTTGGCAGGTGTGATCCAAGCACCCTGCCATGTATACACTGTTCTGGGAATATCCCTTCAGCACTGCCATATTTCTCAATCACAGGAAAATATCCATATTCTTCAAAATGTACAACTATGTGTGGAAGTTAACACTTCTGCAAGAATGTCTCTGATGCCAACAAATTGCTAGGTGGTAAGCCATGCATGCATTATTTATGGTACAAAGCAAGATGAATGTATGAGGGAAAAAATAGAGTAAAACCATGGAAGCTGAATGCCAGGGAAAATACAGTGGAAAGGAGGAATTTGTACTTTCCTAGTCCTCCAAAGGCAGACAATACATAGGCACAAGGCTAATCTCTTGTCTGCTTGCACAGATATTGGGTGTGTCTGTCAAAAATTATTTAGAATGTAAAAAAAAAATTGTAAGAACCATGCTTTACTCTAACATTTTGCATTTATCTTCTTTTCTATAGTTTAATTCTCTATTACTTCCCTTCTCTGTGAAAATACAGTCTTCTGAAACCAGTATTCCTTTCCCTTGCTTTCATTCTTAGAGAATACAAGTACTGCTATCTTCTTTTGTCAAATCATTAAATAGTCCTTGAAAGCTATTGTGTGATCAAAATTGGATGTGATTTGGCTTTCCCAGACCCTCTTCTTGTCCCTTCCTTCTCTGAATTGATGTTATCTGCAAGGCTTCTGGAGCTCAGCACTGGGGACAGCTCCTGAGTCACATCCATGTCCCTGACACTGACTTGTTTTGTGATCGTCAGAGATGAGAGACCAATGTTTTTACAATTTTTATTTTACTTCCAAAAAATAATTCAAGCATTCAAACTTGAGTTCTAGCACTCATGAACCTGCTGAAAAGTGCTATACACTGTTACACCAAAAAATGGGAAAATACTGGATGCCAATGCCAAAAGTAAGTAGCAGAGAAGGCTTTTTTATTCTTGTCCTGGCATGTATTGGCATTCTCATTTCTCATCCTCCAGCTGCTGTGAGTAGGAAGCTACCTCTGTTCCTAGAAGAGTACTATTATAGTATTTTTTTAGTCTAAGTTTTTCCATTTACAAAATGAATTTACCTATTCTACAAGTCATGAAATTTAGTTACTATATAAATATAAGAGATGGAAGTTTTTATACAAGGAGAAACTTGCTTATCTTGTCCTCATCCCCATCTCCATCATTGTGCTCAATGTCATCTTCATTCCTATTTTTATTATCCATCTCTTTTTTTCTGTCATATTGAACAAAGATAATACATACTTTTTACCTCCTTTAAATATGCATCCTTCTTTTTCCCTGGACCAGTCTATTGCTGCGCTCAGTTTCCTTCATTTGCTGTCTATGAGAGAGTTGTAATAACCTCTTCTGAAGCAAGTTATCTTGTCATTTTATCTTTTATTATAAAATGTTTTGAGAGGTTTGTTTGAGAGGTGCTGTATGAAAATGATTTAAATTTTACTGGTTTATCCTCAAACAGATGTTGTGCTGAGTTGATTCCCCTTTTTCCTCCCTTCTAGATTTGACTTGTCAACATTTTAAACAGATTTTTGTCCTCTGTTTTGGTTGGGGTTTCTTTTGTGGGTTTTTTTTTTGTGTTTGTTTGTTTGTTTGTTTGTGTTTGTTTTTGGTTTTTTTGTTTTGTTTTGTTTTTTATGTTGTTTATTGATTCAGTACACAAAACAATCTGCACTTAGCAGTTTTCAAAAACATTCTTTTTGGTAGTGTCCTGCTGTCATGAAATAAAGTGAAAACCAAGGCAAAACAAAACCCTGAGAATAATGGACCTACAAAATGCGGTTGCCTCAACAAAGACCTCACATTGAGCTTGTGACCCACCACAAAATTGAAAAGACACACATGGAAAGGGCCAGATGAGCTAAAGTACCTAACATAGGACCATTCTCTTTGGTGCATTGATCTCTAAGTTATTTTTTTTTTTAATTTTCAGCTCTGAGACTTTATGCCAACTGGTAAAAATATTTGTCATGTACTAAATAAATTGAGGATCTGCTTTACTCTCCAGATTTGTATTAACAAGGCAGTAATGGTGTCAGAATGTTATATGGGAACACCTGAAATTTGATAAATTAATCAAATCAGTATGTATACAGGGGCCTCTGTATATGATAACATGATTTTAAAGCTTTGTGCTGGCCTATACAAAATGGACAGAAATTCTTCAGATTTGCACACAGCAGAATTGCTACTTGTGGATGGACAGCCTCTGTCTCTTTAAGTCACCCAATCAAAAAAGGTCTGAGAGGACATTGCTCACCCCTCTGTTCACATCAATAGGTTGGATTCTGACATAGGCAAAGATAAGGTTTGATGCTCACGTAGTGATCTCTCAGATTAATCTTTCTGCAGGGATGAAAAACTGCAATCCACAATAAGAAAGGTATGACTTCACTGAAGTCTGAGTGAGTTTTACCAGTTACTTAGTAGAAATTGTGTTTGATACCTGTTTATTAGTACTCTCAGAAGTAAAAGTATTCACAAAATAGTGGATCCTATACAAACTACATCAAAAAAATAGTTCTGCAGGAGGTTATTTTTTCCATCAGGCTAGCTGCCCTCACTTGCAGATCAGTGAAAAACAGGTAAAACTGGAAAACTTGTCAGACTCTCAGCCTTTTGTGAGATTATGAACAAGACAAACAAGAGATTCTCTGTAAATTACAGAGAACTGTACAGGGAAAATGAATCAGTGACACTTGGTGAAAAAAGGTGACAATTCTAACTATACTCTCTCAGCCCTGTTTCATACCTGCTCTTCCTTGCCACTGGTCTTTAAAGACTGTTTTCTTGCTTTAGGAAATTCCATCTCTCCCACTTATTTCTCACTTAGATTTGTAATACACTGTAATAATATGATTTGTTATGATGTTAAATAATTGTGCAATCACAAATGAAGGATTATGGCTTTTGGTAGGGGATGTGATGATTAACTCTTCTAATAAATCGGGTGTATGGACACGAGACAACATGTACTGACAGATTTCTGCAAAACCATGCAAAGTATCAATTTTCAAACAAAGTTATCCCAGGGATTTACTTATCCCTTTGAAATTACTGTGAATGCTTTTAATTTGTTTTTGTATTTCTGTATCTTTGGTAAGATTGCAGTCTCCAGAATGACAGAAACACTTGAAAATACCCAGTTAACTGGGTTTTCCTGTTATTACCCATAGCAACTTTGTTCCACTCATTCTCTTGTAGGAAAGATGTGGTGATGTGGCTGTGACACTGTTTTGCTGTTGGAAAAGTCTTGGTTTTGCTAAAGATTTTCTTCTGTCCTTTAGGACTCTGATTACTATTCGCTATTGGTTGTTCAAGCTGGCAGTGACAAAATAACAATGAGAAGTCCAAGGGCAATCAAAAGAAACTTAGGGCCCTGGAATGATTGGTGGACAGATCAAGAGCACAGGAAGTGATTTCCTTGATTCTTCCAGTAACAAGAAATAATATTGGTAGGAATAGGGAGATCCATCAGGTCAATGCATGCTCTGAGGCTGTTGTCAGCAGAAAATTTTGGGATTGTCGACCATTGGATGATCTACTCAACTAGTGACACCTGATGGGTTGCACCTATTGTGGAGGGGAGTTCTAGCACAGGAGCGCTAGTGGGACTTGTTGACAGAGCTTTAAACAAGCTTGGAAGGGGGAAAGGGAGAAAACTGGGCTGGCCAGTGATAAGCAAGGGGCCAGCCTGTCAAAACTTGAGGAAAGGAATACTAATGGATTGCTCAATATGTGTCAGGAGGTATTGGCTACAATGCACCTGAAGTGTTTCTACACTAATGCCTGCAGCATGAGGAATGAACAAGAGGTGCCCAAAGCTGTGGCCCAGTCCCAGAGGTTTGACATCATTGTCATAAGTGAAACATGGTGGGATGAGCCCTGTGACTGGAGCGCCCTGTTGGACGCTTACACGCTCTTCAAGTGGGGTAGGCAGGGCAGAAGAGGTGGAAGGGTAGCACTGGATGGAATAGAAGAGTGAGAACACATGGAGTTCACATGTGGCAATGGCACAGTTGAGAGTCTCTGGGTAAGAATCAAGGGCCAAACAAATAATGTGGGTATCACCATGGGAATCTTCTATAGATGTCCCAGCCAGGACAACGACTCTGACAAAAGTTTTTTGGAGGAACTAAGGGACTCTTCGAAGTTAACTGCTCTTGTTCTTATGGGGGACCTCAGCTTGCCAGAAATTACCTAGGATCATCACCCAGATGGCACAACCTGGTGCAGAAGATTCCTGAAAAACTTGAATGACAACTTTACAGAATAGACCTTAAAGGAGTTGACTCAGAAAGATCCCCACCTTGATCTGGTGCTTTTCAACAGATCTTGTGGACAAAGTGGAGATTGGTGGTCGTCTCAGCCACAGAGATGATAAAGCAATCGAGTTTATAATCTCTGTTGACAGAAGTGCCAGGAAAATCTCACCTCTGGACATGAGGAGAACAGATTTCAGCCTTCTTGGGGAATTCTTGAGTAAGGTCCCCTTGGAAAATGGTTTTGCAGGTAGCAGGATCCATCATTGCTGATCACTTCTTAATCAGCTCCTAAGGGCACAGCAGCAGGTAATTCCCCAATGCCAGGAGTCAAGCAGGTGAGACAAAAGGCCAGATTGCTGAATAGGAATCTTCTCTAGGAAATAAGGCAAAAAAAGAAGGAGTATGCCCAGTGGAAGACAGATAACATGACAGGGGTGCCTGCTTCTGCATCTGGGATGGAACAAGTCTGGGTGTACACCCTGAGGAATGAAATGCTGGAAAGAAGCACCACAGAAAGGGACCTGGGGCTCTGGTCAATGGCAAGTTGAACATGAGGCAGCAGTGCCCTGGCAGCCAGGATGGCCAGCCCTGTCCTGGGGGGCATCAGGCACAGCATGGCCAGCTGGGCAAGGGAGGGGATTGTCCTGCTCTGCTCTGAGCTGGGGCACCTCCAGTGCTGGAGGCAGCTTTGGGTGCTGCAAGATAAGGAAGACATTAAACTATTAAAGAGCGTCCAAAGGAGGGCAATGAAGATGGTGAGGGGCCTTGAGGGGAAGCTGCATGAGGAATGGCTGAGGTTACTTGGTGTGCTCAGCCTGGAGGAGACTGAGGGGAGACCTCACTGCAGTTACAGCTTCCTTAGGAGGGGAAGCAGAGGGGCAGGCACTGATCTCTGCTCTGTGGTGACAGGGACAGGACGTGAGGGAACAGCATGAAGCTGAGTCAGGGGAGGTTTAGGCTGGATATTAGGAAAAAGTTTTTCACCCGGAGGGTGGTTGGGCACTGGAAAAGGCTCCCCAGGGAAGCCCAATGGAGGTCAAGAAGAGTTTGGACATTCTCAGGCACCTGGCATAACTCCTGGGGATGGCACTGTGCAGGGCAAGGAATTGGGCTTGATGATCCTTGAGGATGATCCAACTCAGTTTATTCTGTGAATGTATAATTCTGTGACTCTACACCTTAGAGCTTTACTGGTGTACATAATTTAACTGGTCCTTGATTACTCAAAGAGTATATATAAATGTGTGGAGAGGCATCTATTTCAATCAGTTCTCCAAATTTGTATGTTTAATTAAATTTTATATCTTCTTAAGCTCTCTACATATTGGATAGGTAATGAGAAATTCCGCCATCTGGCAAAATGCCCTGGACACCTCCCACTTTCTCCAGTAATTGTACAGAGAGAATATGAACATCCACCACCACTATTTCCTGAGGCAAAAGGAGCTTCCTACAAAGTTGATATGCACAATAAAGCAAGAATAAATCTTTCACTACTATGAAGCATGTATAATATCAGACTTATTAAACCTGTGAAATGGCACATTTTAGGTGTTCTCGTCTCTTCTGAAACACTGAACATATCTGCAACTTGGTTGGAAAAGGCAGGGATAATTCAGCTATTCATCTTTTATTTTCAGTTAAAAGGTCAGCCTAGCAAGTGGAAACTTCTGGAATGAGTCTTGATCTTTCTCTCTTCTGTTTCCCACTAATAAGATAAAATCCTCCAGAGTAGAATTGTCCCCACTGAGAAAAACTGTTTTCCAGGCTCAACACATCCAAACATTTCAAATTAAGTCTGTGGACAAGCTAAAAGTCTGTGTTTCAGTAGGAACTGATCCTGCTTCTTATCTGAAGTCTTTAAATCATTACAGAACTCTTTGCATGATTTGTGTGAAAGACTGCTGATTTCAGTACCAGCGCCTGTTGCCAAAGAATTTGTCCCACTGTTAACAAGTAAAAGGATCTAGGAAACCTATATTTAAATAGTTTTTCTTATTTTTCCCTTGACTTCAATTGAGAACAATTTCTACAGTGCTTCCAAGACAGAGCTCTAGCTTTCTACAGGGCTCAGTATTAGGTTTCCAATATTAGGACTCAATTCAGATTTCATTCATGTAGCAGTAAAATGTCCAGCATTATAGAGGTAAAGCGAGACAGACCTTACTATTTGCTCAATGATCAAAGATATGAAAAGGGTTGAAGGTCACTGGATTCTCTATTGTACCTGTCAAGGAGATAAAACATATAATTATTACTAGGATCATTTTGCATCCTCTCAGATTAAGGTATTTCATACAGTTTTTAAAGAATTATCTGGAAAACTGAAAGGGTAACAAGTCCTTCACTGTTCCAAATTAGAGAGAGAACTGTGGAAGAGACTAAGCTTGTGAGGAATTATCTGAAATGTAGTTAAAGCAAGTACTTCTTTAAAACGACATGAGGAAAACACTGCAGACACAGAATGTGTCTGTAGGTACTTGCACGTGTGCCCAATGTCTTGGGAAAACTTGGAAGGTATATTACAGACAGGAACTTGATGCTCACATGTAAGTACCACTCTTCCTCTGGAATAAACTGCAGGAAGTATGCACATTTGGCACATTCTGTTTTCTATGGTTTGGTTTTATTAAATATTTGGTGAAAAATCAGTAACATCATTCAGGAGGGAGGGATCTGTGGGTGGAGGACTGATCACTGTCCTAATGAGTAAAAGAATAACAGAGCAGAAAAAACCCCAAAAAAACAAGAAAGAAATCAAGCACAAAGACTATTAAATTAATCTTAATCAGGTAGGTGGAGTTAGTTGTAAGTGGGCCCCTTATTATGCACTTTGGATCAGTCTGCCATTTAACTTCATTCTCTTATTTGACTCCTGCTTCTGTGAAAGATGGTCATGGGTTCCAAAGCTGGGTTGGTAAATTATCTGTTAGAACATTTTGCTTTTTTCCCCTACTTGACCAAGGGAAACCATTATTGGTTCTCAAATTATTCTGCTTTCTGCCAAAAAATATGTTTGATTTGCTGATAGTAGTTTCTTGTGCACAATGTATGTATTTTCTATTCAGGTTTGCTAGAAGGGCTTCTTTCTAAGGAGTTACTGTGATCAGCAAAGCAAGTAGAGGAAAAAGATGAGTCTATCCATCTTCTGCATTTATTTTAAGAAACACAACTGCAAAATGAAGATCAGAAGGCCCAATCCTACAAGACAATGAGTACATGAAGCATCTGCTCCAAGTAATGGATTCATACCAATCCTTTGTGCAAAGCAGGATTTTCTAGCACAGGCTGCTCAGGCTATATCCAGCTAAGTTTTGAAGTCCAGAGATGAAGGCTACACATGGCATCTCTGGACACCTGTCTTGTTGTTTGATTACCCTTGCAGTAACATCGGGTCTTTTTGCTCTTTTGTTTTGTTTGTTTGGATTTTTTTTCCTTGTGTGATTCCTGCTGAAATGAATACTTAATACTAGTATTGACCTTCAGACCAAATGTATGAAATTTGATTTTGGAGAAAAATCCTTTTTTGTGTATGTGTATGTGCACCCACTGCCTGCATTTATGGCACCATATACAGACAATTCTTTCCAGGAGTATTGAAACAGCGCATAACAAACCAGGGCTTCAGTACTTGCCCCCTTCCTCCCACAATATGATTTTCACAGAAAAGATGGTTCAGGCATATAGGTCAGATAGGTGTTTATCAAATCCTGTAGCTCTATGCTTTGGGAAAGAAAAAAAGTCTCCAGCCTACAGCTGCAGGTCAGTTTGGATGTGGCCAAAGGGAGCACTGACTGAGAAGACTGCAGGTGCTGGCTTGTCCTTTCTGTGTTGAGTGTCCTCGTGCTGACTAAGACTCCAGAGGTCACCTACAGCTTACCCTCAAAATATGAATTGGTAGGAAATTGTTTCACCTGCAATAGAAGCCTTTTACAGAAAGATTTATGCTCTAAATCAACTCTCATGCAGCAGGGCTTGTTTTGTTAGGAGGGCTTAAAGCATTAAAAGTACATTTTGTGTCTCAGATTTTAAACAAAGAAAATCTTCTTGCTTTTCAATGAAGCCCTTTTTGCCCTAATTTGATTTTTGATTTGAGTTTGGATTTGTTTATTTGTTTGGTTTGTTTGTTTTTTTTTTTTTTTTGCTAGTTTCAATCTGACAGCTTTCTACACAAAAACAAAATAGGGTTGGCAAAAAACAATTGTTCCAGGAGTCTTCTCTCACCTCAGCAGTTCTGTGGAATCCCTACCCAAACACATGCCTATGCACATACAGATAAGCCAGATTCTGGACTTGTAGATTTATTCTGAGCTTTCATTTTTCATGACTCTGTGAAGTCTGTGGGTCATTCCACTTCATACTACTCGAGGTTTTGAAATTTCAGAATTTTCCAGGGGATGGGAAACCTTTATTTACTTCAGTTTAATTTGATAAGCTAGTGTCAGAGATTCTTTAGCATCCTCAGCATTAACAGAACATGTGACATTTTGTCATCTCTATGTGCAAGTACGCTAAGTGAGTAAGGACAGAGACATTAATTAAGGTTGATTTTCATTATTTTGTTAAAAAGACAATGTTGCATGCACACAAAATATCTAAAAATGTGTATCAATAAAAAAAAGAGACTGCAGATAGGTGGATAAGTCTGAGAGTCAAACCAGGAATCTGTGATTCTTCTCATTTCTCATTTGAAGGGAGGTCAGGTAAAATATGTTTCCAAACCCTCATGGTTTCACAAAATATTAGTCTAGGACTATTTTCTGTGAATCTACTTGTTTTTGAGGCAGCCAAATTTAAATATATTTTAATATTCGATGTATTTATCAAACTGAGTTAAAAATTAGATGTTGAATAATATTTGCTCTCTTCCAGTTCCCGATTAGTGAAGAATTTAAGGTTCTAACATATGGTAAAGAAGGGAGAAATGCAAAGATATAAGGCAGAACCAGATGCATTATGGCTTGGAGAATACTTGAAACTAGAAATTTGATGCTACAAACTTGATGCAATTGTCCAAAACATACAATCTAGAGAATTTCAGACAATCATGGCATTTAAAAAAAATTTACCTTAGAACATAGCATCATAACACCAAAAAAAAATTAAGAGAAAGCTCTCACATTTTCTTATGAAACAACATAGTTATTTAAAGTATGGAATTTCTGGAAAAAATTATCAAGATATCCTTCCTTTCTCTCCATGTTTCTCTTCCAGGAGTTCTCAGATAAAGCTGAACAAAAAAAGGTCAAAAACCAGCCGTTTAAAATATTCAGAATCTGAAAAATGCTAACCTCTATATTTTGGGCAAGATGTTGCCTTCAAGTGATAGAAATAGCTTTGCCACAGAGACGTGTGGAGAGTAAATGAGACCTTTGGAGATACAATCAATCTGCTGTTGCCTTTCTACAAAATATTTAGAATTAGTTCTTTTCTAACATAAGATGTTGGACTGATCCTTGGTCTGGTATGTAAATGTTGTGTCCCTGCAGTGTTCTCTGCAGAAAGGACTCCATTAAGGTCCCAGAAAAGACAGGTTAAGACTTTCTTTTTTCCTTCCTTTGTTCCTTCATTCCTTTCCCCCACTCTGTCACCATCCCCTTCCATTTCCAGACAGTGCCCTAAACAGATTGCTGGAGTGAAACTTTAGCAAGATATTTGCGTTTTGTTTAACAATTGCTACCTCACACTCAGCTCTGTCTCTGTACCATTCCACTCCTCAGCACCCCCCTGCTCCTTGCATCTCTCTACTGCTCCCTCCTCTCTGGAGCTGTGCCAAAGCTGTGCCACAGATTTTGCGGCATAAAAGCGTAATTTGCAAGCCAGCACATACCAGTTGTGCCTATGTGGAGCAGCACTGCAAAAAGTGTGTCTGTAGTTCAGATAACTTGTCTGTATCTATGATTTCTACCCATTGTAATTACCTTAAGCAGTTAAGATTAACTTTTTCCTGGCTTATGACTTCCTTTTTTCCAGTGGATGCTTGGGGCTTTCTGGAGTTTGCTTATTCGTCTTCTTGGTAGCAAAGTGGCTTTGCTCTATTTTTGAAAAATCAAATTTAGAAAGGAAACAAACTCACCCCCACTCTAAACCCCAACCTGTAAGAGCAGGACAGAGAGATGGAGGCTTCAGACAGCTCTCAAGATGCTGTTTATTGTGTAGATGAGATTATAGTAGTTGTGGGTCGTGGATGAGCCTATAGCTGATGGTTGTGTGCAAGCCATGTGTCCTGAAGCTCTGTTCCATTCATGTTACAAAGCATTGTATTTCTTTCTTTGCTGTGCATCTTATTACATAACAACCAATCAACACCTTTACTATTACCTACAGCCTATCATAGCTACTAACATTACCATATTAATTTTACTATTTTGCAATCAGAAAAGGTTAGTATGTTACAGTTTAAGCTAAAAGTTGCTTTTCAGCTTTCTTGCAGTGGAAAATTCTGGGATTTTTGTTCTACTTTTCTTGTTTGTCTGTGAAAATCTTTTTGCTTGGTAAAAGCATCTTTTGTTTGAGGGGGATTTATCCTTTGCTCAGAGTCATAAAAGCCTCTTCCAACTCACTTGCTCTTTGCCTTCTTATTTACCCAGTAAGACTAGCTCAGAAATTATTTTCTTCTGTATCAAAACTTGCTATTATTTCTATTCCTTCTTCAGATTCTATATTCAAAAATCTTTCTGTTATACATACATATCTTTGAGACCCAACACCAAACACCATTTTTTTTCATTATTTCCAGACTTGGAGTCTTAGAATGTGGAGAGACTAGAGGTCATCTGGAAAAGATAAACTGACCTTACATTTGCAGGCATTTGAGTGTTTGAGCTATGAGGTAAGGATGTGGATACCTCTCGTTTGAATCCTCTGTTCTGAAGTAGGCCACATGTGTCCCATGTTATAGATGATTCTTGGATCATTGGACAGCGTTATCCTTCTTTTCCCCTCCTCACCTATCTGCAATTCTCTCTCTTCCCCTTGCCCAGAACGTTACCCATTGCACAATGGCCAAATATCTTCTGTCTATGGTGTTTTCAGATGAAGGGAAAAGCATACCATATTTAGTTGTCATATAGATTTTTTTATATCTTACTCATGTGGCCACTGCATGTTAAACTGGATTATATGCCAAAAATTTTGAGAATGCACCATTTTCTTGTTTTGTTTTCTTTTTTCTGTTAGGCAATATTGAGGAAGTTCACAGAGCCATTTTCAAAGCCATTCTGTGAATTCTTCATCAAAAATTTTATAGAAGCTTTCCTCTAGTTACTTTAGGGTTAACAGATTTAACTGCTCAACATATTACAGATTTTGGATTTTTGTCTTATCTTCCAGACTGAGTGTCCTTGATACCCACTGAAGTTTTGAAGTTTATTATAAACTTCATTCTTTTTTTCCTCAAAATATTTCAAGCTGGCAGTTCTCAAGCACAGCTTTACAAGACAGAAAAATAAGCTCAGTGTTTAAAATATAAATAAAATAACAGATATTTTCTGCAAAGACTGTTAAAGAAAACAACTATTAAATTATACTGTGACTTGCTTCCAAGGCTTCTGTTAAACTGTCATACTCTCTTAAGGCTTTCTATCATCCTTTTTCAACTCAATGCTCTCTGTGTGAGACAGGAAGAAATGATCAACATTTTTTGGAAAAAGTAAAAGCTTTCCAGAGCACAATGCAAACTTATTTGTGCAATAGCAGGATCTCAAATTGTTACCTTGCCAAAGTCCACTATTTGAAAATCTCATTGACAGTGCCAAATTCTGCAATCCTAGAGGTCTCTGGGTAACACCTGAATAGAGCCACATCAAGTATTTCTCCACTTGTGAAACTTTGCTGCCAGGTGCTACCCAGCTTGCAGGAGGGGATGAGAGTGTTTCTGCAGTTTATTAAAACTTCTGCACCATCAAGCGCGTTAATGCTCTAAGTTTGTTACACAGGTTTTGTAATAAATCAGTTCTTCTTTGCAATCCTTCTATGTCTCTCTCTTGCTTGTTGGCTAATGTTCTTTTCATGTACTTGAAATGCCATAATTCAGGAGAAAGGGGGCAAAGAAGAAAGTGTTAATGGGGATTGGGACCTGGGACTGAAATGGGAGAGTCCAGATTACCATCTGATCTGGGACGGGTATTGTAGCTTTTGTTTTATTAGGGTGCAAAATCAACTTCATCTGGGAGTCTAGCTTTCAGGTTTAAAACAGTAAAAGGGATGCTTTTGAGAATAGTATTCAAATCAAAGTACTATGAGGGAAAATGTATTTATATTGTCATTAAAATATTAATTGCAGAGTATATTTAATAAAGTTTTAGTATAAAAACACACTAAGGCAAGCGGGAAGAGAAACAGATGGAGAATTTCAAGTTGGTTAAGGAAAAATTTTGCATCCTGGTAAACTAAACAAAAGAGTTTTGGTGATGAAGAAAAACTCTAGTGAAAATTAGATTTGTCAAGAACAACTGCATTACAAATATGTCTATTTACAGGACTGATTAAATTAAGGGAAGAAACCTTTAAAACCTTTACAAATAAATAATAAAAAAAGGGATATTTTGTTTTGGTTTGATCAGGATGATTTACCTGCTCAAGTCATGATTTTATGGCCCTATGCTCTGCAGAGGCCAGCCCGTAAAACAGGTGCTTAAAACAGGTCTGCACTGAGATTTTCCAAGATCTTAAAAAATGGAGACCAAATTGAGAAGGATGTTTTTGAAAACAACACAGCAATTGGCAGGTGACCTTTGTGGGCATGCAGTTCATTTTCTGTCAGCAATTCTAATACTCAGGATATCTTGTTCTGGATAACATGGTACAGCAGAAAAACTGTGAACCTTGCTTTAACTCCATTGCAGGTTTTAGCAGAATGAATACTATATTAATAATTTATACTCTAGATAAAACTATGTGAAAATTAATCAGCTTTTCAGTGCTTTATGATTTTTATTTTTCTTTCTCCTGTAAGTGCTATTAATGTGTTTATTCACACAAATCTGAACAGGCTGAACTTGACATGAAAGGGAATTCTCATGTCAAGCATGTAGGCCACTGTTCACAACATGAGGGTATTATCAGCTACATTCATTGAAGGGACTAACCAAAATTAATCAAAATTCACAACTGGAAACTGCAGATTCAGCCCCAACACTAGAGCTGACCTCTGATTAAAAATAGTTGGGATTTCTCTGTACTCAGTTTTGGGTCTACTTCAGACATACTCCTGAGCTTCCTGAAACCAGAAAAAGAAGTAGAAAAAGAAGCCAAGTAAGTGGGCAATCAGAAAATTCCTACCGAATAATCATTAATTTTATTAATAGGGTCATTTTTTACTATCAAATATTAAATTGCAGAAAAATCGAAATTTAAAAGCTCTTTTCTTATGAAAGTTTCATATTTCTGTATAGTAACTTTAGCACGACATTAAATTTTTAACACATAATTTTTATAAGACCTATTTATTTTTATGTTGAAATTACCTTGTAATTCCTTGTCATTCCTAAGGCAGCTGTAACTATATAAAACTTAAACTTCATTAACCCTTTGCTGCCTATGAATATGTCCTCATCAAGTTGCCTATTGAATAACAATTTTTCATGCAGCAAACTGTGCTAGCATATTTTCTTCTTTTCTAGAAGGCCTGGATAATTTGTTTCTGTCTTTTAACTTTTATCAGCTATAAAAGAAATCAGCATTTGGCATTTTTCAGGCTACTCCTAATGCACCATGTCTTTCATAATGAGTCAGTCTAAAGCTTTGTCCCACTGAAATTATTTAAAAGGCCTCAAAAGTAAAACTCAAATGCAGTTAAGAATTTGCTGACCTTTCAACACATTCAGCAACTGCAGGTAGGCTATTCAGATCAACCTCTTTAATCCCACCACATCTAATGTGTCCTCATTTAGAAATTAAAAGGAAATGCCTCTTGTTCTAGACAGAAACATACTTCAGTGTTAAATATGACTGTAGATACACCATGTATATATTATGTGAATTTGTATGTATGTATACATATAGGAAATATATAGACATATGTATATTTACATATAGGAAAGGGAAAACCAGAAACTTAGAAATAAGAAGTACCTTCCATAACTACAAACAAAACACAATTCATTAACTACTGACATTCAGGCTTAGGAAATAAAATAAAAAATATGTAATAGCTGTAATATCTATCTATCACTTTCTCTGTTTTAAAGCTCTGAGTGCTTACTGTTGTGTTGATTGCTATTCTCCCTTCAGTTGCCCATTTAAATTCAGTGATATTATACCTGTCTGTACTTGATAGTTGAAGTAAGAACATCTTTATTCTGCTTTGCCTGTTATTGCTTTTCAGTATTCTGCTAGAGCTGAAAATTCTCAGCTGACAAGTCCCTTTGTGCTCAGTTCCACATAATCCTCCAGTAAGACACATCTCTCCCCCCAAAAACTTCAAAGACTAAATGACAAACTGACAAAAAACCCCAAAAAAACAAAACAAAAAAAAATTTGAAGAAAGTAAAATATCATCAGTGTTTTTATGGGTAAGGAGATAGAGTAGCAGAAGGAAATGAGACTTACTCTTCAGTGCACACGCAGCTAAACCAAGAACTGACTTTAGATCTCCTGTTTTCCTAGTGCCACCACTACAAGATCCTCAATCCTCTCTTTGATTTAACTTTCTTTTATACTTTCCCCCTGCACCTGCTGTTCAATATCAGGAGTTCAGATTCTACAGAATGACAAAGTGAGCATACAAATGTGCAAGGTTGTAGATGTAACCAAGATAATTAACATGGAGAGGCATGCTCAGCATATTTTTGCTTCTTCTTTTCACAGATAATGTCTTTCTTGCCTTTGAATTTAAGAAGGGGTACTGTATAGTATTCCTACTGCAATTAATTGATGAATAAATTTTCCCCCTTGAGTTTCTTTGCCTGGAAACCTGCCACTCTGAAACCTAAATATGTATATTCGAAATAAGGAAAAGAATAAAGAGAAAGATAGAAGGGCAGGAGGGAGGAAGGAGCAAAAGAGAAGAACTAGCTGAGAGACGTCAGTTACAGTATTTTTATTCTGAATTTATTCTTCTAACCCCACTGGAAATTCTACAGAAATTTGGTGCTTCAGTTAAAACTGACCTTAGGCACTTTCAACTCACATGATTATTATTTGCTCAGAAGTTCACTAAAGGTCTTTCTGACTGTGGCAGTATTACAGGAGGTCATATTTTTTTTAAAGAAGAACAGTTCCTGAACATTTTTTACAATTCAGTGTGCAGAAATAAGCAATATCAATATCAACCAAATTTTCTCATGTACTTCCCTTGCTTAGTTTTTTCTTATTACTGTTTCTTGAAGATTTTACAAGAAAATGCCACACTTTTTTAAACAATAGAATTCTTCATGCCTTCACTTACAGTACAGCAAAGTTGTGATAGATTGTAATATCTTACTACATTCTAAGATTTTTAATTTAACGGTGTGAAGATCTGGGACCAATCAAAGCAACAGGTAACATTTTCATAGTGTTTGGGAGCATTAAGTAGTATATAGGCCCATTGTGCTAGAACCTGAATATGTACTGATAAGTTTCTGATGTTGTTGCATTTGAAAATATAAGATAGTCATCCAAAGAATGAAACTATGCAAGAAATTAATGCATTTATAAATTTATATTTAAATTTATACATATACATACATATAAAACAATAATGAGAACGTGGTTTAGAATAATATTGTAGTTAAATTTTGTCATAAGCTGAGGTATTGTTTTATATGATTCCATAAAAAGTGCCTTCCCAGTTGTATGTGAAGAATGCGAAATTGTACACAAGTATGAAAGCTGTTGAAATATAAGGATTGAAAGTTGAAATCTAAACACTTTTCATAGCTATCTTTCTGAGGCTAGTCAATCGAGCACACACAAGTGAGGCAGATATGTGAAGCAGTGTATTGTCAAAGAAATGGAAGGTTTCCTATACTAGAGATCAGAAATGAGAAGCCAGACAATAAAATAGAAAAAAATATTCAAACGAAGGTAAGTAATTTCAACAAACTAAGACATGCCTGTGGAGCTCATTACCACAGGATATAGACAGGACAAGAGATAGATGGAAATCAAAGGTGGGGAATGTTTGGGAATTAGAAGAATTCTATCAGGAATTAATGCTTTTGAAAGGAGAATCATAACTCTTCAGGAGTTAAAATGAAACAAGAGTTAGAAAGGAAGCTCTTCCTAGTGGTGATTAGCCTCTAATTGTCTGTAACAGGGATTTTCTGAAACTGCTTAGTGGCATAGGAATCTAATGGACAACATAAAACCACAGATATTATCTAGAAGGGTGTCTGGTGTTATCATGCTTGAAAAATTTAATTTTTTCCTGAATCTTGTCATCTACCAGTGTCTGGTAGAAATTGTCACTTTTAAATAATTTATAAACATTATGATTTTATTTTTTTATTGTTGTTATAAAGAGTTCAGGATGGCAGAAACTATTCTTCCTGTTAATCATAGGCTAGACTAAAACAGGAAGGAAAACCCAGAGGGCTTTCTAAGTGTAATGCTTCTTTCTTTTTCATCATCTGAAAGAGTAATTAGAAATATTTGTACCATTTTTCCTTACTTACCTGTAGCTTTTCATACATACATCATATCCTCCTGCATTTTTTGCCTTCCTTGAATAAAATAATCCAAGACTTTTCCCTGCAGTAGCTCTAATGCTTTTCTCACATTCCTCTGAAGTAGAATGGTATAATAGATAATGGTAATTCTCATGTATCATTCTTTTGTATTAAAAAAATGCAATATTTTTTGTATTCCTAGCCTTATTCCTTTCTTATTATAGTGCTTTGTTTGTCTTTCGGCTGATGACACAAGCTAGATATGTAAAAAGAGGAAAAGTAAAATCAGTGGGGTGAGCTGTTGGAAAAGATGCTGAGTGAGATCTGTTTTCTAAAAAAACATCTTCTGGTGGAACAGATGAAAAATTCTTTGGCACATGGCACCACAAAGTGTTTACACAGGTGTTTGAGGTTATATGTGAGCATATCTACACCTTCAGTGACATGAATTAAGGACAAATATCAGATTCTACCCCTGGGAAAGGATAATCATGGATGTGGACTGGGAGACAAGTGGCTGGAGTGCAGCCCTACAGGAAGAGATCTGGGGGATGTAGTTGATGCTGAGTTCAATGTGAGTGAACAATGTGCCCTGACAGCCAAATGAGCTGTCAGCATCCTGGGTGCATTAGGCACAGCAGAGCTCCCTGGTGAAGAGGAATGACTGCCCTACCACACCCAGCACTGGTGCAGCCTCACCTCTAGTATGTCTGCTCTTTTGTGTTTCCTGATGTAAGGACATAAAATATTCATTTGTGTCCAAAAGAGATTGAGGAAGATGGAGAAAGGGCTAGAAGGTGTAGTTTAGGAGTAGAGGCTGAGGATACAAGTTTGTTCAGCTTAGAGGAAACTGAGGGGTCACCTCTATCCTGCCTACACCTTGTTAATGAGGGAGGAAAAAGACGGAGGTGTTTCTCTCCTGTCACAACATAGGAGGTGAGGGATGTCTTAAATCTGTGCCAGGGGAAATCCAGATTGCATATTTGGAAAATATCTTCACTAGGAGGTGATCTAGCACAGGAAAATATTCCCCAGGGAAGTGGTTTATAGTCTTATCCCTACTTGTCAGTGTTTCAGAAGAATTTGGACAACGCTCTTAGATATGTAGCATAACTTTTAGGTTATGCTAAGTGGAATTAGGAATTCAATCTAATTATTATGGTTAGTCCCAGCACATTCAATGATATGATGAAGTTTCTTCTGAACTAGAAAGAAAGATGAATTAAAAAAAAAAAAAGATTGGAGTCTAAATAGACAATTTATCGGAGTAACATGTTTAAGACATTTATCAAATCCTTTCTATTCATGACAAAGAGGGAGACTAAAAATGTTTGTATTTGAACACTGTGGAGAGTAATTAGCATTCTTGTATCAAACTTCACCTCCTGTTCCCTCTTCCAAATAACACCTGTTATTCATGGTACAGAATTATAGAAACCATTGCTTTCAGATAACAGCAGCATAAATTCATCTGCTCTTTCTCAGGTTCCATTTCAAGCTTTATTGAATAATAATGGGAGAGAGGGTTTTTTTCCTTAGATTCCCACATAATTCTTTCTTCTGCAGAAAAGATCAATCACCTGGCATTATATTACTCTTTATGCTGATACCATACCATTTTGTTAGAAAAAAAAAATAAATTCAGCTTTGAACAAGGCCATAAGTCTTCTTGTTCAGTTAGTTCCACACATATAATGGTTAATGAGAACAGGAAATGCTTGTGCAAAAGAAAAGCTCCAGAGAGCTATTAATGTGAATAGAGTAAGGGTCATGCCTAGGGCTATTGCATACTCCTTTGAAAGGAGCCACCTCTTCTCTCTTATTGAAGATGGAAACATGCCTTCCTTTGAAATCTGTTAAGATTAAGTCTTTCAGAGGCTGTGGACTTGATCAAGAAAGGCAGGAAATACCTACATAATTTATTTGTATTTTGTTGCAAGAATTGCTCTGACTGATTTAATTTATAGTATTTTTCCTGCGCTCCTGGGTACTTTATACTTTGAAAAGATACCAGTTTTCCCAGCATGCTCACTGTACAGCTGAGACTGGAAGGGTTCTTGGGAAGCTCCAGGTCACAGCAGGGTCTGCTATGGGCTTGGACCAGCTGGAATTCAGCTGTATCCTGAAAATTTTGAACGATGGAGGAACTGCACTACCTCCCTTGGCAATCTGTGCCATGTCTTGGCACTTCCCATGGACAGCAATCTTCTCTGCATGTCCACTCTGAGGTACTCATGTACACCCTTGTATCCATTGCCTTTTATGAAGAGTGTGGATCTGATGTCTTGGCTACTCACAGTAGGTTACTGGGGCTGTTGTTATGTTGGATAAAGCCATCCTGCTCCTGGCTGGCAAAGCCCAGCTCCCCTACTCTCTGCTCACTCAAAAAGTGCCCCAATCCTCACAGTCTCCATGGTGTTCCCTCAACTCCCTCCAGTTCATCAATGTTTCTCCTATACTGGGTACCCAACACTGAACATATATATTGGTATCGTGCCCTCAAAACCCTTAACGGAAAATCTCAAACTTGTGTCCAAAGTTTTTTCTTTAAAAAAAATTAGTTTTGCTTTTGTTGTTTTGTTTTTGTCCTTTTGTTCGTTTGCTTAAAAATAAAATTTAATATATTTAATTCATTTCTCTACCATAATCTACTTGGTCCTAATCTAAGCCACTTTTAAAACTCGCTTAAACATAAAAAAGTGGAGATATGGGAATGCAGTTATGGCTGTTGTTCTCCAGAGAACCTAAAATAATATTTATTTTCAGCAGAATCAAGGATTTAAAATTCTCATCATATCTGCAAAATTTTCCAACATATTTCCTCACTTTTTTATCATATCAAGATCTGTGTGTTTGAAAATTAATTACAATTTTTGAAAGGGATCGGTATTTGTTGCCACCATTTAAAGTTCATGAAGTAGAAACTTAAAAAAAAGGACTTTTGTCTTCTTAAGTGAAAAATAGCATAAATATATACACTATGGGCTGAATTTTGCTTTCCATTTGATCTTTGCATTGCAATTAGGTGTATACTGGAAGTTATCATGACTTGAGGACATTTATTGTCTCACAAAATATGGTTTACCATAATAATGTGTGAAGGAAATATATTATTATAATCATCTAGTGTTTCTTGAAGTTATGTAGTCTGCATTGTTTGATTTCATGCTTACTCTAAGCTATTCCACAAAAAAAATCACACAGAACAACGTAAACAAAATTTAAGTTCATGGAAAACCCTTGAGTGTTGAGATAGTCAACATTTTGTAATTTTTGTTGCTATTTTTCATAAAAGCTGATTTTCAACCTGTAGTATAGAAATAAAATGCAAAAAGCTAGAGTTGTTCTTTTTCGTCTTTTTAGCACACTAAGAGATAGATTTGGCAGATGTAGTAAGAAAAAAGATGATTTTCTTTACCCTCAGGAATGTGTGAAATGTAAACAATGGGACTGTGAGTTCAATTTCACGTTGCATCATTTTTACATTAACATTAATCTAATGATTTGCTCTTGATCTGGCATTCAGTGTGGAGATTGCTACCATGGCCAGAATAACTCTGCGAGGGCATTATTTATATTCTGTAATGGGTAATTTGCTGCAAGGAAAACAAGTGGCAATTGCAATAATTTGCCAGATAATATCTGTACATATCTTCTTCTTCTTCAAAACCAGTATATTTAATCTATTTTTTGTCCATTAAATAGACTACAATGTAAATTCCACCTTTTTGAAATAAAACACTAGGAAAACTGTGTATTTACTGTTTAGCAGCTTCAAAAATTTGGGTTTTTGCGAAAACTATTTTTGTCTGTGCTTTTAAATACTTGCCAAAACTGGGCTTGTCTTTAGGAAAGGAAACCCCAACAACCAGTATAATCCAAGTGGCCAGCAAATTGATATCAAAAGCAGCATTTTAGAATAAACACTTTTCTATGTTTAAGGATTTTTTAATATCTACATAGCACCAAAAATCAATATTTTTTACCTTTGCCCATAACAAAATAGTAAAGAGATTCATGCTTTGTGGCGTAGCCAGGTCAGACTAATGCAAGACTAATGCAGACATTCATTTCAGCTCTGCTGTGCTCCCTGCCCAGGCAGGCAGAGTACAAAGCAGCTGGGAAGTGTTTGAACTGATCTTATCATGACAGCTGCTTAGGAATACGAGGGACAGTGGTGCCACCAGGTACAACAGATGCAGAATAATCACAAAAAACTATTGCAAAGCATTTACCAAAATGTGCAGCAAATACCAGTTCTTTTAAAACACCTGAAAACTTAAAGCAGTGCTTCTCTGTTAACCGGTGGTCATAAATGCAATTGTGTGCCTACAAAGTGATTTGTTTCTAGTGCTTTATATGGGAGGCAGCATTCTGAAAATTATTTCCAAGAATGTTGTGTTTCGTTTTGTCTTTTAAAACCTTTTCTATCTAAAACATAAATATCAGTATTTTAAAATCCAAGCTGGTCATTAGGACACTATTTTTAGAGCCAAACAAACCCATTTCACTTTCAGCTTAGCTGGTGAACCTTACAAGTCCTGAACTTGCTGCAATTGTATATTGTTAAGTATTCGAATGTCTTACTGGCTTGCTTCTGTTAAAAAAAAAAAAAAAAACCAAACAACAACACACTTCACTTAATGAAATCTGCATTCTGATATTATTTTGTTAATTAATCACTAAAAGAGAAGAATTACATCTAGTTTAGATAGCCTCTCATCACAAGGATTTTTCCTCTTAGATCATGAAAACCTTTAGAATATGTTTGATGGCTTTTGCTTCATTAACAAAAAAGAAAACTCTTAAATATCCCCTAGCAATGCAAGTTTACACCTGTTTTCCTGAGTGATCTGCTAGACATAATTGCTTAAAAGTAGGGACAGAGATTTTCCTAATTAATTATTTTCAACTAGAGATCTTGCTATTTCTCTTCAGAAATACGATAGTCGTTTTGTTTAATATATGTTTTGATGTCTCAAATATTGAAAGAAAAAATAATTAAAAAACCCAAAGCAATAAGTGGAAATAAAGAAGTAGTCCTTCATTACTTGCTGCAAATGTTATTACTGAACAATACTCCTTTGTGACAACTTAAGTGGATCAAATTTTTGGAACTGCCAACCTTGTAAACATTTCTCTTCTTTTGGCATAGGAAAATTCATTTGTCTTGGACCCAAAAGCTTTGGACAAGAGACCAATTGTTTTGGAGATCAAACTCACTGAAGACACTCCCAAGACTGCTTGATTTTTTATTAATTGGCTCCCAGAACTCCAGGTGGCTGTAGATAATGATTCTGAGTTTAATTATTTGAGCACCATAAAGCAAGAAAATTTTAAAAATCCAAGAGCTGGTCAAAGACTGAGAAAATCAACAATTTTCCTTTGAGACAGCACAAGAGAAGTAGAGATCTACCCAAAGAAATTAACAACTTTCTGTTATTAAATATCACATAGAACTGAAAAGGCCGGCAGGTTTTCTTTGTCCAGCTTATCTCAATTTTAAGAATGTTTTGTAAGATGAACCTTGACATGAAACAGCTATTGTAAAAGTTTTTATTTGTGCTGTTCTTCACAAGCTGGAATAATGCTGTAACCATGCACTGATGTTCTCACCCCGCATTTCTAGCTGGGTCCTATCCATCTCATGTTGGATGCTGCCATAAAAGCACCACAGCAGACCCAGCTTGCTGCTGGCTGTGCTCTCTCTTTCCTTCACAGAACATTTTCTGCTTTTCTTTGCAAAGAGACTTCATTTGAGAATTTGGATTCCAGTCACAGCAGGATCATTATGGTGTTCCCTCCCAGGTAACCATTCCAGAACAAATAGTTCTTGGTGTATTTATTTCTGGGAAGGTTTCTCCCTGTGGAGAAGCACTACTCTTTCTCTTTGTGACACAGACCAAATGCAGTAAGTCAAAACTCTTGAGTCCCACAGCACAAAGTATATCCAGATACTGAAGGGGAGGTGAAAGCTGTATAAGCAGTTACAGCAGACATTTTTGTAAACATTCTGAATTAAATTCTTTCACTGAGATAAACATATCCCATAATTATTTTAATTAATTAAAATTAATTAAAATAGTTGCTTAGTGTCAAGAGCAACTGCTTATCTGCAATCATCCTGGCTACTTGCTTACATGGTTATATTCCCCTGGCTAGTCCATACTGTTACACCAGAATATTCTGAGAGTTATCACCGAATCTTTTCTCAGCACATTCTCAATAAATTCTGAAATGTGCTAAAAATTAAGGCTTTATCTAGAATTTCCTAAATTGAAATTGGATGTAGGTATCTTACCAAAAGTGGTACTTTTTCTAACAAACAAATTTGAAAATCCTTTTTGGGAATAGAAAATCCTGTGCTCTAGAGTTCCACATTTATAAAATCATTTAGTAAAGCATACTGTCTTTGGAAAATTACTGTGTCTCTTTGGATGCTTGAAGCTTTTGTGATATGGAAACTGATTTTTTTTTATTGCAGAGTAAAATCTAGAATATATGTTAGAACATTATGGGTCCTAATACTGAAATAAAAAGTGTCAAAGAAAAATCAAAACAGATCTAATAGGAAGCAGAAAAAAGAGACGTTGCCTGTAATTATTCAAAAATCTTCAGAGGTTTAGTTTACAATTTTACAGGTTCACAAAATACATCTTTATATGTTAACTGACAGATTGACACACTGAAAAAAATCCTGAGACTGGGAAAACTGCACAAAAAATGCAACAGAAATACAAGAGTAGAACATCAAAACTTCTTCATATTGTGAAAAATCAAAAGCCATACAGAGGTAGGTGTAGATTTAACATATAATATTGCCATATCACAGTCATTTTAAGATGTTCCTTGCTTTTGAAGATTGCAGAAATTCACCAAGATAATCACTGTCAACTGAGATCACAAAAACTCTTGGTGATGGATACACAGAAATTTCAGGAACTGAGACAGAAAATAATGTTAATCTAGTAATTCATGTAATAAAAATTAATAGGTATTTTCCCATGGATCTCATCAGTAAACCTACTGAAAAACAACAAACAACAACAAGAAAATAAAAATAAACCAAACAAAAACCGCACAATAATTTGTGGAAAAAAATATTTGCTTGTATACCAACATTTTTACTGGGTACAGCAAAGGAAAAATATATAGGAGACATAAGATTTAAAGGCCCTCATAGTGAAAATGTGATGAAACTGAATTGCAAGCATGATGGGGTCTAAGTGATACTAAGTGATTAGGCTCAACATATGAATGTAATATATTTTAAGTTTTTATCTGGTTCTGAGAAGGTGTGCGAAATGTGGAAAAGAGTCAGCAGGAAAAGGGAAAGACTAACCCCAAATCTATCTGTCTCACACCCAGAATTGCATATCTTCCCTCCATCTCCTTTTTAAAACAAGTGTTTTAATTTCTAGAATCATCTGCATAATAAATGTTGGCTTGTCGCTGGTGTGACAAGAAGGTTGTTAGCTAAGGCACTCAGCTGAGAGTCAGAAGTGAATCCTTTTGTGAAGGGAAAAGGCATGGAATTTGACTTCTGACCTCCAGGGAGACAATGAAGGTGACCTGTCCTACAGTGGGGTTTTGGAGTGGGTGGAGGTAGAGGAGGAGGAAGACAAGAAGTGTGGCTGTTGTAATTGTAAGTGTTTTTACATATGAAGGCCAACTAGGCAAAAGTTCAGAAAATTTGACTGCTAAAAAGAAAGACATGCAGAACTTGTTCTAAGGATTTAGGCATCATTATGCACATCCAGTAAGAGAAATGTGGATAGTGCAAGTTTTATATGCGGACTCCATATTTTTGTACCTGCACGTCTGTCTCAAGAATCTAATCCTTATATTTGACCTGATGAAGCAGAAAGCCTGTGACTGAACACAGAACTGTGATCAGATATATCAAACTTAGTGCTTTCCCTATTGAATCATTCTTCTTTTTCTTTTCCAGGCATACTCAAGTTTGAAAGTTTTCCTCTAGAGCATCTCTGGGGCATGCTTTGTTTTGCAATTCACAACTCTGCTTGTGAAGTAAATACCAATAAGTCTCACGCCGAGCTTATAAAACCTTTTCCTGGCAGCACGTACAACAGCTTTGTTGCTCTCCTGCATTGCTCTGTCTACATTTTCTAACCTTCACCCACCACTTCTAGAGATGTGAGGCTGGTTTGATCTTCATCTGCATTCAATCTGTTCTCATTCTTAGCAAAGCAGGAATCACCAAGGGATGTCAGCTATTGTGTGTCTTTTGTGAAAGGGATATATGCCTACTAAACTTGCTTAAAACGACTGAATGCTTTTTCACATGGCCCTGTGTTTTAATCTGAGCATGGGATTTTGCATATAATTATTTTTCTATTGTTATTATTTTTTCTTACCAGGCTGTTTAACACTTTATAATTAATATAATTTACTTTAAGACTTTCTGTCGTTATACTCTTTGGTTGCTAAGTGATTTCTTTAAATGTTAAACAAAAATTATTCCTTTTTCTGTTTCATATTGAGAATAAAAAGAAAAGGATGAAGACTTGGCCTCTCTTCATCAAATGCTTTTTGGTTTTGTACCTTTCTTTCTCTAGTGATTGATATTTCTTTTGCTATCAGACAGTTCTCTGATTAATTGCTTTGGCTTCTCTCCACCTATAGTGTATATTACTTGCATAAAAATACTAAAATCACAATGAGGAAAAAGACAGGTTTCTAAGGTCATCTTGTTTTTCTTACACATGTAAAAGGAAACATATAATTATGAGTTGCTTTTTGTTATTGTTCCATAATCGTCTGCAACATTTGTTGCTCTTTTCTACATTCTTTAAATAATCACTTGCTTGAGGAAACACAAGAAAAATGGCATGCAGATACTAATACAGCATAGCACATTAAAGAAGTGAAAAACCTACTGTATAACCTGCCCATTGCCTACTCTGCTGTTATTCTCCAGAGAGAATTCTCCTTCAGTGTTTTCTGTTTTGCTATAATGAGATTATATAGTGATTCAGGATACAGACTTCTTCAGTCTCTTTGTTATTTTCCCTCTGGGGTTGTCACTCGTGTCAGTATTTTTAGATCACTGCAGACAAGATATTTGTTTGTAAGTGTATTTGGATATGTATGCATGGATATGTGTTTATATGCAGAGAGACAATCTTGAGAAGTACAGATATTAGAGACTGAAGAAAACATAAACATTAAAATGATACATTCTTCCTGGTTTAATCTCACAAAGACATTCTTAAATGATGAATGCTTACAATTCTTCCTGAAAGTCGTCTTGCTTACAGTTACCTCCATGCTGACTGCAGGAAGTCACATCCTCAGCAGGCTAAATTGGCATCTCTCTGTCAGTAACCATAGAGCTACACCAGAGGACAATCTGTCCCTGTACAAGCATAAATCACACAAGGACTAATTTTCCTTTGTCTTGAACCCAATATATACATAGCATGCAGGAAAAAAATGATAAAGAATGAGTGAAACTCTCACTAAAGTCCTAATGACCAATGTTTGCAGGTAGAAATGAGCAGTCCCCATGCATGGTTCTACAGCATTAGTTTCAATTTAAATAGAATCAGAAAAGAATAAAAAGAGAAAGTACCATAAAATAAAATCAACAAAAAGCTCCACAAAAATCCAGGTTTTATCTCCAGGAATTTGCTTTTAGACAAAGCTCTGGACAGAATTACCAGAAAAAGTTATTACCTGGTTGCTTTCCTAACGCATATCTAGGGCTCTCTTCGGTGCCTGAAAAAGTTTTAACCTTACTGATGCAGACTCTAAGAAGCCCCAGAGAATGAATCCTATGCATGAGGTCATGGGGTTGAAGTAGCAAAAACGCTTTAGAAAAGTGGTGAACTGGTTACTAATCTCTGTATCTAGCTAGGCATTTGTAGCATCACTTGCCTTTTGTTTCCAAAATTGTTCCATCTGGAAAAAGGGCAAGCTCATAAAGTGAGACTGATTTGAAGGGAGCCAGAGGAAGTGTTTCAAGTGACTTTACCCCATACCAAATGTCAAATCTTGGTTGACTTTCACACTACAGCAAAACAAGCAAACAACCAACCAAACGAGCAAAACCAAAATAAAACAACCCTTGCCCATGAAAAAACAGTTGATGACCAGGAACAAATCTGAATCAGTCTCTGAGTCAAGTTCTCCACAAAGTTGCGCACATAAAGCTCCATTTGGAGTTCTGGAATGTAATTATGATTAAGACTTCAAAACATCTTTTTCATTAAATTCACAACTTAAATTGTGCTATTTATTTGCATTTGAGATAAAAAGAGATGCATATTTTGTATGCTGAAATTAGATTTGTAGAAGCAAAAGCTCATTCCCAATGGCAAATATTACTAAATCCAATTCCAGTTATGAAACACTAAATTGTTTTTTAAGTGTGAGCCAGCTCTCTTAATAGGCTTTCAATATTAATCCTCTAATGTTTATTGTTTCTTTACTTTCTAGAAGTTGTGACAGAATGGATGAATCAGGAAAGTCTGAATTAGATTTAAACTAGAATTTAGTGTTAAGAATTAGAATTACCTGGCATGAGATTTTCAGTTTAGATTTAATAGGGTTAAACTTGTGGCTTTAATTGCAGACATATTTCTTCCTAGACAATATAGAATTTAGATAAGCTTAGAGGTCATAGACTACCTTTAATATTAGACTTCTCAATATAAAACTTTTTTTTTTGAAAGTTTTTAGTATTGTTATATTCATAAAATACTTGCACTCACACATTTTCCACAGGAAATTGCTGAATAGAACAAAAAAATTTACATTTTTAAATCTCACCTTTGACAGGGCAAACAAATTTTAAATAAACAACCAGAAACTTCAATTCTACCCTTAGTTTACACAGCAATGGCAGACACAGGAATGTCTAAGTAGATCAGTAGCAACCATAAAATGTAATGCAGTATCACCATGCTGTGTGGTCTAAATGGCAAGGAGGTGCAGAGAAAAATTCCCTTTGCTCTACAAGCTCCGTAAATTTGTGGCAGTATGAATCAGATGATTTTTTGGATTATGAATTTTAAGAAAATATGTCAGATACCATTGCAGTCAAGAAAGCAGAGATGTTAAGGTCTGTATCCATCCTAGTTGCTAATAATAATTAAAAGGATAATATCATAGGCATGATGTTTAAGTTTTTCTGCCAATGTATATGCCTTACCAGGGTGTAAATATAGTTCTTTTTTGAGAGAGAAGCCTCTGAAATCTCTACATTTTCCAGGTTCTTCAGTCTACTAGTAATCTTTCTCTGATCCAAGAAACTTCTCCTTGTAAAAGTGTTGACTTATATGTTGGGTTAAAATTATGGGGGTTAAAACTAAGCATATATGTAAATGCTCTGCTACAGCAGTCTCCTGTACAAACTAGCTCTCTATCTCTGGCTTCTCCATTGATGAGTTTTGCCAACAATGATGTTAATTAGGAGTACAACTGCTTCACAAACTGTAGGACACTGCGTTGAAAGCCTTTACTATTTAGTATAACTTGAAGAACTTCATTCAGTATAACCAATATTTGCCACTGAAATGATATGACAGCTGGAATAGGTGGATAAACATGCAAATCCCAAACTCAGTCTTTTCCCTGATGACACTGAGTAGCCTGTCTTTTTCATGGGGCAGATATACCTACAGCAGGCAGGCCTGCTCCACTCCGGGATACTCCAGCATTTCCAGAGGCACTCTCAGAAACACGGTCAGATAAACCTCCATAAGCCATGAATCAGGAAGGTGGAATAGCCTTTCTGTTTGTTTCTGCTGTTGTGGCCATGCCATTAAATTTCTCCACTTCTGGCAAAATACTCTTGGGACTTCAGCTACACGTTTTTCATAGGTCTAAATACACCCAGTCTGTTCAGACCAAAGGAATAAACACATCCTGTTCACTGACCTCCACTTCCATATCCAATCACCAAATTTTATAGAATTACAGATACATTGCTGGATCCCAGAAACTTTTGTTTTTTGAGCTTTCTGTGCTTTCTGGCACTGACTCCCTGGAAAGCCTTGGAGAAGGCTTCCAAATGTGAGTGATGGAGTTAGAGTCATGGGTGTGCAGTTAAATAGAAGTGTGTGCTTTCACATGGTGAAGGGTTTCAAAGTAGAGGTTTTTATAATATAGCAACAGGTATGGGACAAGATGGAGGAGTTCGGGTGTTGTCTCCTTTTCTATCTTGTTTCCTTTTGTCTTGTCTCCTTCCTTGTTGTTCATGGTTTCAGGCAGTAGTTTCTGGTTGGACAGTTAGTGCTGCACTGAGGGTCACCGGAGTTTGGTTATTGGGTTCAAAGTATAAATAATATGGGTGTTATTTCTCTATTAGACTGTTTAGCTTTAAGAGACCTTGTAGCCAGCTGGATCTCTCTCCATTTTGCTCACTTTTAGCTGGTGGTTAGAAGTGTTGCTGCACTTTTTGTACTTTAGATAAGATTTAATAAACAACCAAATCCAAACATGAGAAAATTCATTTCCTTCATGTTTTTTTAATCCTGGCTCTGAGTGAAGACAGAAGAAACTTCAGACAAACAACTAATTAGGTGTGCAAAACACCACCATGGTACAATACATGATCCAGGAAGAGAATTATATTGACTTTTTCACTTCAATGTCTAGTTGTGTCTGTTTAACTTTGGATTTTGCTCCAACTTTAGAGAAAACATTAAAGAACATGGGTTTTGCAAATTCAAGCTACAACTCAACCCAGAGACAAGAAAACTAGAAAATACAACACTAAAATGCCCAGATTCTGCTTCTCCATCCTCAATGGACTGTCTTTCCTAGAAAAGAGATAGCTCAGAAAGACCTTTCTACAGCCAGGAGTACTTCTGATCTGTAAGGGTTTGTGTTAGTGCCAGTTTCACTGCATTTCTTCTATCTCTTTGGTAAATATCAACCAGTTCTGCTGGGCTATTGCTCCTGAATTCCCAAATTGCTCTATAATTTCTTCTTTACGGACTTCAATGTTTGCAAAGGCTACACAAGAGAAAGGCCATTGGAAATTGAATTTTCCTTCTATCTAGATTAATAAATGCTTTAATAACATCTTCCTTAAATGTCAGTTCAACTATTGTTTATCTTTACATATAAAAATAATATAAAAAAATAATCTACAACAGCCTACCTTTAATGCTGTTGCATTTTCACTTTTCCATGATGGTTAAAAGAGATACAAACACACAGCCCACATGATTTTTTTCTTTCTCAAACCACTAAAATTATAATAATAAAATCTATTCAGTTTCATTTTTGTTGTAATTTTCACAGGCTTCATTTTAGGCAGGCTCATAGTTTAAATCCTGAACATATGTGATCTGAAATGGGGTAAAGGACAATGAATTTATCAAGAAGATTTACAGAATCACAGGACTAGATAATCAGATGAAGCCATTGAAAAAAAATTAAAGTGAAATAATCTGTGTTACCTCTTGAAATCATTTGAAACCTGCTTTGATCTGCTGTTGCTGCAGCAGCTCCTTGCTGCCAAGGCACAAACTAGCAAGTTTCAAAATGTGCTGAATATATAAAAAAATGCTATAGTAGTGCATTTCTATACCTGCAAGTGATCTTATACAATTGTTTTTCTGCACCATATCTCCTCTGTTTGTAGAGCAGAACATGATTATAGTTTCTGTGGATCAGACACGAAGGGTATAATGAGATGGACACATATAATACACAAATAAAAGGTACAATAAATGCCTCTAAATGTGACTGGCTAAACATAGATATACCTAGGAAATACATTGAACTTAAGTAGTAACTCTTTATTTTTTAAGTCTTGGAAAAAGGAATGTTTATTTGAAACTTGACTTTGGAAGGAGAGTGAATGAAAGCATATCTGTAAGCATTAAAGTTTATTTGCATTTGTTTAGAAAAAAAGGTATCTGGTTTACATGAAAAACAGAAATCTGGCCTATAGGGACATATTTCACAAGTCCATAGCATTTTTAAGAGTCAATCCCTACAACAAAAAGTCTAAGCCTAGACTTGCAGAGACCAAGAATACTGGGATTTTTCCTTAGTTACTAGTTGTCTCTTTTTCTTTGCAAATTTAATTCTATCAGTACTTAGTTTGGTGCTGTGGCCAGGGCAGACACTTTGTTACAGGAAAGAAAGCACAGAAAAATGTTATTAGTCACTTGTCCTTTTTTTTTTTTTTTTCTCTGACTATAATGTGAAGAGCAGAATTCTTTTGACAGCATGAAAGCCTGTTTATCCACCTGGTTTGTGCTTGTCCCTCATGTTTGAGAGGAATTTGCTTCTTGTCTTCTCCCTTGAGTTCCACCCTGCAAAAAGGTGCATAGAGCTAATCCAGATGGATGCAGGGAAACATCTGTAACAACAGCATTTTCTCTCTCTGGGGGAGACCAAGTTCACTTGCTGGGACAAGGTTAGCTCTTAAAAGTTTAGGTCACATGTAATTTTCCTGAATTTCTTTGCACACGTTTCCTGAAGTTCTTTGCACACATGGGAGAGGGGAGGAAAGAGGTCAGAGGAGTGATTTTAAAATTTCTTTAAGATTTCTGCCAAATAGAAATAATATTTAAGATCTTATTTTTGAAGTAAGCAAGTAATTGAAAATTAATTTCTTATTAGGAAAAAGACAACCTAAGATCTAGGTCCTTCCAAGGATTTAACTGAAAGACCATTCCTCTGAGTTTTAGATGCATGAAAAACATTGGAAGGAATCATTATTGCAACAATGGTTAAGAAAGAGCTTCTTAGTGGGAAGGATAACAAAGTCGGTGCAGGATACAGTACGGCTGTCCTAGATCAAGTAAAGATACAGTTTGACGATGTTTAGGATGTTCTGTATACTCCTTTTTTTCAATGCTTAAATACTCTTTGAAATATCCTCTCTTCTTAGCTGATCTGAGAGTTGCTTGTTGAGTTTTGCTGATTCTATCTGCTTTCACTGCTTTTAGCAAAATCTATGACAGTTTTGCCATAGTTTTGATAAACTCCTCTTAGGTGTTAGCTGCCACTGAAATAGCCTGACAAAGTTATATGCACTGAAAACCAAACTTATTCCCTAAACAAAAAGTTCTGTCAACAGCTAAGGAAGCCTTGCGTTCCATAAACCTGTATCTTCTGGCTGTCTCCATTAAAGAATTAAAGATTAAATTTAATTAATTTAATTAATTAATTAAATTTAATTAAAATCAAATATTCCACTGTAATCCACATATTCTTAGGCCCCAGGAAATGGTGTGGCAGGACGGAAGCAATGGCTTTGTAAAATTTCAGGAGTACTGAAAGCTTGGAGTTTTTTGTTTTTTGGGTTTTTTGGGGTTTTTTTTGACAGTAAAGATTGCTCATGACAGAAGAATGTAGACTGAGGAATAGATTCTCTCTTTTAATAAGGTGTGAGGCTAACCTGAATTTTTCTCTAAAGCTAGGTCATTTGTAATAGAGCTGTCCCATATTGATTCTGCAATGTCTTGCATGTCGAGTGCTCACACCAGACATTTTTCCCAATTTGGGTATTTGGGTACCCATTTTCATGAGGTTTGTAAATACCAACACATTTGAATGCTGACATACCTGGAATTGACAATGAGTTTGAGAACTGCTGAGAACTTACAGACTTAACACCTACACATACTGAAACAACAGGATCATATATGATCCTTATTCTCACAGGAATCAAAATCACAAAATACTTTTTTTTTTTTTTTTAATGAGGTTGCAACTGTCTCTGGAAGATACAAGCTTATATGTGTTAGAAATTACAATACATGTAGATCATGGATCTACTAAGTAATTTTGTTAAAATAGAGATTATATGATTCTGCTTTTACTTGGAACATTCATGCTGTTCATGGACTAAATAATACATGCATTTTGGCATCCATCTGAATACACAGTATGCTGCAAAATAAGTACACATAACTACATATCCAACATCCCAAATTAATTGTCATAACAGAAATCTGGAAAATGATATACAAATATATGACAAGTAAGTATACTCCTTGGAGGATTTGAAACATTTCCCTAGGTACTTTTGTTTCTTTGTTAGGACTGAATACAGAAAATCCTTTGGTGTACTTGCATTAAAACATCTTTGCACTTTTAATAATGATTATTTTTCACACAGAATTTAGACTCCCAGAATGAAGGAAGATCTTGATGGTCCTGAGTCAGCTATACAACTCACACCTTTTGGTCTTTCTCTAATAATAAAAGACCTCTGATATATTTTCTGAGCTGAAAAATAAGAGAAAGAGAAAATAAATATAGTGAAGAGTAAAGGAAAGGCTCTTGGTGTGTTCTTTGAAGAGCTGTTGTATTTCTAAAACTAACAGCTATTTTCTTACAAGGTCTTTACAGTCTCCATTAATCATTTCTTTAGCTAAATCTGCCTGTTAGCATATTTCTAGCTGCCATTGCAGGCTCGGAGCAGTTTCTTTAAGCAGACCATGCATTTGTTTTTGACAGAGGTTGGCCTTAAGACAAAATCATCCATTCAAATCAATAACCATCATGTAACAATTGTTGACTAAGCCAATGCCTTCTCCTTCAGAAGAAAAATCCAGCGGGAATGCTGTATAATTTTAAATGTGCTTCTATATCAGGACTCATCTTTGTAATTCTGATCTGTCTCTCTCCACCTTGTGGTTGTTTTGTATCGTTGCAGTCAATTATTTCAGGGATCAAGCCGAATGTTATTGTTTCCCTGTGCATAAACAAAACATTAAGGATGTTGTCCTTTTCCATTCAGTTATCTATCTTCTAGCTTTTAAAGATGAAATTTATATTTGACAAATTTATTTTAGTGGAATTACTTTTTCTGTCTTGTCCAGGAAAGGATAACTGGGGTTACAATATGCTTAGAGCTTTCTATATCATAGCAGATACATTTTCTTTGTGACTTTTTCTCTTGAGGTCACAACTGGGGGCACTTTAAAACATGATGGAGATCAGAAAGCAGCCTTCAAGGGATTTTCTATAAATGAAATTCTGTAGTATTTAAAAAAAGGAGGGAAAATAAAAAGGTTTTGTAATCAAATACAGGAGACTGTTCCCTCTCCCCTTTTCACAAAGTTCAAATTGGAGTGGATCAACTAAAGGCCAATTCTGTGCTTAATTTTAAAGCCCAGCATAGTTTGAGGTGTTTTGGCTATCTCTGTAGCTCAGAGAGAGCTCAAACTGTGAGTTAGTCATCTGAATGCTGGGGAAGCCAACTGGTTCCTCACCAAGATCACAGCTAACACTGGAAGTAGCAGCATGTCCCTAATCCTGCCTACAAGTGCAAGTGCTACATCTTCATCTGGAAGCAGGACTTTGTCTTCAGCTGGGATTCACATTCATTTATGGTCTCTCTCATGTACTTAAATGATATTTATTCCTTAGAATATATAAACAAAATAAAGATTCTTCATTCAGTATATAAATAATTAGCTGAAAATAGTTGGGAAAACCAGTATGTGTCATTCACGAGATTTTTGATTTTAGAAGGATGAAACAGATGTCATCTTAATGACATCTTAATGGTTAATGTGCTTTCTTTTTTTCACTTATAAACTGGAAGCTTGAACGTCACTCTAGAGCCTGGTATTTAAAACCTTTGGGGAGGAAAAGAGAGACCTGGAGTCCCTTCATTAATCTAATCAATACTGAATATTAAAGTTTCACAAAGTGGAGCACCTGGTCATTTTTCTCTCCCAGATGAATCCATCAGACATTATAATAACACTCATTCTGTCTTCTGTGCCAAATGAATGTGCATCGATCCCATGTAAAGTGGAACGACTTGAGCTTAAGGGAAAATTAAAAAAAAAAAAAGGGCAAAAGAACTCCCTTTCCCTAGACTTCATCTCTGTGTGGCCATTAGAGAACATATCTCCACAGGATACATGTATTCCAGGACCAGAACAGCTAACTCATGTAACACACACTTTTTCCATGTGTTTCTAAATAAAAGCTGACCAAGAAAGGGATAGGATGTTCTCAGCTTTGTTTTTTCTGGAATCAAATCATGCTGAGTATTCTCTGAGAAAGCAAACACTGGTGACATAGGCAGAAATTTAAATTATGGTCTGGAACATGACTAAAACATGAATTAGATCTGAAACTTCTCAGGTTTACCATGATTCAGTCAGGTGAGGAGCTGGTTTTTTAGGAGTAAACATCCTCTGAGCATCTGGAGTAACAAATAGCCATCTAGTTCAACACTTCATTGCAAGCTATTATGCAAGATACTCAATCAGTACAGGATTTTTCCCACCCCCCTTGTTTAGGATCTTCTGTACTTCTTCCTATGGCTGTAATTTGTGGCTGATTTTCTTCCTAAGGAAAAGATTCACAAGGCCATCAGTCATGCAGGTTTTCTAGCAGGTGAATCATTAATAGTTTGTTTTGATGAAAGTGACCACTGCTGTGAAACAGCCCCATGAGGATTCCCAAAGGACCATTTGATAATAAATTTTCAACAATTTGTAATGTTTAGTTCTGAGTCATTCTGTAATGTTCTGTTCTGAGTCCCAGCACCCATCAATGGATGTGTCCACTGTCCATACATAATATCCCCTTTCATCATCATTTAATGACATCAAATTCATGCATTGCACCATCTTGAAACAGAAAACTAGCAGATTTTTAAAGTCACCTTGTCAACTCTAAGACTACACTTCATCCTTTTAAGTCCATAAAATCTCTTTAAATGCTTATTAAATATTATAAATGATGTTTCCACTTCAGTGGAGCTGCTCTCATTTGCAGTGTAAGATGATTTGATTCATTATTTGCAAATTCAGGTGATGTAGAATGGAAAGTTGTGTGGAAAAATGACAATGGTAACAGACAGCACACTCTTACAAGCATAAGAATGATTATTGGGAGGCATTTCCAAACATAACCCCACAGTGAGATATCAAATTAGATGGATTTATAATCTAGTGATATGTTAGGGGGTTTTTTATCAGATAAATTCATACAATTCTTGTCAGGTTCATTCTGCACTGTTTTTAAGTAATAGACATATGGAAATTATGCTTATACCAAATATTTGCAAGGATATGAAACAATAAAACTTTTTAACAAGTGTTTCAATCTGTCATTTCTGTGTGTTCAAATCAACTCATGTTTGCTGAGAAAGAGATGAAAATTAAATTAATATTGACAATGCTTTTCTCACTTGAAACAAGTCCACAGACTTTTGGCTGCCAGGTGCACCTTCAATAAATGCCAATGCTGATGACATGTTAACACCAGAATACCAGGCTGAAGCAAGTTTGCCATCAGGAAGGTCATGCAGAGCACCATGAGGTCATAGTTACTGCAACCGAGTAAATCTTAGTAGAAAGCAATGAACTTCTTTTCCATCAACTTTCTCTGTTTCTCCTTTTCGTGGTGTAATACAAAAATTATAAATTTCTTCAAATGAGAATGACAGCCTGGAGAACAGTGAGGAGGGAGGATAAGTAAATAGGTGTCAAAGCTGACAGCATAAGGAGTAAGAACTGAATTATTCTGATACTGAAATTATGATTAGTTATTCTTTCATTTACACTCTCAGAAGCACCACTAATATTAACAGTATGATGCACCCAAACTTGTATATTAAGGATTTATACGGTGTCAGATTAGAAAACTAATTATTAAGTCTCCAAAATCTGA
>PYHW01010840.1:6502564-6584767 GCA_013186435.1 Turdus rufiventris
TCTGTGCTACAATCTAATATAATAGCACAGTGTAAGCAAATAGGTAAGGGATATTGTGCTGTGATCCTGGCAGACTTTCTAAGCCAATTAGGGTCAATGTAGATCAGTTTTACACCTGCAGGGAGTAGGGGTAACCAAATACTGAATGATTCAGAGAAGCAGCAGAGAGTATGGTAGCAGGAACAATAGGACTGCCTTGGGTCTTTGTATAAATTAAAAAAATGCAGGGGAAGAAAAATGCATGCATTAATCTAAGACTTCAGCTTCCTGGCCTATGAGGAAATCCTGATTTCAACTTGCAATATCCCTAGTGGCAGTAGCTACCCAGAGGGTATCATCTTATCTGCTGGACAGCTGTACACCTGCAATGTTGACTTGTAGCTGCTGTATCGGCAGGGATTGTGGGGATTAGGATTCACACGTGGTTGTTAAATTCCTAAGATGAACCTTCCAACAAATGTTGCATACACATCTTCAACACAGCAGGAACAATTATACATGAATATTATGTTTCTTTTTTCAGGACGAATGTTGACACTAATTCATCCAAAAAAGGAATGAGCTCAGGGAGTCTGCTGACTACAGTGCAGGTAAAATCCATAAACAAATGAGATTCTATCACTACAGGAAGGAGAAGTTAGGCAGTAATGATGCAACAGTAAGCAGTAGTCTCAAGATACCTGGGAAGAAAAAGAGCAAGGGTTAAATCACAGATGTGACCGTTCAGCATCCTTTTTTATACATTACATGTCAGATGTATTACATGTTCAAATACCAGAGAGATAAAAATCTGTATGAGGACGCATCAAATACTCTCTCCATATATATATTTTTAAAGGGTGAACTGAAATAATGTTATGTAGAAAAAAAAATTAGTTTGGACTAAAATTTTGTTGGACTAAAATATATTTCTACAGTGCATTTTCTCCTTAGTCTATTTTCCTAATTTGTAAAATAGGAATGATAATCTTACCCTGTCACCCACTATCTACACAGTGAAATTCCCCATCAGACATTTTACGTCCAGAGGCTCAAACAGTTCAACATATCTGATATGTTTGTATGCAAAAAATTTCATTAATTATGCTTGAATTTAGCTTAATAACTGACATCTGAATAAATATTTGCCTCTTAAAAAAACAAAAAAAAAAAACGCCTGAACTTTCTTGGAAGACTATAAGACATAAACTCTGTCTTCTCTGACAGCTTTTGATTAAAAATAAATGTCTCATTTCCAGCTTGAATCGATCTAGCTTCAGTTGCTGTTTCTGGAGATGCGTTTCTTTCCTAGTCTGTAAATCTCACAGGGGCAGCACAGTGTGCCTTGCACTCAATACCCCTAGATAGCCATGTAATAAGAGCAAGAATAGTTCTTTATTTTACTCAACTGCAGTAATATTTGATGTCGGGAAGTGTGGGGGAAGGGCTTGATCTAAAGGCATTTGAGTTGCCAGTAGTCTTCTCAGCCTATCTTAAATGTATTAATGCTCCCACTTTCAGTTGGTAAAGGGAGAAACAACAATGTGTCACATTACAGGGCAATTTGAGCCTGTTCATTATAAGTGTACAGGAGATTTTCTCAGCAGTCCTAGCATGAGAACGCAGTGCAATCTAAGAGCAACAAATTACTGCAATAACCCAATGGTCAAAAAAATAATATAAAGAAAAAAAAATACAAACAATATTTATTTGTTTATTTTTATCCTTTCAGACAAAAATTACATTTAAAGGCAGGGTATTTATAACATGCTTTTCACTTGGTAAACAAACAAATTTCTGCTAATAGTTTTCAATACTTCCTTTGCTATAGTTGAACGAGTTTATGTTCTTCCTACTTGATGGTTTGTTGAGTATTAAATGATAGGGTAGACTTACCCCTGTGTATTACAATATGGGTATGTTGACAGAGGTAGATTACTGTCCATGTTTGGCACAATACCTCTGTGCCATGCAAAGACTCATACTTTAAAAACAAAACTAAAAAAACCCTCAAAACCAATCCAAACAAAACCAAAAACCTCTCAGACTAACATACTGCAGCTTTTTAAGGTACACTTTTCTGTCAGTTCTGCTAGTCTACTTTGTAAAACAAAAAACAGATCAGGACTCCAGCATTATTGACTTGAGTAAATATGTATGTCAAAGTAGGAAAACCTGAAATAGTTGACCTCCAGTTTGATCTCTCTGGTCCAATCTTGCTGGATGGTATCTGCTGAAAGAAAAGGACAGGAACATTTTTGCTTCCTCAGACAGAAGAGAAGAGGTAAGTGATGCACTATAAGGCTAGGTAGGGCACATCTTCCCCTGGTACAGAATATATAGTATGTTCCCTAGGATCAGTATTGGGCCATTCCTGTGTAATATTTTATCCATGATTTGCACAAGGGGATTGAGTGTTCCTTCAGACAGTTTGCAGACGGCACCAAACTGTCCAGGAGAGTTGCTCTGCTGGAGGGCAGGAAGGCTCTGCAGAGAGATCTGAACAGGCTGGATCAATGGACTGAGGCCACCGGTGTGATGTTCAACAAAGTAAAATGTTGGGTTCACCTCTTCACAACAACCTCATGCAATGATATGGGCTGGAAAAAGACTGGCTGGAAAGCTGCCCAGTGGAAAAGGACATGGAGCTGCTGTGTGATGGGGGCTGAATGTGAGCCAGAATGGAAGGCCAATGGCATTCTGGCCTGGATCAGCAATAGTGTGACCATCACGACCAGGGCAGGGACTGTCCCCCTGTACCTCTGCACGAGGTGAGGCCACACTCTTGTATCCTGTGTTCAGTTCTGGGCCTGTCACTGCAAGAGAGACATTGAGGGGCTGGAGTGTCACGACTTGAACTCAATTAAAATGTCTTGAAACACTGTCAAAGAGGCAAGCTTGCGTAAAATAAGCCACTGCAACAGGCACAGATGGAAAAAAGGAAGGTGCTAATTTCAGGCCTAAGCAAAGTGAAAGGTTTGGAATAAGCATGTTGGACATAATACCACTGTGCAGAGAGTGGGAAAATCACAGGAGGTAACAATAGGAAGATGCCAGGCCTGGTGAGGCAGATCTGGGTAACTTATTTGGAAAAAAATTCCCACCAAAGCAAATTGTCAGAAAGGAATCAGGTCTTTGTACACATACCATCTCAAGTTGTGGAAACAGCATGTTTGTCTACGGAAACCCAGGGCTTGGACTGTATAAAAGTGGTACCTCCAGAAGAACACTCTGGGGACTCCCATGACTGATCAGACCAGAAGAAGAAGGGCCAGATGGATGCTGCAGGAATCCATGTGATGATGACTATAATATTTTTCTCTTTCTATCCTTCTATTTCTTCCCCTCATCTCTTCCTTGTTCTCTCTCCCTCCTTACTTAAATTAAATCCCTGCTAATGACTTTTGAATATGGTCTTCTTTGCACCTAATTTAGACAGAGGCATATTTTAATAATCAGACCCTAACATTACTTAAGAAGTGGGATCATAGCTGCCTGTCCAGAAAAGAACATGAAGCTGGGGGAAGATCTACAGCACATGTCTTATGAGGGGCAGCTGAGGGAGCTGAGATGTTCATCCTGGAAAAAAGGAGGCTCAGGGGAAGTCTTATGTCTCTCTACAGCTACTTGACAGGAGGCTGCAGTAAGGCGTGGGTCAGTCTCTTCTCCCATGTACCAAGCAACAGGATGAGACGAAATGATCTCAAGTTGTGCCAGGGGAACTTTACATTGTATATTGTAAAAAAATTTATTCCCTAAAAGGATTGTCAAACATTAGAACAGGCTTCCCAGAAAAATTGTGAAGTCACTGTCCCTGGAAGTAGTGAAAGGTTTGTAGATATGTTGCTCAGAGATGTGGTTCACTGGTGGACTTGGCAGAGTTAAGCTAATGATTTGGTTCAATGGTCTCAGAGGTCTTTTGCAACTTAAATGATTTATGATTGTATATTTCATGTTTTAAARAAGTGACAGATTTGTTAACAGAGTCAGAAAAAAAACCAAACCAACAAGCCCCCAAAATGCCCTTTAAAGCCTTTCTTTTTARGTTGTCACAAAATAAAAATATAGTTGATTATCACACTAATCAWATGCAGTTAAATTAGAAATGCTTATCTCCTGCTTCTAAAAATTTATGCCACAAATTACTCTATGATAACATTATACCTCAAGGTTACTATGTATGACTGCACATCACACTATCCTGCTTTATATATTTCTGTCTCAGGAGCAAGTGTGTCCCTGGTGACGACTGAGTGGTGTCACATGGCTGCAGAAGACAAAAGCTCACAGAGCCAAGCTTTCCAAAGAATTCCAGTTAGTATCTGAGAGTTAGAACATAGTGAGTAATTTTAGCTATAAAATTATTTTAACTACATTTATTTTTGGAAACATTTATATTGAGTATTTTTGTCATCATAATCAAAAGATAATTGCATGTTTTCTATTTCCACATTCAGATGTTTTTATGATTTCTGTGTACTTTCTTTTCCTTTTCAATAGAAACCTTTTTTAAAAAGCTAAAATTCTCATCACAAATGTAAGAATGTTTATCAAAAATTTGAATTTCAATTTTTCAGAAAATCTTTGAGATCTTTTTTTTTATCAAGGAGCTACATTTTAATACAAATTAAAACAAAACAAAGCAATACAACCAAAATAGAAAAAACAAGCAGGCCCCCCAGAAAAAAACAACAAAAACCTGAAAGCCTTTGGGAAAAGCAGAGGATTGTCCAAAAAGTAAAAAATAATTTTGAAACTATTCACTAAAAGGCCTGCTCAACTTAACATATGATTCTTAATAATGCACATATTTTCTTATTTACTAGTACAAAACTGCTTGACATTATTGCAAATGCAGTGATAAAACATTAAGAGTGTGTCTACTCCACTTTCACAGCCATTTGTGGTGGCAGAATTGAATTCCATAGAGGTACAGAGGTGTAAGACTGCAAATGGGTTAGATCTAGTAATTCATTCACACTACGTTTTGCAGTAAAGAGTTTCCATCTATTTCATAAATTATGGGTCTATTTCTCATAAGGTCAAAATGATCCCCTTTGAACTTATCACCAACCTCCTCTCTTTCTTGAGATTAAATTGCCAAGGATTTATTTTGTGAAGTGCTGGAGTGGAGTACTTCAACACTCTCTGCGTTCTCTCCGTTAGCTGTCTATTGTTAGTGAACCCATAATGATCTCATTTTATAAAAGTGAAGCTGTATCTTATGAAGCCCATTATTTAGAACTGTAGTTAGGATTTTTAGATCTGTATTTAATAGTGAAAAAGATCTTCAGGATTAACATACCATTAAAATTTTTCAGGTGTAGGCATTAGTGTGATAATACCATTCCACAGAAATAAGAGGATCATCCCCATTTGACAGTCCATTAAATGTATCTGCATCATTATTAGTAGTATTAAAATTATGATTTCAATCACAGTTGTTATTCACTGTACTAGAACCTGTAGAGATACACATTAAAAATACTGTACTACAGTTAGAAAATAAATCATTCTAATATCTATTAGATAATCAGTATTAGTAAGTTAATATCCATCAGCTTAGTAGCTAAGCAGTGAATTTCACAAATCATAAACCAGACATATTTGCAGAGAAAGCTGTGCTAACTCCTCATAACATTAGTACCCCAAGCTGAAATATAATTTCTGAAGTTGACTCTTGTCTGCTTCCCTCTGCCCAATTTTTCTTTCCTTTGTAAACACTTCAAATTTGCTTCATTTTAAAATGATTGATTTTCAAAATTAAATCAGGGTGAACCTTTTAAAGGGGAATGTGACCAACTGTCAAATGCAAGGCTCTCCGTAGAGACTTGACCATCAACATGGGAGAGGTAAAACTGTCCAACTCCCTCTTCTACGGCATAATTCATCGCTATGAAAACTCAGGTTTGGAATAAAAGAGAATGTTAAGGATCTGATATTGCTCTAAGTGCCAGTAAGAATGCAGTGGATTAAGTCACAAAGCACCAGAGGCAAGTGGCCTAAACAGAATGTAGATGAGCTGAATGGAACTTGCCAGGGTGAGAGGTACATACAAAATGTTGTTTGGCTTTTTACATGCTTAGAATCTTTGGACAGTTAGTGAGTTATCTTTGCAGCATTCCATGGTAAGTCTCTGCTGTCACATAAACTGAATTGAGGACCAAAACGGAGATAGGTGCATATCATTAAAAAAGATTGGAATGCTGCTTTTTTTAGCTGTATCAAAATAAGACTGATTGGGCCTTGAGATACTACACCCATAGAAATTCAAAGTTCATTTTGCATCATTAAAAGATTCACTTGAGAAGTTCTAAATTAAGAACTGTATGCCAGTAATCAAGTAGTGGTCATGTAAGAACATAAGACCTGGGTGAACACTTGGAAATTATAAACTCCATTCCTTTGTTGCCACACATAACCCATATAATGTTATACACTGGTCACAGACACAAAAGATCTGTGCCTCTGATTCTATATTCTGGTCTAAGAAAGTAGAATTAATCTTGAACTCCTCAGGTACGGACTCTTCAACCGAGGAAAATATCCAGAGAAGGGAGAAATACTTCTCCGATAACGTCCTTTTCCATAAATCCTCGTACAAGTGATATGAAGAAAAATATATATTAGAAATTATAAAGAAGAGTATTCACAAAATAATTATTCTCAGACTCGTTGCATTGCAGAATGGGCATTTTCATCTAATATACATTAGAGTCAAAGGGTTGCCTAAACTGGGATTGAAAGAGGACTCATAGATCGAATTAGTGAATTTTGCGAGCAATTGTCTCTCCTTAAAAACTGACTCCTGTGCAGAATATTGCTCTCATTTCCCCCACTGACAATTTCAGTCCTCCATTTTGTATGATAATAAAAATGCTTATGGCTCTCTTGGAACCGTTTTGACTCTGTTCTACGTGAATTAAAAAGATATTATTGAGATAAACCTTCTTTACAATTTTTCTAGTCTCAGGAAATCTTATGCAGCTAGTGATGCCACTCCCATGGAGAAGAAGAGATTGAATTTATTTTACTGACTTCTGAAGCATGTGGAGAAAAGAATCACTGAAACAAAAGAAAACATAAAAACACATTTTTGGGGGATTAATAAATAATGCAAGAAGGAATCTGCAGCTGCTCTGGAAGTGGATGATTTCTGCAGTAACTCCCTATGTTCTCTCTTACATGTAAAATTCAGATAAAAATCTGAAATTCACTTACTTATATAGTAAAGATGATGCACTGAATTCTGATTTTGCTTCTATTCATATTACTCCCTATTCATGATCGTTTCAATTTTTAATCTCCTTATCATTATTAGACTTTCAATCACCTATGATTTCATCCTTAATTTATTTTCTATTTGTTCTTCAATTTATTTCTTTCCATGAGAACTTCCAAGATGTGTGAATTAAAACAGAATAAGAAAGGAGAACACGCCTAAATCACATAGATTTACGTAAATGCCCAATGCCATGGATTTAGAAATTGGACATGTAATAGTTCTATAAGTACAGTTGCGTTTACTGTACTTGATAAAGGAATTATTGAATGGTTTTGGCTGTAAGAGACCTTAAAGATCATAGGACCATCTAACAGCTGATACAACCCAGTCAAGAAGATTCTTAAAAACCCTAGACGGCAACTTTATGGATCACTGGGAGATTATTCTTACCTCCTGCTCAGCATTGGTGAGAAACATTTCAAAATCTGTGTCCAGATCGGGGGTCCTCAGTAAAAAAGAAACATGGACTTACCAGAAAGAGTCCACTCAAAGGACATGAAGATGATTAAGAGCTTGGAACATCTGTCATATGTGGAGAGGCTGAGAGAGCTGGGACTATTCAGCTGAAGAGAAAGCTCAGAGTGATCTTACAAATGTTTTTGAACCCTTTATGAGAAAAAGAAAAAAAGATGGAGCCAGACTCCTCTCAGTGGTCTCCAATGAAATAGAAGGTAGTGGGCACAAACTGAAAAATGGGGAATTCCATTTAAATATAAGAAAAATATTTTTTAGTTTTTTAAAAGAGGTTTCGCAGAGAGGTTGTAGAGTCTCTAAATATGAAGAAATTTAAAACCTGATCAGATACAACTCTGAACAAACTTCAGTGGGTAACTCTGCTTGAAAAAAGGTGATTAGACTCTGATCTCCAGAGGTGCTCACCAAGCTCAACCATTCTACTGTGTACCAAACTGAATAAGGCTGATGTACCACCATCAAATCAGTTCCTGTTTACTTCTTTTGCCTAAAGATGAAAGTTTCCTCTGGAAAATACAATAATATCTAATGTTGACCCCAGCCAAGAAAAAGTCTGTGGTTAAGGCACTAGTCCTTGATGCAAAAGTTACTTGTTTAGATTTCCTTCAGAATATGATTCATTTAAAACACCTAAAACATACTGTTGCCTGATAAGCTTGTTCTCTGAAACCAGTGGCAGTTCTGAATTGTAACTAAAACTATATATTACAAACAGCAACAGAGAAATCTTCCCTTTAAATGTTAGATATGGAGTGAGAATCATAGAATCATTTAGGGTTTTCAAGATAAGTCCAACTGTTACCCCAGCACTGCAATGTTACCACTAAGCCATGTCCCCAAGTGCCAACAAGCACACATTTTTTGAATATTTTGGTGTGGATACACTCACATGGTGCATGCAGCGGTCAGAGATTTACCCAATTAGAGAAAATATGCAGGACAGCTTCAAAACATATGTAATATGATTTTTTTTGTATGCTTCAAATATAATGGTTGCCTTTATAAAACTGTTTCTTTTTTATTTCTAATTACTCAAGCATAACCATACACATAGATAGGTGTCCACTTACAAGAGGCCAGTTTGTAAAGCTCTGCTTTTACCTCAGTTTGATCAAAAAAATTTTAATAAAACTTGCCTTTTCAATTAAAAGGCTAAATTCTCTTTGAGATGAAAAGCTTCAAAAGTGTTGCCTATGGAGACATAGCTGCTTGCCTTTAAACCACAACATTACAAGGACTGTAGAAGGCTTTGGATTCTTGCTGGGCTTTAAATCTTGGAGTATATCATAATTTATTTAACACTGCTTGAAAAGAACAGGGGTTGTAGAAAGTGATATTAATTGTTCCTCCTTTCTTTTAGGTTCTGTATTTCAACCAAAACTAAGTTTGACAATGAAAAAAAAGAAAATCAATAAAATCTCTTCTATAAATAAGCAACTACAGTAAACAGTAAGTCTGTTGAGAAGGTTTGAACACCACCAGCTCAGAAGTACAGAGTAACTGCTAGTGTTAACATACAGATGTACGGATTTATATGCTGTATGAGTTGAAAAAACATTAATCTGAACTGGAGAAAAACATTCTTTATTCCACAAATATAAAATAAATGCATTTAAAATAAATATATATAAATATACATTAGATATAAATATAATATATAAAATATGTATTTATTCTATATTTTTATCTAGAATAGAACATAAATATGTTTACAAATATAAATGTATTCATTTTATAGTATAAGAAAAATAGAAAAGTGATTAATACAAAGGTAATATAAAATTAGTTTATTGTTACCAAAATGGATATGCGAGTAAAAACTCTTAATCTGAATACAACTAATTTTACATATGAGATAAGTATAAGCAAATTGTACAAGAGTGTTTCACTTTACCTGGACTGTTGCAGTCATAAACTTCTACGCCTTAGATTTATGTAAGCTACAGTACAGTAATTTCACTATTACAAGCCACACAATTTTGACTAAAATTTCGCTCCCAACCCGGAAGTGCGGCGTACACTCCGGAGCGGCTAATATATTAACAAATTTCAGAAATTTCCAAACCCGGAAGTGAGAACCTGCAAGTGCGTCGGAGCTGCCCACCCCCGACAAGCGCAGTGGCACTGCACAGCCCCGATAAGCGCAGCAGCGCTGCTCATCCCTCGCAAGCGCAGCAGCACCGCTCGTCCCCCGCAAGCACAACAGTGCTGCCCAGCCCTGACAAGCACAACTGCAGTGGTGGCCAGACACGCCGCTCTCCCGCTTCCTGGCAGCTGTGGCGAGCGGGGCCGGGGCCGCTTCCTGGCAGCCGCCCTGAGCAGGGCCGAACCAGTAAACCCGGCCATTCCATGATTCTGTTACTATTTGGCAACTTTATGGCACGCGGGTCCTCGCTGCGAACGACAGAGCGGCTTATAATTGGGTGTGGCTTGTGTATGGACAAAGAACGAAATGTTGCCGACACCCGGAGATGCGGCTTATAGTCAGTGCTGCTTGTAATTGCAAAATTACTGTATTTTCAGCTGGTCAATCACTATGCTCTTCTGCAATAAGGAAGTCAGATGTGAAAGTTCTGAGCAAAAAACTTAGTAAGACTTTCTACTTAACTCCTCTTTAAGAGCTTGCTCAAAAAACATGGACTTCTGATGATTGTTTAACATAGTGCAGCTACTAAAAGATTATTTTTTTAAAAATTGCATAAGTGCTTTTCCCTTTCTTAGTTGTCTTTTGCTTTCCAATTTCAAACTTGATCTCCTTTTGCTTTATGACAACTCATCTCCTCCAGAATATTTTAAACAAACCTTTGATCTTGCTCTCTCTCCCATAATTAAGCTATCCATGTGTTTGTACAATTTTAAGAAATAATAGCAGTGGGTTTTCTTTGTTCTTTTTATTGATTTTGTTTGGTTTATTGGTTTTTATTCCCCCCAGAGAACATTATTATGCTTTGTTTTCTTGAAAACAGCATGTTTTCTCAGTACGATCCATCATACATTGATATTTTTTCTGTTTCCTCAACAGCTTCCCCTGGATTATTGGTCTGGATTCTACAAGCCCTTTTCTTGTATTCTTGTCATGGCTGATGGAGAAGAGAAAGCCATGCTGCAATCCATTCAATCCATCTGTAGTACAGGAGCCTCTCCTTGATGTTTCATAACTGTGCAGGTGGCAATTCAATAAAAGCCATAGACTTAGAAGTGATTTTTAAAAAAACTCTTTTTGGCACATCAACTCAAGGGTAATTAATAAATTCAATAAATATCATTAATTAAACAATGAACTTCCAGCTCACCTCTAATTGAATTTCACACTATTGCACTCTCACAGTGTTACAAATTTGAAAATCTCTAATTAAATTGATGGTGACATTGCAGCAGAACTGTTGATGGCAGAAGAAACAGTGCTCACAGTACTTGAGATCAAGTGTGTTTGGCAGAAAACACATTTAATGACCTCAGTTTTCCACGAAGCAGATATCGCTTTGCACCAGATGCTGTGTAGAGGCTAACATGCCTTGTTCATCAAGGCCAAACAAAATATTGTTCATTGATAATTGACTTTCAAATACTCTGCTACAGTACAAATGTCAGATATTATGCTCAGGTGAGGATGATTTTCTCAGTGGATTTAGTAAGTGTAACCTCCAGGTCAGGGGAGAATATAAGTGGTAGATCCATAGAGTAAGTGGCTGCTATTTGTTCACTTTTTAGTTGCAATCACATTCCTTCTTTCCCCATCCAAATTTTCAATTCTCCAAAGGCATACTTTTTGGAATCTTTCTTTGTTCTATCTTGCCATTTCGCTAGTCTTGGTATTCAATAATTCAGGCATAAATATTTGCAATTGTATCTAATTCTTCTACATTTTTGTATTACTTTGCTTTGTGCTCTAGGAAAAATAATGTACTGACAGACTTCTAACTTGAGAAGTTAAAATATATAAATATGCAGCTAAGAGGAATATCTATGACTCTATTTTTTCTGCATTTTTACTGGCAAAACCAACTCTTTTTTCATAGTCTTCAGAGAGTTAACAGAAACTAGAAAGATGTCATGTTAATCATTAGCACTGAGCTGCAAACCATTCATTAATGGCATTGTTGTTTCACCCTGAAAAGGGCGCTGGACTGGGTGAGCTAAAGCAACACTTATATTCACAACATTTAGAGCAGCATTTATATAGCAGTATAAGAAAAAGGGTACTGACAAGCCATAGAAAAATAAAATATAGACCCTGTAGTTTCAAGAAGCATTTCACTTCTCTTCTTGAGAGGCACTGCTAATTTCTGTTAATAATAAAATAGAACAGAGCCTTTCATTTCTAGCTGCAGGACAGTTGTCTCTTTTTTAAAGATGGGGAAGAGATGGCACAGAGAGTAAAGAGGACAGCAATTTTTCATCCCAGAGGTTGAGCAGTTTAAGAAAGCTCAGCATTGGTAGTGCTCAGCTCAGATTGCAAACTACTAGAAATAGATTACACCAAGCATGTTCATCCATTCGAGTGTTTTGAACACCAAGCAGCTGGGCAAGAGCTGTCTTTAGCTATGATATTGAATACATCATTAACCCAGAAGCACACACACTTCAGCAAAGTTAATTATCCTTCAGTGAATAAAGTAGCATGACCATTGCTTGTTTATCAAGTTACATATGAGGTACCCAAACTAGCTACAACCTGAAAAACATGCAGTTTTGTATTCTTTTGATTCCTATTCAGGTTTTCACACAGTAAAAACCTGTATATAGCAGGTGCTACTTCCTTTTCTTTTTTTTTTTTTTTTTTTTTTTTTTTAAGTGAAAGTCACTCAATCTTGTCCATATAAATTACCTCGCAAATATTCATATCAAACTACTGTGCCAAAATGGAATCCAAATTTCAGAGCCAAGCAAGTTTCCTCAAGCATCATTTCTCTCACAGAATGATTAATTCACCACGGTCTGTGTAATATATGCAGAGGGTAAACTATTTCTCTTCTCCTACAGCATCTTTTCATTGCTGGCAGCATGTTCTTACATCTTGACCCATCATACATTTACATGCTATTTTCTTCACATCTGCTACTTCTGTATTCATAGCTTTAATCCCAGCAGCTCTTTTCTAGTGTTCCTGTGATTGCCAAAGTGCACAAGTAAATCCTGCTGTAAAACTCCATGTTCCAGTAGGTTCTGGCTGCTCTCTGTGGAAGGATGGTAGTTATTCACAAACTGAAGGACCAGCTCTTTTTCTGTGTGAAGTCAAAAGCTGCGATCTTTAAAGGCTGGAAGAAACAAAGCCTGTTTATTACTCTAGACAGAACGATTTGCAAAAGCTGCCAGCCTAGTGATCTTCTGCTGCCTTGTGTGCTCTGCATCCTCTTGGCATTGCATTTAAATAAATGAATGAAACTATTAATGGATCACCTGCTTCGGTCAGGTGAGGTTACAAGCGTATTACTTAGAAAAACAGGAGAAAACAAAGCATAGGAGAAGCTAATAAAAAAATGCAAGAGCATACGTTTTTATTGACAGTTACACTGACTTTACCTGCTTCTGGCTCTAGGAAGATTCTATAGTCTTTCAAACAGTTTTCTGTGCAAAAAACATGGAAGATCTAAGACTTGGAAAAATAGAGAGGCAGTACCTGAAATGGTATCCTGAAGTGGTTTTGTTTCCACTGCTGGGGCATTTGGCAAGTACTTGGCATTGCAGCAGGATGTTCTGTAAAAGGCAGCAATCTGGTTGGAGAAATGTTGGCAGGAGCAGTAATTTTCTGTACCATTAAGGAGCTTTAAGCTCTGGAGTTCAGCCCATCAAATCACAGCAGGAAAATTACCTGTTAGACCTTCCAAGTGTGGCTGACCTGTGCCTGCACTGACCTTACTAATATTCAAGCCCTTATACTAGGATATAGGGGCTTCCTTAATGCCACGCAAAACAAAGAACACTTAGCAAAGAGTCTCAGATTCAATATTCAGCTCCTGCCAGTGCAGGCTTGCCTAGACTATGTTGTAGTTCACTTTTGTTTTATAGAAGTAGACAGAGAGATTGAACTACAGCATTGCTGCTAAGGGAGCAGGAAGAGGTCTCTAGACCTTTGCAAAAGAAGGCTCCCTGGTCACTGCAGTATCAAAGGATGCTGCATGCAAAGATATATATCAAATAAATTTATGTGACAAAACCTCCAGGATTTCTGAAACAGGATAATTAATATGCAGTCATATTATTTCCCACATTTGCAATGACAGGCAGTGCTCCAGACCTTCTGTGTGAGCTGATACTTCCATGCAGTCTTAGCTTCCTTGACCCTTGTGCCTCCAATGTGAGTGGGATGCCAGCACACCCAAATGAAGAAGTTACACTCCTTCCATGGAAACTGACCACCTCTCACTGTCACAAACATGGGATAATAATTCTGACATTGGAAAATCAACTCTGCCTGGCAGCACTGGAGGATTGTCATGGTCTGCTGAGAATTTTTTACCAGTTGTTGTGGTCATATGTGAGAAATAATATTTTTTACAAGGAGAAGAGAAAGACAGTGACTCCTTGTGGACCGGGGCTTCCTGGGAGGATCAGGGTCTCCCCATAATGGCAGGGCCTGGCAGCCAGGATTGCTCCATTGCCTCAGCCAAGAGCGGGGCAGCCAGGAGGGTGCCAGAGGCAGCCACGGCCCTGGGCATTGGACATCATCTGGGCATGATGAAGGCCTTGGTGGGATCTGCAGCTGGCCAGGCAGAACAGAGCTGGGAGGAGCTGGGGACCACCATTCCTCTCTGTGACTGTGGCAGGGACAGGTCTGAAGTTATCAGGGTGATGAGAAGGCAGGGTAAGACAGTCAGGGTCCTTGGTGCTCTCAAGAATCCTTACAGAATCCTGCAGGGAATGAGATTTCCAAGCTGGGATATAGCCATTGTGTTAACCATCATCTGTCTGTACCATCCTGCCTCTGAAGAAATGGTTTATTTGTCCATCTGCCTTCATTTGAAGGGGCAGTAGACCCTTTTTTAATTTTTTTATGTTAACGTGAAAGCTGCTGACAATACTCACCACATCATCACAGTGCTCTGAGAGTCAGCTTGCACATGTTCTGCTTGGTTCTTTTCTATTTTCAAAATTGTACTGTAACCATTGCTTTTACTCTTTATACAGAAGAATCCTTCTTCTCTTTATCTAATATGGAATATACAGATAAAAAAGCCCCAGTGAGAACTGTTTTCTCCTCTCTCCAGCTGCAGAGTCATGGTAGAGTGCTTATTTAGACAACTGAATTTGGAATTGCATCCAAAATAACTTTTGTTATAATAAGACAGGACAAAATACTTGAATGTTATAGTCCAGTAAAGAAAATGCTAGTTTTTTTATATTCAATATATATCATTCAAAGCACCTCATGTTTCAAGAGATTTTCCAAGCCCACAACAGGGCAGGACTCAGCCTGAACTCCTGATGACTCTCTGGAGCCTAAATCTGGCTCCCTAAAGTCATTTGGTTTTAGTTTACAATCACAAGCATGATTCTTCATGGGCAAAAACTGAATTAAAAAATTAGATTCTGTGTAACAGAAACTGTATTTTTTTGTCAGCTCTATATCTAAATGGAATATATGTGTGTTGTTCAGCTGAAGTTATAAAGTTGAATTATTTGATCCACCAGAGTTTCTTACACATTAATGGACTTCTTTACCAATTCAGACAGATGGAAAATGTTCTCTGAAATCACACGAATCCATGGTCAAGGGAGGCCTGGAAAGTAGGAAGTGCTTGAATCCATCAGACACATTGTAGTTCCAATGAGTGGTGGATTACTAGTGCTCACACGGTTTATTGGATTGTGAAATACCAAGGAACATCTTTCAGTGTTAGCTTATAGAGTGCTAAAGCAGCTTTCCACAAGCTTTTTAATATACCTGGGGTGAAGGGACTGCTAATCCATATGGAGTATATTGTACTTGATTAGTTTTATGGAGTGTGTTGTGTAAGGGTTGATTTATTTGCTGAATGAAATATCAACTTATGTGTAACACTGTGCGCTTTCTACTTTGGGGACATGCAGTGCCATTTAATTGGCTTGTGCAGATAGCTTGCTGGTTTTTGATACCTTAATAAAAGCTTCTGGTATACCTGTCTCTTCACATTTCCTTACAATTAAGTGGATGGCAATATGGTCAACAACAACGGCTTAACAAGCACAGAACTTAATTAAACTTCCATTTATGAACCATGGAAAAAATTAGGAACAATGAAGTAAAAGTAATCAATGCTAAAAAGAAGTAAATAAGCCTTTAAACTAAACTTTGAAGTTTAACTTGTAGGAGTGAAGTAAGTAAAAAAAGGAAAAAAGCATATTGATATTCTTGGCCACCAGCATCCCTTTGTTTAGTTTTCCCTTTTCACCCTGTCTGAAGCATTTTCCATCATGAATGCTGCACTCTGATTTGTCCTTCAAAATTTGTTTGGTTAATTCTATGGAAGTTATGTAGTTATCATTTGTGCATATAAAACATTTCCCTTTTTTTTGTCCCTTTCAAGATCTCATGGCCCTAACTCTGACACAGAACCTTAAGTAGAAATTAGTCCAATTACTCAGGAAATGTCCCCACTAGAGCATCTCAATATGTTTGATTTTACTGGTCACACCAGTAGAAGATAAATGCTGGATCTCTATCATCATTCAAGGAGTTAGTTTTATTGTTACATTATATTAAAATATTTTGTTATTTTACAGCAAATTCAAAAAACCTTATTCAGCATTGGGATAAAGCTGCGAAAGAGAGAAAACAATTAAATACCTTGTTAAGATTAGGCCTCAAATCACAGATGTTTTTATTCTCTTTGAAGGTATTTCAGTTCTAACTCAAAATGAATATTTTTTTTTTTACTTTTTTTCCTCTTTTATTTTCTAATGGATGCTATTTCTCCTTCTTTCCCCTTCTTCTGATGCTGCATAAGAGATTGAGTAAAGGCTCTAATTTTTGCTATACAGAACATCCTCCTTTGCTTCCTATTGTTATTTCTTTGCAATTCAATATTGCATCACCATCTAGGGCTGTACCATGACTCTTTTGAGGTTTTTATCACTTCTTTATATCCCTTTTCTCAATCTCTTTAATTATAAATACTAATTAGCACCTTCCTATCTTCTGGTATCTTCTCCTTCTTATAGGCTTCTGAAGACATAAGAACATAAGAATGGCTGTGTAACAGGCCAGATTAAAGGTTCACTTGGCCCAATAGCTGCCAGTAACACTTAATACATGTCCTGGAGAAAAATATGATGATAAGCAAACAGAAGTGTTCCTTCTTCCCTCCCCAGACACCAGGTAATATGCTACTATGGACTATCTGAACTAGCAATGACATTTTATTCTTAATGCCTTTGATGAATGTCGTTTCCAGCAATCTTGTAAAACCTTCAGTGTCTTATTCTGAGATCAGTAAATGCATAGATGTCATTCTAACCACTCTCCCTCTTTCTTTTGTTTTTTTTTTTTTTTTCCTCGTGAAACACTACGTATAGGTTAACTAATCCAGAAATATGCCATAACTAATTAGGAATGGGTTGGACAGATTTAACAAAAAATCTCTTCTTTCTTTCTCACTGCTTTTCATATTTTTAGTTTTATGAGGAGAGCATGTTCCTGTGTAGAACCCCCTTTTTCAAACAGTTACAGACATCTACCTGCATTGACAGCAGTCATCAGCTCCTGTGAGCTTTACCAATGGAGCCCTGAAACAATGACAATGAGCTAAGATAAATCATATACTTGAGGCCACTCATGCACTCAAAATTGGAGTTTGCATGTAAATTTTGATGTATATTCTTCTGTAGCAATATGCAGCCAGAGTGACTGCAAAATTGCAAGATCATTAAAATCACTTATTTTTCAAGCCTATATCAGGAAAAAAAGTTTTAATATTTCCTCCTTGCTTTCCTCCTTCATATTTTATTAATGCAGCTCCAGTTCTTTCTTGCTGAAGCTGTTTCCTAGTTAAATTCAAAAAATCAGGAAATTAGTCTTTAATTTGCCTTTCATTTACATTCCTGTGTCGCTTGATACATGGTTTCAGAGCTCTGAAAAGAAATAGGCTTGCTGGTTTTAAACTCCCTTCAGTGTGAAAATTGAAAGCTTCATTTCAAGAAGAACATGAAAATAATTTCCAGTTAGAATCTAGCAATATGTTAAAATAAAGATTATTTATGAACTGGTCTTGGTTCCAAACTGATACTTACAGGCTATGAAAAATACTTTTTTAGAGAAATCTATTACTCTATAGGTCCCTTTTGTTCTCCTCTGGGTGATTTTGAGGAGACTGGAGGGCAAAATACCAGGAATAAAAATAGAAGAGCAAAAATAATTCAGCTTATTTTTAAGAATTCTTAAATCTACATAAAAGGTAATGTAGAGAGTCTTTGAGTGAAGATGGACACAATCCGTCTAGATCCAGAAAGGGTGAAGACAAAGCAAACCTTTCTATAATCCTTTCTCCAAAACTGACTGAGAATTTCAAGATAAAAACAAAATTAAATTCACAGTAGTTCGAAACAAGAATCATCAAGATATGATGCTCTCTGCTTCCAGGCTCAAGGTTGACAAGATGAGGAACCAATAAATCTCTGTCACCCATTTCTTCATTTCTCTTCAGCCCTTATCCTATGGGAAAGATGGAACCTTTTAGGAAAATTGTTTCTTTCTGACTTGGAGTTTAGGGTATTGTTTTGTTTTGGTTTTTTGTTTCTTTGTTTGGTTTGGGTTTTTTGTTCCTGTTGAGAATTTTATAAAGAGATCAATGATATAACAAAATACATCTGCATTGCATGAAATATTACAACTCCATGAGAAAATTAAGGGGGTTGAGTATTACCGAAAAAAGAGTTTTCATATTTAACTAAAGATCTGCATTAGATTTATTTCAGTAGAAAAAATACTGTTGCTTTCATACTTTAATGCTTTCCTTTTAGATTTGAAGAAATTGATATTTTTTCCCCTCCTTGTAATACAAATATCTTTTTTCATTTAGAAGGGCAGACACTTAGCAAAACTATCATGCTTCCTTCTTTCTTTGAAATTCCTTGTGTAATGAATTTTTCTTTTTTTCTTCAGCAGTTGTGCTGTGACAGTAGATTCTGTAAGCTGAAGTATTACAGTAACTATTAAATAGGCTTCAATATTTCTTACTTTGCACATCCTGGTCTCACCTTTGGTGCACAGATTCAGAGTCTGGAAAGACTTTGTACCACACAGTCTGCACCTGTTGAGTGTGATGGTGTCCCACTGCCAAGCCTTTATTTCCCATAACCCTACTCAATGATAACTACTAGTGGCAATCCTAAAGGACGTGACTTGCCATGATGGCTGCATCTCTCTTGAAGTGGATTTGGGGGAGACAGAAATACAACAGCCAAAGGCTAATTTGAACTTATGCCAAATAAAATATGGCTTGTATGCAAATATTAGACAATCATCTTACTCCATAAATAGTAAGGGCCCAGGGGCTGTTTAACTCTCCTTCATGTCTGTAGGCTGCATGCCAGGATCTCCCCTGGAGCAGGGACACCTCTCAAGGTTATTCCCCCAGTGTGATCTATTCCTTATTGCAGCACATACTCAGTAAGTGAAATGGGAATAAGCAGGCTGAAATTCTGTAATCTTTGCTAAATGATATAAAGGACAGATTGTGCATATATCATCCTTTACACAAAATGCATTGAAAGCCTAGGACTTGGAGTGAATCCAGCTGCAGTCTGAGAAGGAGTTTAGAATGCAAGGGGGTCCTTTCTGAACCTCATGACTCAACAGGAGGATCACAGTTTTGTCTCACCTTGCCCTCTGTGCAGTAAATGCTTGTGCAACTTGCCATCAAATCTTATTATACTCCCATTGCATTTACTACTGAGTTTTGTTGTAACAGTGTTATTTCTTCTGTCTTAGGAGTGAAGTGAATGATCCACCTGTGACACTGAAAAAACATTACTTGAATATCTCTCCTAAAGATCCAAGTTCTCTCTGCTTTCCTCAATCTTGAAACTTATCTAGAACATGGAAAGGAAATTATAACCTGTGCTAAGAGGTTTTTAAAATATGCATGTAACATCTAATTCAAAATACACAAGAGTACTGAGAGTAGAAACTACTAAAATGAAATAATCCAAATTACACAGTTTGGGATACAATCTTATTGTTAAGAATAATATAGCCATTTAAAGTGAACTAAAAGTGACCAAAGAATTGATCTCAGTGTAAAAGACAAATGAATTTTTGAATACGGTAAAACTGAAGCAATCTGTTCCTCAGGGAAAATCAAATGAATGTGAGGAAAAAAGACTTGTACAAAAAACCAAAAAGCTCTCAAAAAGCAATGAATGCAAGATAAATATCTTGCATAAAAGAATTAGGAAAAGGCACAAGATATTATTAATAACAGGTGGATTAGGAATGAGATTTAATTACAGAGAAAATGTTTAATGTAGTACTGTATAGTGTAGACTGAGAAGGGAAATTGTCCCTGAGAAAAAAAAAGTAAAATTTCATTATCTTATCTAAGTCCTTGCGATAATTTTTATTTTTATCTTAAATTAAAGGCTGCACATACATGAGTTACCACACTGAAGATCAAGACTTGAAACAGAAATTTTAGTGAAGGAAAGCGCACACATTCTGGTTTCAAAAGCCATCTTCTGACAGGCCTGTACAAGCATCCTACTTTTCTTAAATTCATTGGGAAAATGTCCATATGTAGAAGAATGGATCACAAACACTTAATTTCCCAGATGACTGCTCTAACCACAAGAATTGGGATAATCTTTAGTTGTATTGATTGTGATAATCTTTTCTTCTTTTTCCCCTTTACAAGAATGGTCTCCTTCCTACATCACAGACATTGGGAATATTGTTTTAATCTAAATTGCATTTCCATCTTTTAAGATTTTATACAGTTATATTCCTTTTGAAAATATTTCAACATGTTCATCTATATTTCATTATCTAAGTAGATTTTTGGTGCTCAGGTGGATGAGTGTCTATAGCAATGGAAAAGGATCACTTTTGTCATTATATCCCTACTGCAACAGTCAAGACACTTCTTAAAAATTTTATTTCTTCCGGAAAGGGACCGAATATGCCTCTAAATCCTGATAAAATGCCCTCAATAGGAAGAATTTCTTCTATTTCTCACATCTCACATTTTTTTCTTTTCTCACAGATTTTTTTGGCAAACAAATTCTTTTTTATTGCATTATTTGTGGGAAGTTCAGGCTCCACAGAAGAACAAATAAACTAAAATATTGCTCCTAGAGTCCTGTTTGGGATAGTTCAGCCCTGTGTGTGTCTGTGTGCATGTAGACAAACATGACAGATAAGCAGGCACACCTATTTTTGCAAATACCAGGAACTCAAAAATATTTGAATTGCAAAACATTGGATTACTAGTTTGGAGGTAGCTAGACTATTTTAGGCAGCCAGTTAAACTGTCAAAGAAAAGTACAGAAAAAGAAAGCAAAATAAATTCTTGTTCAATTATACATTAAAAAGATGTTTTTAAAAGTGTTTTTAAAATTCTTTGTATCTTGTAGAAGGGCAAGTGTTTGTTGTCTTGTACCCAAACACATAATTAACAAAAAAACACATTATGAGGGGAAAGACTTTGTTCAAATAAAAAGAAGCTTCATGTTTTTCAAAGATATAGAGCAGAAAAATGTGAAAAAAAATTGAATACTTGAAAGTATTTTAATTAATAAAGATCTTTTTAAAGATATAATATTTCTTCACAGCATTTCTCTGATGTTATTCTCAGTCTGTTTCTCATCTTGAATAAACTCCATGTTCTTCTTCCAGCTAACTTGTTCTGGATCTTGCAGTTTGATAACATCTACTGCTTATAGCATTTTCCTGATATAGTAGAAAGATTTTACCTTTTTAGTCTAGCATTCATGGTTAGAAAATCAAACTCATAACTTTCCTTAAGTCTATAGCAATCCACCATCCTAAAATGCAGGATGCATTTGTTTAATACAATAAAGTTATGAAATTTGGACCTTTGGTACATCCTGAACATTCAACTGGAATTTCAGGTTTCTATACAGACTTAGTGCATGGAGTTGTATGACCAGTGTGAACTATTTTGCCCATTTAGCTAAGAAATATTTTAATCTGTACTGTCTTGCCTTTATGCAGTGAAGTAATCTCAGGTAAATTTAAATCAAACACATTGCAAGGACTCATTTGGTCCCATCCATATCTCCATTTTTAATTTGGTCAGTGATGAAAAATAAGCAATTCTAGATCATGATTCATCTTGACCTAAAATAGACAGCTAAAATAGGTCAAATGAGTCATACTCTGAAAAATGCTGCTCTTTTCCCATTGATTATAAAGAGAACCTAAAGGGAAAACCATAGATAAAGATGTTTCTGTGATAGATTTCTAATGTTCATGTGATTAATCTAGACCTTGATATATTTCCTTACAAGCAACACTGACAGTATGCAAGACTGCAAAAGCTTATCATGTTTTCAAAGAAATGGACAAGGGGAACTGAATTTGAAAGAATATTGCTGATCAGCTCATGATTGTAATCAAGATGTCATGGTTTAATCTCAGTCTAAGTCAAGATGAAGTTGTTTCTCATTATTTGAATTATTTGGACATGGAAAGCCGGACAAGACAAAATGCTATCTGAATATTCAGTAGTTTAAATCCATATATTTAATTTTGATTCACAGTCCTTCTCTAGTCATTAGGCATCGCAACATCCCTTGTGAGGTCTAGTGCAGGACTAATCAGCAGAAATTGTATCAGTCTGTAAGAGAAAAACACAACTGCTGCTGCTCTCAACTTTAGCACTTTGATTCTCACAGTTTAAAAAAAGAAAGAAAAAGAAGAAAATTAATGTCACTTCAGTAGATTTTAAATGGAACATTATGAAACTTCAGTAAATAATGTCTACTGAAACATCACACAGAACAGTACAACAGATGCAAAGTGACTGATACTTGCAAAAGTAAAGCTATTGCCAAATATTATCTGAAATATTTTCACTAAGCCAATGTAGAGGAACTAGTACATTAAACTCCAATAAACTACTGTAGTGGAGCATTACTAATTTGCTGTTTCTGTGCAAATGAGTTGTACAAGTAGATAAACTTGAAAGATGACTAAGAATCAACAACATCTGCATCATTAGGGTGAAGATATTAGGCCTGAAGTAGCTGGGTGAAATTATTAATAACAAGGAGCTGAGAAGAATAGCAATAAAATTATTGGATCTTTGTAGAAAAAATAGTGACATCAGCTGTGAGTGGTTGCTTAGTTTGCTGAGTGGGGAGCTTCACAAGAGAATCAACCTAAATCAGAGTTTCAAAAATTATTTTTTTTCCTAGCTAGTTGGGTCTGATTATTATTATTTCTCCTTTTGTCTTCCATCTTATTTATTTATGAGTGATTCTTCTATCGCAGCAACTGCCTCCAGACTATGAAGTCTTACATAGGACTTAAGTGAAAAGATAATGCTCTTTGGGCATTTTTGCTAACAAAAAAATCAAAGAAGTTATAACATAATAGCGGTACATGAGTCTTCCAAGTAAATCATTGGTCTGTAAGGCAAGGTTGTTTTGCAATAGTATAAACTATAGTATGAAGTATAGTATAGAGAAAACACTCCTCCTGTATCGAAGACATTGGTAACTGTGACGTTTTAAAGTGAACAGGAAATGCCTTCCAATCACAGTGTTTTCAAACCCGAAATATTAGGCAATTAGAAGTATTTGTGTATAGAATCACAGGATGGTTGAGGTTGTTAGGCACCTGCGGAGATCATCTAGTTCAATCAGCTTGGTGGATCAGGGTCACCTACAGCAGGTTATTTGGGGCCATGCCCAATCAGGTTTTCATTGTCTTCAAGGATGGAGATACCAAGCCCCCAGGGAAACCTTCTCCAGTACTTAAACAGCCCCTCATGAAAAAAGAAAATAAATTTAAAAACCCTTTTCTTCGTGTTTAAATGCAATTTCCTGTGGTTTAATTTAGGCCCATTGGCTCTAGTCTTGCCACTGTGCACCATGAAATATGTCTGATTCCATCTTTAATCCTCGCTGCCATCAAGTATTCAAATGCAATGTTAAAATCCCCCTGAGCTTTGTCTTCCCCAGGCTGAACACTCCCAGGTCTTTCAGCCCCTCTTTGTATGTTAGGTGTTTCAAGATCTTAGTCATCTTTTTGGTGTTGTGCCAGACTTGCTCCAGAATTCTGTTCCTTACTGAATCACAGATCGCATCCAGCACTGGGTGCAGCAGTACAGATGTTTCTGAATGCAGATGTTTCTCACCGTAGATGTTTCTCACCAGGGCTGAGTAAAGCAACAGGGCAGGGGAAGTTCATCTCCCTCAACACTGACTCATGCAGCTCTGGAGGCTGTCAGCCTTTTTTGCTCCAAGGGCACTTTGCTGGCTCATGGTCAGTTTGCTGGCAGCCCTGACTTCCAGGTCCTCCCCTGCCAAGATGCTTTTCAGCTGATTGACCCCAGCCTGTCCTGGTGCTTGGAATTGTTCTTCCTCTGATGTATTTCCCTTTGTTGAATTTAATGAGATTCCTGCATGTAACCTCTGGAGGCTCCAGTGAATGTCAGCACACTGCTCTGATGAATCTGACACTCCTCATGCTTCTGTATCATCTACAAACATGCTGAGGGTGCAGTCTGTCCCAGCATCCAGGTGATCAGTGAAGGTGTTAAAGGCTGCTGGCTACAATATTAACCCTTAGGACAAAGCATTAGTTACCTGCCCCCAGCTGAACCTCGTGTTTGATCACAACCCTTAGAATGAACAGTTTTCTACTCTTAGATGCCCAATCTACTTCCAGGACTTCACTGTCCATTTATCTTGTTTGTAGTTCATAATTTTGTCCGTGAAAATGTTATGGAAGTATAACTAAAGGCATTGATCTCCACTGAGATGGTAATTTTATTGTAGAAGACTGTCAGGTTGGTTGAATTTCTCTTTTATAAATCCAGGACAACTACCTTCTTAACCTTAGTATGCTTGAAAAAATTTCCAAAATTATTTACTTTATCACCTTACTAGCATAACAGCACATAGATCTTTATATAGAATTTTTTAAATGGCTGTATTTGAAATGTATTAAAACCTCTCTATATGAAAAGAAATTACATTTTTGTGTTGTATGCTTTCCATTTACTTGTGTTGTGCAATAATTCTTTCAGGGTATTAGCATAAAACAATAACCAGATCGAGCAAAAAAGAAACAAATTACCATTGAGCCTAATTGTTTAGGAAAGAAAACAGAACAAAACCACATAGGATTTGAAGGCAGAGAATAATTAAGTGACGTCACAATAAAAGCAAAAGTGAAGAAACAGATCAGCTTTGCACAAAAGCATGAATGTCCTACTACCCCAGGCTCCACAACAAAGAAAGGAGACAAATGAAGGTCAAATGCCAGTAGAAAATAGTTTTCACTTAGTAATAAACTAGAGGTTCAATAGTAAAAAGAATAAAATCTATCTGACCTAAGGCAAAGAGACTCTATATGCATTTCTGATAGCACGAGCCAAAATCAGGTGGGAAAAATATCATTATACATTCTTAAATATATCCAGAAGCTGGCCAGAAAACAGGATACTCTTTGTGATGTCCAGGTAAAAAAGCTCACTCCCTGTACCACGAAGAGTATAGAAGAGTGAAGAGTAGGTTTGAAACAACTCCATCTTGTTTGTTTTTTGTGGCAAGGTTTTGGTAGCCAGGAGGGTGCAAGGATGACTTCTGTGAGAAAAGACCCTGTGCCCCACCTCACATATAGCTCCAAACCAGACCCACTGCTGGCCAATGCTGAGACCATCAGTGATGCTGGTGGCTCCTCTGTGATGACATATGTAAGAAATTATAAAAAAATGCTGCACAGGAGCCAAGAAAGGAGTAAGAAAAAATATGGGAAGCAGTCCTGCAGATCTCAAGGTCTGTGAAGAAGGAGGAAGTGCTCAAGGTGCAAGAGCAGCAATTCTTCTGTAGCCTGTGGGGAAATCTGTGGTGATGAGGTTGTCTTTTAGCCCAAGGAAGACCATGTCTGAGCAAATATTCACATTTCAGCCCAAGAAAGACCCCAAAACCAAGCAGATGGATATGCCCTCTATATTCTCAATGGCCTTGACTGAATGAGCAAATGGAAGTGGAATGCAATAGCAGTGGAAAACCACAGTGCCACTGAATGTTTGATGCTGGAATGGACCTTTAGTCCAACCCCGCTGACTGAGCAGCATAACTACAGTACCTGACCAGGGCTGAGTCCAGACAAATTTTGAATATATAGACTCCACAATATCTCAGGGAAACCTGTTCTAGTGCTTGTCACCAAGGATGATAAAAACAGCAAAGGGTGAAAATACTGTTGCTTGTGAGTAATGCCAGACTTTTGCACCAGAAAAAAAAAACCAAAAAAAAAACCCAATTCATGAACCAGATATTCTCAGAGAACTTGAACTGCTGTGATATCATATAAATCACATTGTTCACTTGTTTTCAAAGTATTCAACATTGGAAAAGCCATATGGGTCAATATGGAAACTGCCTTGCAAATGCTCAAATGTGGAATCACAATACTGAGGCATGACATGCTTCTTAGACTGTATCACAAGTATAGAACATCGTTAATTATCTTATCTTGAGGGACAAGATATGACCTTTTAATGCCCCTTGCAATTTAGACTTGCATAATTTAAAATGGGACTCATTATTCTCTGCAGTTGAAAATAGATAATTGTACATTCAGAGAAATATATTTGAAGGGAACTTTCCCAAGCCTGCATGAGCCAGGTCAAGAGATGAGTATTTTCTTTGGATATAAAATAGACCAAAGATACATATTTGATTCACATACTCTTGTACTCTTGAACTTGTACTCCCTTTGGCCTAAGGAAACAAAGCACTTAGATTGTTAGGAGTTGTATCCGCATTTAAATTGAAACAATAATTCCAATGTTCCATAGAAAAGGATTGCAGCAGAGCTTTTTTAACTTTTACAGTCAACATCCAGACTGTGCACAGCTTTGTTTTTGCATTATTGAGCTGCCTTTACTTTGACCCACAAGGCTTTTCTCCCCTTTTATTTTGCCTCTCTCTTCTGCTGCGGAGATGAAGCTGATAGAGCAGCTTGATAGGCACCTGGTGTCCAGCCAAGGTCAGCACACCACAATTGGTGCATAATGCAGGGCATGAGGAGCTCAAGATAAGCACAGTGATTGGGAGAGCCAATGGGTAAAACATGCACAGGACACAACTAGTGAGTGAACAGTGGAATGATGATGGGGAATTTTGTTTGTTGTAATTGTGGTGAAGAAAGGGGTGGATTGTGCGTAAATTTTCCACTCTCAATCAATGTGATAATGCTGTTTTGATTTTGGGGTGGGAGTTTGTTTTTTTTTAACGTGAGTGAAGTTTGTGAAAATTGTGATGATTGTGTAATAAGTGTGGACTGTAATTATAAATCTTAAATTGTGATTCACAGAGATGAGAAATTGAATATATTGGGTTAAGCAGCAAGATGTTGGTAGTGTGAGGGCTTCAGGGTGGAGTGTGTTTAAGAGCTTGAAGACAAATCTTTTGGGGTTAATTTATTTTGGGAAGTTTTGTTGCCTTGGTGTTTTTTGTTTTCTGTTTGTGGCTTTTTGTTTATTTTGTGTTTTGTTTGGTTTTATTTTTGCTTGTGTTATTGTTGGTTGTTTGCTTTTTTCCTCACTCTCCAACAGTGCCTTAGGAGCTGTGTCTCAAAGACTTTATAACAGAACAAATATAAATTTATTTCTTCTGCATTATAGAAGAGGAAAAAGAAATCCTAATGTCAGTAATTTTCATAATTAATCATCTTGTGTATTCTTACACAAATAATTCATAGAGATTTTCTAGAGAGGCTCTTGCACCAAATTCCTGTGATAGGTGCCATCCAAAATAAAAATTGCACAGGACCACCATACAAATAATTTAGTTTCTCTATAATCACTGTGTAGTACTTCACTGTATACATCATTTTATAATATGTTTCCATTTAAATCATTACATCAGTTGTAACACTAAGTTTCATTACCAGGTTCTGTATAAATAGACTGAGATTTTCTGCACCATTTTGCTAGTAAGCCATTATTTTATATTAGACTATTAATTATGAACGGTGAAGTAAAATTGGATGGCCTTTTTGATGTCCAAGAGGGGAACATGGAACAATAAATATGAAATCTTTGCACTTTTTCTTCAGCTCCAAATGGAAACTTCACAACTGCAGTGAAAGAAAAAATGTTTTTCCCCCAAAATGGATTTGCTTAAGATTGAATATCAGCATGAACTCAGAACTATCTTTTATCTCATGTGAACAGAGTCTTTAGATTCCAACACACTAGGTGCTTGACAGTGTCCCAGTACACTAAAAATACAAACTGTGGATATAACAGAATGTCTGCAAAGTCTGCAGAAATCTGTTACATGTTTATGGAAAGCTCCATCCAGAGAGCATTGAGTTATCTATAGTGCATGAAGGAGATCTAGCTACAGATTTAGGTAAGACACTGTTTTTTGACAACTGTGGAGTTTTAAATACAATTTCTTAAGATCATCACATAGGAAAGGATCAAAAGGAAAAGGAGTATACATTAATAGGTAAGGATCAAAGAATTTTTTTTAAACTTGTACACTGCCACACAGTGTGAGACTTCATGTATTCAGGCACAGCAGCAGCCCAAAATAAATGTACTTTTTTCCCTTTGTACAGGCTGTTTGGAAGCATTTGTTTAAGAAATATTTCCAGGAGTTTCTTTACCTGCTTTTATTGCTTGACCCATTGTGTAACATACTCCATGGAAACCTTGATTTACAGATCTTCAAGCACACTTTCATTAAATATATAGAAACACAATAAGAGGCAGTTGACACAAACTGAAATAGAGGAAATTCCATTTAAACTTAACCAGGAAAAAAAAAACAAAAAACAAAAAACAAAAAAAACACCCCAACTTTGACAACTTTGAAAGAGATTGAAAAACAAAAGAGTTTGCCCAGAATGGTTGTGGATCCTTCATCCTTGCAGGCTCTCAAAAAACCTGGGCTTCAAGTAACCTACTCCAGATGATTCTGCTTTGATCAAAGAGTTTGACAAGACATTCACCAGAGGGGATATGTACCATCTTTTTCTGACTTTAAGTATACTGTCAGGTCATTTGAGGGAACCAGTAATATGCTTGTCTTCCTAAATTACCCAACAAAAAAAATATTGTTAAAAGTCAAGCTATCACAAAATTGTGAAGGCTGGAAAATCTTAAAAGAAAAAAAAAATCCATGCAAGCAAAAGCCATACATACACACAGACACACACACCCTTCCTTGTGATCCACACCCAAGAAAGAAAAAAAGTAGATGGATGTTAAGAGAGCAAAGACTGGGCAAGATGTTAATCAGAAATTGGCCTGCTTCTAAGTTTAAAGTTATACAGCTGAATTTAATCTAATTTTCAGATGTAGTAAGTACTGCTGCTTCATTAGCTTCAATATGGGTGCTCAGCCTGCTCTAAGAGTAAGGTCACCTTTCGTTAGGTACTTAAGTATGTGTTTCAAGGACTGATTCATAGAGGCGTCACACGCTCGTAACATCCACTGAACTCAGGAGTTCCAACACATGTGAGAAACAGGATGTTTATGTCTACTTCTAAGCATGGAACTTTGTGATTGATTCTGATTAGAGAGATTGTAACACAGCTGTGAAAGAACAGAGTTGATTATGTGCAAGAACAGCACTTTGAGGGAATTTTATATTCTCATTATAATGTGAAAACAAAAACCAACAATGTTTAAGATCATTCTTCATCTCAAGTGACATTAAATCTTTCTGATTAGTCATACTCCTTTTAAAAAAGCTTTGTGAAGAATATTTTCAACCTAGCATAACATACTGCAGAAAGATTGAAATTTTTTGGACTTAAAGGAGGACTATTTATGCATGCAAAAATTACTGAAGTTCATAACTTTTCTTAATGGAAAGGCCTTAATTTGAACTGAGTTCTAGTAACCCTGAGAGCAAAATAAACTGGTAACAGAAGGAGAGAGAATTATTTTGGTCAATCATTTTACCATTTGTGATCATGTATTGCTATACTGAAGTTCCAAAATATAGTGAGTCCTTTGGACAGGATGAACTTCTTCGCAGTTCTGTGTATTTCATGTAGACTATTAAAAATCTAAATTTAAAAAAAATGAGAATTTATTCCAGTCTTATTTATGGACTGTTATAGGAGTTCATTGAATTTTGAGTATGCATCATAAATAGCTTATCATACCTGTCATACTATAAATTATCACAGAATAGGGGAAAAATAGGAGATCAGGTTTAAATTATGTTTTATTGTTCAAGTGGGACTTGCTTCTAGACTATGAAATACATGTATATCAGTGTCAGCATATCTGTAAAGAAGGGTAAGTTCCCATAGTGTAGGCGGTGAAGATGAAGCTAATTCTGAGCTGGAGCTAGAATGGAGATATGAAATTATTTGACTCATGGTAAAGCACATTATTAGGAATATGTGCACTTGTTAACATACATGTCCAGTGCCTGTATGGAGAATTTGAAAAGGTATTTTTAATTTTAAATACCACACAAGAAATTTGAAAGGTCCTGTGCCACTCTAGATTACAAACTGAAGACCAGATAGGATGTGCCACAGAAATTAAATGTCTCTAAATTCTGTCTTTAGCCAGATGAGTTAAGATTTTTTCCAGGAGAGAATTTGGATACCTAGCTAGAGATGCCTAATGTATAGGGTATAATTTCTCCCTGCATTTATTACTCATGAGCAGATCTTCCAGATACCATGCCACCACTGAACTTATTCACAAGAAACTAAATTTTGCTCCAGGTACAAGGTCAGTTGAATAGCCAAGAAGGCACTAGTGATTATTTTGACTAAATCCCTTTGTCCATAGACCTAGATTTTACTGTCTTCATCTGAAAATTGGTCATGCCTCCTGTTCTGGGGATTGTTCAAATTCACTGATATAGGTATAAAACAACATTGATTTTAATAAACAAGTTAAATAGAAAGGAATATTTATGAGATTTATGATATAACAATATATGCATGCAGCTGATCATTAAATGTTTTTTCTTATTGCTTATAATTAATATAACTACAATTCCTAATAGAATTTTTGCCAAGTTCTGATCATTTTACACTGATATTATGACTATTAATAGTTCCTGCAATATGGAACTAGACGACCATTTAAGTCCCTTCCAGCCCAAACAATTCTTTATAAAGATGCATGGTCTGATAGAATTGTGTCAAACCAGTGTTATGTTCAATACCATTTTTTCCCTTAAGTGAGATCATGTTTTTCCCAGGTGAGCTTGGTTTTGCCTCAGAAATTTTTTCACAAGACCCTTCAGCAAAATTTTGAAAGGATATTTCTTAGTACTATGCAATGGTAAGTCAGAAGCTGCACCAACATTTCTCTCTCAAGTCTGCAATGCTGTCTTAGTTATTGACTAGTTATGCATTTAGCATTTGTCATTAATGCTTACATTTGAAAAAACAAAATTGTTTTTAAAGGAAAGCTGTTCAAGACAATGAAGTTCTGCAGTAATCAATGCCCAGAACATTTAGCTTTCTTCAGCAGAGTAATAAATATATTTTCATGAGCAGAGAGCTTGCATGCAATAACATTTATTTCATTAGATATGCAGTACATATTGCATGCACTTTTACAAATACATTTTAGCATTGGCATAATTCTGCAGTAATTTATGTGCAACTCTTATTAAGACTACTTCTTTATGACTGAGTTTCCAAGAAAATGCTCTGCCCTTTTCTTGTAATTCCTGAAATGGCTTATGACTTCCTATTCCTGTAGAGTATAGAACTGGGACTCTTTATTTAGACAAATTATTTATCTTTCTTTAATGGCTTTTATAGGAAATGGAAGCTAGAAACCAAATAACTTTAGGAAAGCAATATTATTTTTGATATATATCATAGCAGATAGATAAAGAACAGGAATCCACCAAAAGTTCTTCCTTAATGCACTGTTTTCCTCGTTATTGTTTAGAGGTTGCTGTGGGTTATTTTGTTGTTGGTCTTTTGGGGGGTTGTGGGTTTTAGTATTTGGAGTTTTTTAAATTTCTTTTGGAGTTTAATTTCTTTCTTTTTTTCTTTACCTTATTCAAGTAATTCAAGTGCAAATTTTGTTGAAGTAGAAACATGAAAAAAATTAGAACAAAGTGGTTTGTTAAAATTTACTATCTGCCAGGTGGTCTATATTTTTGAATAAAAATAACTGCTTAGGGCAGACATACAAACACTGTGGTTGTCAGGATCCATAGACTATCAGAGGAAGGTTAAATACTGTCACTTGTAAAAACTGGTGACTTGTAGCACTTACAAACAGTTAGAGTAACAGCTCTATTAGATGCCAACTGAAAAGATTTTGTGAACAATTTGCCTTCAGAAGGGAACTGAAAATATCCTCATGATGTACAGGGCAACTGAGAACATTCATAGGAAACTTCAATTTACATGGTACCAACCTTCATGTATATCAACTTTATGCCTGAGGTGGCCCTTATTTTCATTCCTGATTTAAAGGTATATTTGCTAGAGTTAAATTTGCAGGCTGCATACTGGGGAAGTCACAAATTTTTCTGCACCTCTTTTTGTTTCAGATAGAAAGAAGATATGCCAATTTCTTATGTTAATATTACATCCTTGTATTTTCCTCTTATGCAAAGAGGTAGAAGGCACCTTTCTAGCTTGTCTAGAATTCTACACTTCCACTGAAACCATATTGCTTTCTGCATCAAATGGTCTCAGGAAAAAAAACCTACAAATATTAGTAGAGATTGATTTAGAACTTGATCTAAATCTAAACTTTGGAGCTTTGCTTCATGTACAGCCTACACATTACCAGATATTTAAGACCCAACTGAGTTTGAATGGAAAAGGATTCAGAGAATAAACCCTCTGATTGTTGCAGGAGGTTGTCTAGCTGAAATTTTAGATCCAAATTTTAGATTCTTGCACTCAACCATGGACATGAGGATGATTACTGTGGTTTACTTAAAGAAGAACAAAAACCCAACATCAAACAAAACAAAAAAAAACCAAAAAAAAAACCAAAAAAAAAAAACCAAAAAAACAAAAACAAACCTATGAATCTTATTCAGATGTAAAAATTTTTTAAGAATACAAAATTTATTTGATATGTATCTGTCACATTAGAATCTTTTATCCTATAATGTTGTTGCTTGCATTATTCTATTAAGGACATAATTATTTAGAATATTCCTTTGACATTGACAAGACCCTGAAAAAAAATACAGTTACTTTTTAATGATTGATAGGAACATTTAATCATGTTATCCATATCTACAATATGTTGTGTTTAATTTTAAAGTGTATTGTTTTATTGAATGATGCTGGTATAATAGCCTAGACTTGAGATTATAAGACATTTTTCCAGTCCCAATAGAAAAAAAGCTGTAAAATTCATCATCAAAAATGTTGAAATCTCATCTTCAAGGCAGACAAATTATTTGTCCAAATCTTCTCCTTATAAAAGTTAAATTTGTGTCATTTAGAACAATTCTGTACAGTTCATTTTAAATTAAATTCCAGTACTTAGGAGATATGCTTTTAAAAATTCATACTTTATTTTAAAATACAGTACATATTTTTAAAGAGGTCTACATATATCTTTTGCTCCCCAGACACTCCTGAACTTAAAGAACCCAAATTTTTTTCTGTCTGTTTTGGACTGCAGTTTCATTTCCTTGAGAGACGGTTCCCTCCATAAAACAGAAATTGTAATGTCTTCTGAAACTTCAACAATATCCACTCAGATATAGCCAGAGTCTTTCATTCAGAACTTTGAATAAACAGTCCTGTGATTAATTTTTACACCTTGGTTTACAAGAAAAAGGAAAAAGTTTACTTAGAAACATATTTTGTATATAACAATGTCATAGCAAAGTGCCCTTATTATTAGGAGAAGTCAGGAAGATTTCACACTGCGGATACTTTTGTGTAACATTGCTCATTAATCCCAGAAGTCCTCAGAAAATGTTTGGCATAACAGCTTCAGTTATCTCCACTGAAGAAATTCAGAACCAAGCATCACTTATTATACACAACTTCTCATGTCTCTTGTTCAAAAACAGTGAATCCAAATTGAAAAAATAAAAGGAAGAAAAGAAAAAGAGACCAAGTTTGGAAACACCATTTGTCTAGGAATTGACAAATGAATTAAAAAGAAAAAAGGTAAAGGGTTATTTTTGTTTTGTCGTAGAAATGTTCATAGTACATTTTATTGTCATTTAAAATGGTTAGCAAGATCAATGTGTGGAAAAGGTGAGGTTGTGCACACAGTATCTAAAACTAAAAACCCATGTTGAAAGGCTACATTAAATATTCTCATTGAATTAAAATTCACAATTCTTCAAAATATCCTATTGAATTCACTGCAGCAGTGAATGATTCAAACTTGGATGCTATCTGTAGAAAAAACCTGGCTTTTTTGTTCATCTCCATTGAGATCTAGTTAATATGCTTCCATAGTGTATAATGGATTTGTGCTATAGATGAAGGAAATTCAAAATAATTCTTAGCTGTCAGTTTCAAAATGGCCCTTAATTTCTACATGACAGAGAGCAAGAGACAATGTTTCCACACAATAAATTCTTTATTTGTATAAATTTGGAATAGTCAGGTCAAATTTAATGACTTTTCTGGATTATTAAATTAAAAGAAAATTCAAAATCTTGTTCATACTGTATATACATGAATTTTATGAGCAAACAACTCTTAGAGGTTTTGCTTTTCTACCCTTTCTTTATACTGTATAAATATTGTCTGTATAGATAGTGTCATGGGACTCCAGATCATTAAGTATAATTTTTGTGCTTCTTCAGGCTTAAGAAAAAGATATATTCTACAATGGGGCCCAAAACATTTGAATTCCATGCTTTTCTAAGTTCAGTATATTGTTAGAAAAATCCCCTTTCCCTGATATCAGTATTTATGTTGACTGAATCTTAGTTTGAATCTTAAGTGTTATACACGATATTTTTTCTGCTAAATGTGTTTAAGAAAACCTCAGAATACAAGATAACTTTGAAATTTTAAAAGATTCAGATTAAGATTTTAAAATCTGCATTTTTTTTCCTTAGTAGGACTTTCATTATTTCATTATAAGGTCAGAGCTGTTAATCATGACATTGAAAAACATCTAGCATAAAGTCTGGATCCCAGAATCACTGAATCACAGAATTTGCTGAGTTGGAAAGCAGATATTTACTAAATCTTTTATGTAATTTTCTGTGTATGTACTAGTTTCAATATAGAGGAAATTGGAGTAGAACAACAACATCTCTAAGGAAAGGACTGTCAGAAATGTTTAAACTCTTTCTGATTTCTGTGAAGTTCCAGGCTCCATTCAGGGTGCATTTATGACAGTGCAAACCTGAAAGTTTGAAGTTTTGAGGACAAGGAACCTGTGACTGGATTACTGTAACTCTTCCTTTCAGAAAGAGCATTAAATTTATAACAGGAAGTCCAAAACCTAAGTGTGCTACTTTATGGAGTTGTTCTGTAGCTAAGTCTAACTTTTAAAATATAAATAACAGTTTGACATTTTTCATTTTTATAGAAAGCATTTGAAAATACCACCTCCAAAAATAAAATCAAAATAACTTTATTTACATCTAGATGAAAACATATTTGTGAATTCTAACCTCTTTAAGCAAGTCTTAATAACAATATGAGCAGAAAAAAAAAAAAATTTGGATCTTCATATACTTGTACCAGTATGTGAGCAGAGAAATGGAGGACATCAGAAATTCTGATGATGCTATTGTTGCCTATGCATCAGCCACAGAGTTGAAAAAAGCAGAGTAATTTATAAATGCTATGACAACGATAGCAAATATGAATGCTTGAGGAACTGTTTAAAAATGGAATCAGTACAAAAGGTAATTTCTAAATAGCATCCTGAATAAATAACCTGGTTGTCAAAAATATTTAACATTCAGAAGTCTTTAATAATTCCTTTCAAAATCCACATGAGGGGTGGATCTTTCTTTTTATATTCATCATGACTATATGAACTTTATTGTTCATTCTTGCTCATTCATTTATTAATTCTGCTTCCTGCAAGACTATGACTTTGTTATGAATATTTGTGAGGTCAATTATAAAAAACTTTCCAGCTTTGCTTTTAATGGCTATATAGTCCTGATGTAGTTATTTTCACTGTGTACATTTCTTTATTTGGCACATACAAATCTGTTAGGTGCTTTGAATCAAAGAGTCAGCTTATTTTAGGACTTATCTTGTGACTGTCTTTTTTTTTTTAAATCTGTGTGCTGTTTTTTGTGGGGTTTGTTTTGCTTTGTTTTGTTTTTATTTTCTGACAAGCCAGAATAGCTGATACAATCAGGTAAAACAAAAGATTGACGAGGGTAATGTAAGCTAATAACTGCAAAGAAGTGGAATGTAGCTGTTTTCTCAGCAGTCTGGAACTCTCACCAGGGACCTTATGGCAGTGCAAAGTTGAGCGTGTGAGATTCTGTTCATCTAACTAGAGATACTGAAATAAAACAGATCATATCCAGAAAGCACATACTTTATTTATTTGTTTATATGAAAGAAATATAAAATATAATGCTCAAATAGTATGCCTTCATGATTCATACCAACTTTGTATACATTATTTCAGTATTTATCTCTAGTAGTGAAATACATACAATTTACAGGGGAAAAAAAAATTAAATCTTCATCAGTGTTGTTTTTCATGCTCTTTGAAGTTTCCAGGAGTTTCAAACACAAACGGCTGTAGAAACTAATTTTTAGAGATATTTTACAAATATAAAACACTTTCTACAAATGGAATGGAACATACGATACCATTCTAAGCCATGCAGGTGCCAGACATGTTACTTGGAAGGATACTCAAAAAGACACAGACAGAAGCTGAAGATATCACTGAAGCTGGAACTGTGCCATTTTTCTTTGAGAATAGTTCTCATATTTCCTTGCCACAGAGATTGCAATTTTTTCTTCAATACTAAATATGATGATCATCTACCTTCCTAATTTCCCTCAGTGCCCTTCCCAGTAGTTTTAATATTAGCAAGTGCTATTAATTGTATGTTCCCTCTTTCAGGAATGAATGAATTCAATTCATGTCCTGATGTCCCTCCGCATATTCCACTGCTGTTAAAAATCACAAATACAATACATGACCATGATATCTTATACATGAACTATTGCAGAAAGTCACTGAAACTTCCAAATACTAATGCAGAGTCTTATTTTCTTGCAGTATTAAATGAAACATAATTGTCTGTGTTTTTCCTTGTTATATTCTGTTATAAATACATTTGCATTTTCAACTCCATTTTTGAAGACACTCATACGGAGGGTAAAACTCTGCCTGATGTAAATTTGAGTGAAGAAATTGTTGTACTTATTTTATGGCGCTGGTCTGTGATATCAAAAGAACCCTATCCTAGGTGTTTACAGTGTTTTAACCACTGAATTTTGCAGTCAGTAGAGTAGTTTTACATTTTCATGTATCCTCAAAGATTGAAAAAAATATTTTTCTATTCTTCACATTTTTTTAGAAGGTTTTCAAAGCAGAACATAAATATGTTACAGAATTTGCGTTAGATCTGTAAACTCTCAGTTTGAATGCAGAGTTGACTTCTGGGGTAATGTTCAGTTTCCTAAATTTAAGCACATACCGCCATTTGAAATATTTGATTAAGCAGAAGTATATTTAAGGGCATAGCAGTTGTGATAGAATATCTTCTGGAGACCTACAATCTTTTGACGTGGTCACAGAAATTAAGGAAGATATATACATATGTAAAGTCAAAATACTTGTGAAGGGCACTGAACTGCTCAGGTTTAGGCAACTGAGTCAAAAAGGAAAAGCATTTAACATAACAAGCGGTGATGGATATTAGATTTTTGCCATGTTATATCTGTAGACAATGAACAGGCTAAAGATTTTTTTTTCCCAAAACTCGATAATGGTCACTACTTTATCTTTAGTCCCAAAAGAGGATTATAAAGGAAGAGTAGCTTTTTGAAATCTCAAGACATGGAGGCATCAGTTCAGGCTAAGTTCTAAGATATTCTGTAAAAATGAAAATCCTGAAAAAGTCACAACACAAATTGTGGAAAAACAAATGTGATTAATTTGAACTATTGACATCTTAAATTAACTAAGGCTCCTAAGAATAAATTGAAGGAAAGGTAAATAATTAAATGTGTTAATTTTAGAAAAACACTAAGCAATGCGACAGATACAAACATAACATCTGTTTTCTTATCCAGTTTGAATTTTAGAGGTCCCAGAAAGCTGAAATTAGTGCATACTGGAAGCCTTTTTCTTTTAATGGAAGATGATTAAAGAGACAGGTTTTACAAGGTCAATCCAAATGGAAATTACAGAGGTTTATATACTTTGGAGGGTGTTGTAGTTTAAACACATAAACCCACAAGCAATTAACCTTGTTCCTATGCTGAGAAGCGACCTGGTGGCAATACTGTATGGTTCTCTGATTGCCCACTGGAGCACTCAGGCCAAAGGTCTTTGCTTTCTGTCAAGTACTTCCATGTGTGAATCCATTTTAGGATATTGGAAAGATGATAGCAACTGCTTTTAGTCACTGCAGGTCGTTGGAACACCCTAAAATTGCATAATGCAGATGCACCTGATTTGTGATGCAGTGTTTTTATTTCCCTGTAGTAAAATTGACTGTAATCAAACCACAACTGGAGAAAAAGATGGAGGAAAAGGCAGTGAGGAAAAATGGTAGATATTCTTTCAGAGATAATAGGCTTATAATGTTTTGAATAAAAACATTGCCCTCCCTTCATATTTTGTTTTTTTCTTATTATCCTTTTTAAAATTATTTTAATTTAATTTCATTTTGCAACTCCATGTTTAGGAAGCTTGCTGTTTTAGAAAGTATGCCAGACCCTTCAACAGGAATGAAAAAAAAAGCTATGAAAGATGAGGCTGAGATCCTCAAAACTGCCATCAAATGAAACAAATTGACCTAATCCAAGTGACCTTTCTTTTAAGTGTGGACTTTGTGAAAGCAATCCCCTCCTTTGGAAACTTCAGAGTGTGCTCCTGAAATATACGTAACATCAATTAACACATCATATTGTTTAGCAAATGCACACTAGCTATCTTTATGCTGGCTTAGTGGAATTTAAGGATGAAGTGTGGATTTCACCCACGGTCAGGTTACATGCTGGCTTCCATTTTGTTTTCTCCTGCAAATTCAGGAGCTGATTTTAATGTTAAATACTCCATGGTCCAATATAAGTATTTATTTAGTTTTATCTTTGTACTTTAGCAAATAAATTAGCGGATATGTTGACTGTGGGTCTCTGAGTTTTCCTGTGGAAATTTGTTTATTTCTTTATGATACACATCATGGGGGAATTTAGGTTGATTTAGTAGCAAAAATTAGAATATTTCACTATCTGGTATAAATTTGGGGTTTTTATTTAATAAAGATCATAAACCTAGAAGGTAGATAACATTCTCTTTCAAAGCAGTGTCAGGCAAGTATAATTAGAAACCTCAATTACCTTAGCAGTACTTTCAGTAAGACTCCATTGCATAGTAATGAATAAAGGGAAATTTGAAGCTAGAATTTTACCTTAACAAAATCCAAAAGGGAACTCTATACCAGCTCACCATTTATGAGATCAGAATATTTGAGTGTATTTGGATATCTAACTTCCGATTTCTTTATTGAAATGTCAAACTTGAATTTCAGACACTAAGACCAAATCCCAGTGATTACACATCAAATGAAGAACTATATTTTTTTAATGAGGGGTGCTGATTTCTGACTAACCATCTGTGTTGGTTTGAAAGACAAGTGTTTGGAAAGAAGGTAGGAGCTTTCCTTGGAATGGAAAATACAAACCCCTTTCCTCTGAATTATCATAATTTTGAAATTAAGGGGTTCTTAGGCAAATATATGAGACTAGGAATAACAGTTCTTTACTAATATGTAAAAACAAAGAAACCCTACAGCTAATAGAGAAATTTAAAAATAAAGAATGGCAGTGGCACAAAGATACTGACAGATAGAGTCAGAATGTAGCCTCACACCCCATCAATCAGGGTGTTGGTAGCAGTCTGATTAAATGGTGGCTGCAGTCCTCCTGGAGTTACAGATGCGTCACTGTTCTGTTCTGCTGCAGCAGAGGTTCTGTAGAAGGGTGTTGTTTTCTTCTGAAGGTCAGATGGTGGTGCAGATGAGTCTGGTCTTCCTCTGGGAATCCAGTGGAAAGAAGACTGACTGTGGTGTTCCAAATCTGAGATTATATCCGGGTAGGAATGCTTGGCTTCTCCCCCTGGCTGGAGCATCTCCCAATGAGATGATGTAATTTTATCAGTCATGCAGTGGGACTGAGTGGCCCATTAACAGAAGGTACCTCCCTGGAGGGAGGATGGGTCATGGAAGAGGTGAGGAACACTACCCCACCTGGTTTTAACAGCTGACCCATTAACACAGGATATTCCCCCCAACTTATGAGGGATGGTTCATAGAAGAGATAAAGAACACTGCCCTACTTGGTTTTAACAGCTGGTAGTAGAAGACGTGCTGTTGATTACGTCTTGCATTGCAACTTAAGACACCATCCAGAAGCCTTCCAAAAGGAAAAAATACCACCTTGAAATATTAGTACAAGAACTTGGACAGGTGGATCAATAGTTTTATTTTCACACATCTAACATCCATTTCTAGGGACTGCTTAAAAAGATCCAGGCAACCCTGACAGGATGGCTTTGCTAGCAGGATAGTTTTTACTTACAGATAAAAAATTCTCTAGTGTAATAACCAGAACCATCTTTTGCTCTCTTTCTTAGAAATACCTTTATCTTTGCTCTTTCCACAACACAGCTCTTAATCACTTGCCAGTGTAAGGGGAATTCTGTGTTTTAATTACACCCTATTTTCCCTGTGCTGTTTTTAGCATTATATAGCTGACTACAATGCTTTCCTATATTTTGATTATTTCACTTTCTCACTAACACTAGGGGAAATCAATAACAGAGAATATTGTATTGGGTCTGGCTGAGATGGAGTTCATTTTCCCCACAGCAGCCCCCACAGTGCTGTGCTTTGCATTGAAAGGAGCTGATAACACCCCACCGATTTGGTCCTGCTGAGCAGTGCTGGCAAAATACTAGGGCTATCTCTCCAACATTCCCTCACCAGTAGGCTGGGGGTGGATAAGATGTTGAGCAGGGACATAAGCAAGATAGCTGACCCAAACTGATCAAAGAGATATTCCATACCATATGATGTGTGCTCAGCAATAAAAGCTACAAGAAAAGAGAAAGCCAGGGTATTTGTTATCACATTGTTTGTCTTTTAGGGCAACTTCTACATGTTCTAAAGCTTGCTTCCTGAGAAGTGGTAAAACATTGTCTGTTGTTTGATAATAACTAAAAAATTATTTTGTTTTCCTTTGTTTTTACTTACGACCTTTTTCTTTGCTTTATTACACTGCTTTTATCATGGGTTTTTTTCATCTTATTTTCTCCCTTCCTTGTCCTGCTGAGGAGTGATAGAGTGGCTTGGTAGATGACAGTGTCCAGCCAAGTCAACCCACAATTATGGAAAGAACAGAGTATGCAGAAAGAAAACTCAGTACTAGAAAACTCAGTCAGTTAAAAAGAACTGAAATTTATACGTACTGTGACTCCCTTATGGTCTTGTGACCATTGTAATAGTTGATCTATTGAAACTATAAGCCACATCATATGAGTCAGTAATACCAAAGTTAATAATGAGACACACCAGAAAATATTTCTGAAAATGTAAGAATGATCTGGTGTTTTCTCAAAACCTCTATATATTTGAATCTGATCTTTATGTACATAATAGATTTCACATGTTCTAGAAACACAAGGATATTTATGCCTGCAAAAAGAATAATTATAACTAATGTTAAAGCATGTGTGTGACAATGACCTTTTTTTTCCTAGAATCATGGGTTACGCTTGAGTTTATGACATTCAAAATTCATAAACAGGAGTTGTGCTTGGCCTGATGATTCACCTATGACAGCAGAAGGTCAGCTGATTTGTGAAAAGACAGAATTGAAAATCCTTTTTTATAGTTTCATGAAAAAACATGGCTATTACACTGTATGTAATCGTATGCTGATTATTAAGAGAGAACAACTATTTAATAACTGTCCCATCACTGTCACTATTGACTAGTTGAGTGCTTTAAATGAGTCAGGCTTGATGCAGGTGATTTTGAAAATCCAGGTGCTTCTATACCCTAGGGGAAGGTATAGAGGCATATAGAACAGATGAAGAACTTATTTTGGAGTTTAATTTGATATTTAGTATAACAGGCCTCTTGGAATGTTAATAGGGATACAAGATAGATTCCATTCCTTTCTTGCTGGGGTTAGATCATCAGATAAATATCATAGACAAAGTGATTTCTTTATTTTTTTTCCCATTTTTTTCTTTAAACAGATATGTGATTGTACTCATTAATACACCCTCATTTTCAAAATAAATTTAGATTAACATTCAGTTCATCCAGTAGGTTGATATCCTCTTATCAGTTTTTCTATAAAATGTTATTGTAGTATGATTTCTGTATTATCAGTATCATAAATATCATCAGTATTGAGTGATTTCCTTGTTTACACATGTAAAATATATTGCATGGAGGTCTCTTCAGAGCGACTGATAACTGGTATTACATTTGCTTATGATATCCAATAAAGAAATGATTAGAGGGTGTTCACGTGAGCATTTGGCCAATATGTTATTCTCTTTCCCTCTTCAGTCTTAGTAGAGTACCTCTGAAACACTCCAAGATCAATTAAGCACTCCAAAACATGCCTTACAACCTGTTTATAAGTGTACTCTTCAAAATATTGCTTTCTGTAAATAAACTGGGGGGGTTGAGCAGCTTGATTCTAAATTTGCAACAAGAACTTTCACGAAAGGGAAAATAGTGACTGAGTACTTAACATGTGGCATGTTCCATTTAGCTAATTGGTTTGGAAGACAGCCTGTTTCTTTTGATCTTCATGTACAAATAAATTGATTTTGTGCAGGAGAAGGTGCTAATTTCCTACATATTAAAAAAGAGAGAATCACTGGGGTTGCTAGGGATCCCAGAAATCTTTAGTTCAACCTGCTTGTCCAAAATTTCTTCACGTGAAGCTGTCTAGTCTGGGCCAAGTCCAGTGAGATTTTGAATATCACTAAGGATGGAGACATCACCATACTTCTGGGAAAATTATTCCGATGTCTAACTACACTCACAGTCAAGATGGTTTTCTTATTTTTAACTGCAATTTCCACTGTTATTACATCATATCATATCATATCATATCATGATATTGATTACTATGTATTTTCTTGTATTGTCATATTTCCACAGATATTAATATAACTAAGCTGATGTACACCAATTAATCAATCTGGAAAAGTCATGAGACGTTATTCTGTGAAGAGATTTTCAACCTGATGAAAGCATTAGATCTACACTTAAACTACTATATATTAGTTAAAGAAAAGCTGTGAATGTTTTATCATTGTATAGAGAATTAACTTTCAGCTGGAAAGATTTAGAAAAGCTTATTTCATTTCCTGAGACTGAATTCTTATTGAATAGCATAAAGATGACTCTTCATTAAAATTCATATGTGAAACTTCTACATCTAATGATACAACTCTATGTGCAAGTACAGAGAGTGTTGATTACTAAGGAGTAATGAAAATCTGTTTGAAATTTGTACTAAAAACTTATACTAGATATCAACACACCCATCAAAATTGGTTTCACTTTCTTAATATGGCTGACTGTGAAAAAAATTAAATCCCAAACAACTGGATTGAGTCCTCCATCTCTTCAGCTGTAGTTGGTACATATGTAATTCTTCCAAAATGTAGCTGAAGTTTAACTTTAGAGATGCTAAATTATGATTGTATGTTGAGACAATACATGTGACATCCTTATAAACGTCAAATGAATTTTTTATGATCAGTGCTATTAAAATGAATACCAAACAATTCAGTTATAATTAGTGCTATTATAATGAATACCAAAGGAATTCATGGTAATTAGCAGCAGTAACTGCATAAGAAATGAGCTCAAAATGAGAGATTGGAGAAATCTCTTGAAAAAAGCTTTAAGCTTCCTGTGAATTAGCAAAAATTTTGTACTTATCTAATAATGAGAGGATGACAACATTGCAAATGTTGTTTTCAAAGCAAACTGATCTATTTCACCCAGGCAATCTCAAGAGATGGACAGATTTCTACATTGGACAGATTTGTGATTATTTTTGTGGGACAGGACATAAAGAGAGGTCAAGACAGTTTTTCCAGGTGTTGCTACGGCCTCACTGTGTCCCACACGACACTGAAGTTTGGATAGTAATCAATTTGTTGCTAAGAAAGTAATGTTGTGTAGGATCACTGACTAGTTTATTGATGTTTGAAGAAGAAATTTAACAAGACTTCTGAAAGAACTTCCCTTCATGGCATTCTATCTTTTTGTTTCAGTGGTGCTTGATCTCCCGTTTGCTTCCGTGGATTTCATTTTCCTAAAGCCTTCTGAAAATGCTTTCCACATTGCTATTGGTTTAGCTACAGCAGTGAGAATAATTATTGTGAATGGCTATTCTGTATAGTTATGGTGGCTATTCATTAGCTACGGTTATTATTTTTACAAAATTATTGACTTTCATGGTACCTGGGCAAAAATGGCACATTCTTGTAGATTCCAGAGAGAATTAAACCCTGTACAAACTAGTGCTTGTTCATCCAATTCTTGTGTGTTCCGCATATTCATTATATGGTTCTTCAAAATCTGTGTAGCTGCTACGTTTTGTTTAATCAACAGTAAAAAAGTTTATAAAAGAAACAAATTAGCATATATTTTATAAAAGAAAATATTTCAGAAACCAGATTGGAAAAGTCAAAGGCAAATGGACTTCAGTTGGATTGTTTTTTTTTTAAGAAATCCCATGTGTCTGCATTTATGTTCGCATCTTCATTATTCCAGCTGGCTTTGCTGAGAATTGATGCAGGAATGAAGCTTTCAAAATATACTTCGCTCATACTTTTACTTGAAATCTTTCATTCTTAAAGGACATCAGATACATAAAGAGGATCACAAGAATTTGTAAGATATAAGATTACATGAACCCTATAAAGAGTCCCTTGATCAAGAACTTAGTTTAGGAAGCATAATGCATCCCTCCTGGCAGTATAAAATGAAGGAAAGAATCATAAGAACACTGAACTGAGCAGGCAAGACCTTTAGATTGACTTTTATCAAACAGAAGGTTTAATCTGCACTGTGACATGCCTTAACAATTACCCAGTTTCATCACATTAATCCAAAGGCCTAACTTCCCCTCTGAAGGAGAATATGTCAACTCTGCCAAAACAGAAAAACAAAAGATGTTGAAACATTGATAGAGCAAGAAATTGCCTTCTTTGTATAAAAGTCGGTTACCAGAGCCCTTGTATTTTTTTTACTTGTGCCAGAATAGGAGCAAAGCAGAATCTAACTGGTAAAAAAACAAGCCAAATCAAGAAAAAACACAAAACTCCACAATCTTAAAAATCAAAACAGGAGCTATGAGGTATTTGACCAATATGAGATATAGTTACATTTGTAGAGGTAAAAAGAGGACTGATGATAGCTTTTGGTAAAATTGTTTTCAGAAATTATAACCTAAGTTTTTATGGAATTTATAGGATCATAGAACTCCTGGGGAATAGAAATAAAACCAGCATTAAATACTGTGTGATGACTGCTTCTTTGTAAGGTAACTCACAGGAAAATTGACAAGTTAATGTTGAAGGAAGCTAAAGAGCTTGCACATTTAGGTGTAGAAGTTTTTTTGCTACAGTGAGGAGAAGAACATATTGCAAACTTTTAACTAATGAGATAAGAGTAGCTGTATGTAGGAGGTGAAATATTCTAAAATAAAAATGATTGGGTATGTTTCTATATCTTGGGGAAATTGTGATTCTTTCATACAGATTAAAAAAAGCCCTGCTAAATGCCAGAGTTCTTAAGCAAGGAAATGGCTTCAGTGGTAGACCTGCGCCTTGTGTTCTGTATTTCTGTTGCTCCACCCAAGTTTAAAAATGGCTACATAGCCTTTTTATTTCTACCATTTTCTGTGGTAAATTAAAAGGTGCTTAGAGATACATGTTTCCCTCCTCCTTCTTCAGTCAATGAAATTTCTGTCTATATCAAGACAAGCAGAAATATCAAAACATTTATGCTACTCCGTGCTACTCATATTGAATCTTCCACCATGGGGTCGCTCAGTCTAAGGAAGAAATGGGGATGATCTCTTTGAATACAGAAATACAGGTGAAGTGTACCTCCCTACAATGTGCAGAATTCCTTCGGGGGTTCAAGGTTTGGAGCAGAGAGACACACAGTGACGATACAACCGTCTGTCAGTGAGATAAGCCATTCAAAGTAAGACAACCTTTTCTACAATGAGAGATTAAATTTTTGTATCTGTGCTCCTAGATAGGACAGGGCAAGATATTTTTTAGCTGTTGTTCTATCTTGTGTAGTAAGGACATCCCCATTATTTTGGCAGTGTGAGTAACACTTCTAAGCAGTCATCAAGATTTTTCACTTTTTTTTTCAAGCATTTCCACTCATATACGCTTAAATGTGCTTTATTTTATTTTATTTTTTTTCTCAGTGGTACACATACTAGTCTTAGACTCCATGTATGTATAATGTTGCAGGAATTCTAGGATTGGTTAAGGTTCCCACATAATTCTTTTTTATTCATGGCATGACAGTGATACCCCCAAGTAAGCAGAGAAGAAAATGCAGCCCACCATGAGTATTGTCAGTCTTCTAACAAAAGACAGGGTGTTGGTGACTCCTTATAACACCAGTCCCTATTCTGATTCCTAAATTAAGTAGTATTGAGTAGGACTGTTAGTATGACTCTTAATATGACACTTAGTATTTAGAATAATGGTTATTTTTACATTTTGATAAGTTGTAAAGACTTTTTCTGCATTAACAATAAATTATTGCCTTCATAGAATCACAGAATCACAGAAATGTAGACATTAGAGCAGACCTCTGGAGATCATTTAGCACAGTCCCTGTGAACATAAGATTTCTTTCATTTGCCTGAAGAAAATGTAATTTGATTCTTCTTTCTAATCATGGGAGCCGTAGTGGAAACCAACCTTAGTGTTGCCATGTTATGCTAAGCTTAATCCATAAGATCTCTTTTGGCTCTGCATTCATCCCTAGCAGAACTCCATGCATTCCGTGCACACAAACATCTAATTCCTCCTGACTGTCCTCACATTCTGTGTGTTAGAGTGCACACACTTCAGAGAGATAGTCATGTACACATTTTCAGGAACAAGAAGCATGAGAGCCAGAACCATCATGCTTTTTGGTGCTTGTATATTTGTGCATGTGCTTGAGATGGGTCTTGTTTCATTGATTACAAATTTTCTCCTGTCCACATCATTCAATATCCCGTGCTTTCCAAGTTAAGTCACCACTTCCTCCCTTGACTGTATGTCATAATCTCCCTCGTCTACTGTTCTTTTTTTAAAGTTCTTTCACCAGTTTGACCTCCCTGCTTGTAAAGAAGATCTTGTCCATCCTGATCTAGAGAATTTTATTGCTACCTAGCAACCCTCAGTCTTCAAAGGAGATCCTGTGACTGCAAGAACCAAATATTTGGGTTTGGTACCTGTTTCACTATTAATTTTGACCATCACTATCCATCTACTCCATCTCAAGCCATTTACCCTCACAATCACATCCAAGTTAAATACACCTGAGCCACCAAGTCCTTGACCATCACCCTGGGAACCTGCAAGTTTTGCCTGACAGTGTCCTGAATAAACAATCATGTGTGTTTCTTTTCTCACATTACAAGATTTTTGAATGTAATGAACACATAACTGGGTTTAGATTAAGTTCTTGTGTAAGCACATCAGTCTGCCATGGCCTGAGATTTGTGTTTTATCTGGTCTTTGGTACTTGAAGAAGCACCTGTGTTTCTCATAGATTTGATTACATCTGCTGCATCTCTTGATTTGCAGGTCAAATATATCAGCCTACTTCAGATATTTCAGATACCCCAGAGTACCAAAAATGGCATTCCAGCCATGAAAGTTTAGAAAATAACTCAATTCCCAAACCACTGAATAGCTGTCCTGTCTCCATCGATGGTAGGAACTTGATTCAGTGCCTTAAATATAGCATCTAGCAGCATTCCAGATGCTTCATGCTGACCTCCATCTGCCAGTCATAAAGGATTCAGGTCTCATATGTTCTGGGTCCCACTGGGGCCTTTCAGATATATGTAGTTCTCTCATATGACACTAAACAAGTTAATTCATCCCTGGATCTCTACTACCTATACTGACAACTAAGACACACAGCACACAAATATATTTTACTTCACGTTTCTGAACTCAGGCTTGAATCTCATCCCTGCGGTGTTGTACATTCATAGTGTGAGGAATGGGGTATCTTCCATGTCAAAATGGACACAATATGAATGCACAAGATCTAAGGTAGCCTCTGGTTTTAGTAGTGCAGGTGTTGTCCAAGATGCACTCATGGGCTCAGTAAACAGTGCTCAAGCCCTGACACAAAAATAATACAGACATGGATACTAAACTGAGTGGGAAATGTGCCAGAATTTCACCTCAGAGGGAATGTGATAATCTTCTGTAAAGCATTTGCTTTTTTCAGATTGCAGACAGAAGGGCAGAACTGAGTTTGTAATGTGTGACAGAGTTTTATATAGTTGCACCTGTCAGAAATGTATGTAATAAATGGATTAGTTTTCTAATTTCACAATTTAAGTAGAATTAGGTAGAATTTAAGTATTTAAAGGGAATTTAACTAGAGAAGAAGAGTGCATTATTTATTTTTTTTTTTCATCTGGTACTTAACAAATGTATTTTGAGGACAGGGTCTGGCTGGGATGAAGTTAACTTTCAGCATAGCAGCCTCAATTGTCCTGTGCTTTCAATTAATGACTAAAACAGTGTGGAGAACTCAACAGTGTTTTGGCTAAAGTTGTAGTGCTTGTACAGCATCAAAGCTTTTTTTATTCCTCACCCCACCCTTCCTCCTTCTTCTCCCTGATGGGTCAGCTGGGAATGAGCAAAAAATTTCAAGGATGCATGGCCAAAACAGCTGACCAAAGAAATATCCCATGTGGTGTGACATCGAGCTCAGCAATAAGTGATTTGGAGAGGAAAGGGACCTTAAAGACCATGTAGATCCAACCCCCTTGCCATGGGCACAGATAAACCCTCTAGATCAGGTTTCTCAGAGTCCCATCCATTTTAGCTCTGAATACTTCCAGGGATGGGGCATCCAACAGCTTCCCTGCACAACTTCTTCCAGTGTCTCACCAAAACCACGGTAAAGAATTTCTTCCTAATATCTAATCTAAATGTCTCCTCTAGTTTAAAACCATCCTTGCTTGTCCTATCACTATCTGCCTAAGCAAAAAGTTCCTTTCTACCTTTTTTATAAGGCCCCTTTAGGCACTGAAAGGCTGCAATGAGGTGTGCCCTGAACCTTCTCTTCTCCAGGCTAAACTGCCTCAGCTCTCTCAGCCCGTCTCCACATGAGAGATGCTTCAGCCCTCTGATTGTCTTTTTGGCCCTCCTATGAACCCACTCCAACAGGTCTATGTCTTTCCTGTGCTGAGGACCCCAGACTTGGATACTGTGCTCCAAGTGGGCTTTCATAAGAGCTGAATAGAGGAGAATCAGCTCTTTCACTTCGTTGGCCAGTCCTATTTTGGTGTAGCCCACTATAGGGTTGGCTTTCTGGGCTCTGAGCACGCACTGTTGGCCCATGTACAACCATTCATTGACCAGAACCCTCAAGTCCTGCTCCTCAGGGCTGTTCTCAGCAAGTTCATCACTCACTACTCACCTCTGGGGTTTTCCCACCCCATGTGCAGGACCTGGCACTTGGCCTTGTTGAACTTTGTGAGGTTCCCATGGGCCCACTTCTCAAGTCTGTCCAGGTTCTTCTGGATGGCATCCTATCCTTCAGGACTGTCAGCTGCACTGCTCAGCTTGGTGTCATCTGAAAACTTGCAAGGCTGCACAGTATCACTGTGTACTTGACCCAGTTGTCTGTGACATTGATATTAATCAAGGATATACCAAGGAATATTTAAGAGCACTGATTTCAAGACAGAGCCCCGAGGGACACCACTGATCACTGGCCTCCACCACAACATAGAGCCATTGACTACAACTATCTGGCTGCTGATACTGAATTTCTCATCAAATCCTTAGTTTGGCTTCTATCAGGAACAGTGATTATATATTTTTTTAGTCTGTTCTCAACAGAAAGTGATTTTACAGAAAAAGCATACACTAACAGGACTTTAGCTGAGTAGCTGGCAAGAAATATTTAATACAGTTCTTTATTTTTATTAGCTAATTACAGTTTCACAGTCAGGTTTTATTGCACTATCCTTAAGCTCAGCAAAGTAACTCTCACCTTGGTAAGAGCAAATACAAAGTTCTTCCTAGTAACTATATTTCTCCAGGCAAACATTTCGTCGGTGACATCTCTTGGAATTGTGAAACATGCTCACATGGTTTGTCTTTGCATGTCTACACTCATAACATTAGCAATGACACTTTCAGAAACCAGTCACTGAATTAGTTTGAGAAGTGTGGGATCAGCTGCAGAAGTTTGTAGGGAAAATAGTCCAATTCTCCTTTCTTTGCCTTCAATCCCTCCTCATTTCAGGATGGATTCCAAATGTGAACACTGAGAGCTGTTGAATTCCTGCCAGCTGGAGTACAGCAGAAGACAATATTTGCAAAGTGTGAAAGAAACCAGGGAAAGGCAGTCCAGATATCAGTGGGAGTGAGGATGGAGGGATGGGGAGAGAATAAAAAAATAAAAATAGTCACTTCAGGCTTGGATATGGCAATCCAAAGACTTTTTCTGAGCTAAGCTAAATACGCTTTTAAAAATGAATTGTAGCTGTGAAAACAATTCGTAGGTCATAAAGCCTTTCTTGTTGAAATGAGTTTTGAAATCAGCCTAGTTCAATTCATTAGCCTCATGTCACATTTAAGCTGTCACAAATCCTTCCATTAGGTAGGAAATTAGTTTACCCACTGGTGAACCAGAGGGATGAAACAGGAATTGTATAACTAGAAGTTGGACTCTGCAGAAAAACTGACAGGATTGCTTGATAAAGTAGATGAACTTCTCTGGGGGTTTGTAAATCCTTCATTCAATCCATGCCCCTGAGCAGGAGCAGGTGCACTGTTCTGACATGAAGCAAAATTTCAAAGGTTTAGTGCCTGAATGGGAGATCAGACCTCAGTACATTTCAAATCCAATGAAGCTACATCACTAATCATCTCCCCTCTAGAATACTTTGACATTGGCAATGACTAGAAAGAAAGATATTCCCTGAAGTTTGATTAGCATAGCAGGCAAATGATGTAGTAGAGGACCACACAGAAAATAATTAGTAAATTAGCATGATGGAATATTGAAACATAAATCAGTATGTACTAGAAAGATAAAAAAGAAAAAAGATAAAATTAAATATTGACTGTACCTTACAAAACACAGCAATAGTTACCAAAAGCATGAATATATTGAAAATACTGGTTTTCAGTGAAAATTGCAATTTCAATTAAAAGTTGTTCAATTGCTAGAACTGGTAATACATGAAGGACACTGAATATTAATCACATGTATGACATACAACTGCTGATCTGTGGGAACTTATTAGGTAGATGCAACTCAGCCTAAAGCAAATATGATGTAATTCAAGCTAACAGAACTCCTAATAGGAAAAGAATACCCTGAATTCAATTATCCTGTGTTTGTCATGAGCTAGGATCACAAATATTTATTTATTATTTGTGTATTATTGATATTTCTTACAGATTAGTAAGAAATGTATGCTCTTACTTGGGATAACTTGGTCATGTTCTCTGGTATTAAGTTGTATTTGTTGTGTAGTATTCAGAATTTATTTATAGTCAAATATTTATTTTATATTTCTTTTCTTTTTTTTTTTTTTTCTTTGAAGCAATATGAAACTGATTCAAAACTCTCAATCATATGTATTAAAATATTTAAAGTTTTTAAATTATCTCAGGTAATTTAAATAACAGATAATATAATCTATTATATGTTGACTTTACCAGAAATGGTTACTTTTATTCTTTCTGTTTATGCAACATCTTAAGCAATTGGGGTGAAAATAATTATTAAAATTATTTTACATAATTATTGATATGTTTTTCTGCTGAGAACAATAAAATAGTCATAATATTAGCAAAATATTTTTAAATGCCCAGCCTAATGTGTTCTAAAATGCCATTAGAAATGGTCCTCCCATCATGAATGAAAGTCAGATTTGAGATCACCTAAGAGATTTGAACACACCTAAGTCCATGGGACTAGATGAGATACATCCCAGGATCCTGAGGGAACAGGATGATGTAGTTGCTGAATCATTTTCCATCATCTTTCAAAAGCTGTGGCATTCAAGTAAAGTCCCCAGTGACAGGAGAAGGCAGACTATTGCCCCCACTCTTAAAAAGGCTAAAAAGGGATACCCAGAAAATAAGGGACCAGTCAGCCTTATCTCACCGACTGGTAACACCAAGGAACAGATCCCCTCTGAGATTTGTCAAAACATATGGAAGATAGGGAGGTGATTAGAAACTGCCACAATGACTTCACCAAGGTCAAATTGTCCCCGACAAATCTAGTGGCCCATGAGGGAGTCTCTGCTTCCCTTGAAAGGGGAACAGCTATGGATGTCATCTACCTAGATTTCTGCAAGAACTTTGATGCAGTCCATCTCAACGTACCTATCTTTAAATTAAAGACTTTTGGTTTTGATGGAATGTGCTGGTTGATTATTCTTCATAGTAGCTAGTATGGATCAGTGTTTTGGATTTGGGCTGAAAACAGTGTTGATAATATTGTAATAATTTTGTTAGTGCTGAGCAACCCTTGCACAGCATCACGGACCTTTCTACTTGTACTGCCCCACCAACAAGGAGGTTGGGGTGCCCAAGACATTGGGAGGGGAGAGAGCTGGGACAGGTGGTTCCAAATGACCACAGAAATATTTCACACCATGTGACATCATGTTCAGTACATAAAGATCGGGAGAAGAAGGAGGAAGGGGGTGATGGTCAGAATGGGGGTGTTCGTCTTCCCAAGTCAGCAGCGTGTGTGATGGAGCCCTCATGTGCTGGAGATGACTGAACACCTGCCTGCCCATGGGAAGTGGTGAGTGAAATTCCTGTTTGACTTTCCTTGTGTGCATGACTTTTGCTTTATCTACTGAACTGTCTTCAGTGTACGAGTTTTCTCACTTTTACGGTTGCAGCTGTCTCCCCCATCCCAGTGGTGGAGGAGATAGTGAATGACTGCATGGGGTTTAATTGCTGGCTCTGGCTAAACCAAAATATGGTTTGGTTTAGGTTGGATATAAGAAAGATTCTTTTTTTTTTTTTTTTCTTTTATGATGAGACAGTAACAGGTTTCCTAGAAAACTTGTGGATGTCCCATCTTTGTAAGTGTTCAAGGTGAGGTTGGACAAGACTGAGCAGCCTGTTGCAATTAAAGATATTCTTGTCCATGGTAGCTGGACTGGAAAAAAATCTACTTTTTATGTCCTTATAAAATTTTGACAAACTTGAAATATTTTAAGAAACACAACTTGTGCTGATAATTTCACCAGTGTACAAGGATATTTTCAAGATTGTCAGCTCTCTGAAAAAGTCAAAGCAGGATGAAAATATGCAAAATTTAAAAAACAAATGAGATGGGTTTTTTGGTGGTTGATGGTGAATTAACAGATGGCTGGTGAAAGAATGCAGATACTTAGTACGAGTGGATATGTTTGAATTTCAGGAAAGAAAAATTAGAAGAAGTTGGAAAATGGAAAAAGGGTGGTACTATAATAAAAATAACACCTACAACAGATGTTCCTGAATTGAATTGTCCAGTTGGATGGGCAATTTTTTAGATATTGAAACAGAACAAGACAGATACATTGGAAATGCAGAAAAGGAAAAGAATATGTGAAACAAAAAATATTGAAGGATATCAAGTATGTTTTTTCAGCTATCTTGGAACAACAATTTTCTTTTTCTCATTTACATATCTGTAAGGGAAATTTTGAGATGGGTGAATGATTTTGTATAAAACCATTGTGATTCTTTGTATAGATACAAAATGAAACCAAGTCACAGACAATCAGGTAAATTGGAATATGATTTAGTGTTGAATGGATCTTTTTGAAATGCATTAGACTAAAATATTTTCAGTCCTTCCAAAGTTTGCCTGTTTATTTGAGCAAAGTGTATTATATTTGCCCATAAAAATATCTTCACTAATAGCTTTAGAGATATGTCTAATCACAATCTATTGCCTGTATTTAGGAAACTAAAAATGCAAAAAAAATAATGATTCAATACTATGAGAATGAGTACCAAAAGAAAAATCCTCAAATATTATGAGTGTGGATACACTGTAAAAACCTTTGTTAAACATGAAGAAAAATTATTGTTTGATTTACAGAAAACATTATAATATAAAAACCTGCTTTTTCAGATTCAGTGCATGTTAAAAAAAAAAACTTTCAACTGAGAATGTGTTTTTACAATGTGACCAAAATTTTTAGAGACAAAATAGTGCCCAGTAGGAAGAAGGATGGATTTTTATCCTCTGAGGTCTTTTATCCTCTGAGAATCTTTATTTATCTCTGATATCACATGCTGAATTATCCTGGTTAAGAGAGAAATCTGGGAAGTAATACTAGTTACTGCTTGTAGGGTTTTTAAAAGTGATTTACATTTATTCTACAATATAGTACATAATATATACTAATCCTTGTTTAATGGTGCCGTTTACTTAAAAGTGCAACACTCTAAAACCAGAGTGGAATATTATTAGACTTAAGCAAACTTATAATGTTCTAATGTATCAGGAACCCACATTTCTGTGAATCAGCTATGACAATGTACTGGCTATTGCATGACATCTGGACATCATGGGATTGAAGCTGTTTCTAGAATGAGGAAACTGAAGAACTCTACATTGATTGGTTTAGTTTAACTTTCCAGTTGGGAAAATGTAACAAAGGATGAATTTTGATGCTAGTCCATTTTCCAATATATTGTATATTCCCTGAGTTAAATCCTGACAGAAGTTCAAAATCTATGGTTAATTTGCCTTAAAAAAAAAAAAAAAAAGAATCCTTTCCCGATTTGAAAAGAGAGACTAATGAGAGAGAGTCAACTCTTGATAAGGTATTTAAGTAGTCAAGTATGTTAACTTTTAAAAGAAATGAGCAGCTTATTCCATTATTATTGAAGTTACCTGCAAATTTTCGCCATGACTGCATTGTATTAGGTTCTGAATTTAAGGGCTTTTTATTAGCAAGTGTCTATTTTTTCTCTATTAACAAGTGTAAGCACTTATAGACCATAACAGTCATAACCATTTCTCTGATAATATAATAGACTGAACTACCTGAGTGTTTCATTCAAATGTATTTTATAATCCTTCATGTATTTTACTTCTACTCTGAGTCTTCAGTTTTTCAGTAGCCTTTCACAATGTATGTCAGAACTGGCTATGGATTTCTGGAGTGTCACAGCATGATCAAATAAGGAAAAAATAGAATGTTTAAAGAAACTCAGTGTTTAGCTCTTTGTATATTTCAATGGCATATTAATTCAGCTGTTCAAAATATCCACTTGGAATATCATGTTCAGTTATTTACCAGCTGTGGTGCTTCAGAGCCCTCCCTGTGCCTCCTCCACTCCCTAGACAATTGTTTCTCAAAGTTTTATGTCTTTGCCCTACTTACTCAGGTGTGCATATCTATATGTCTCTGTAACAAAACATGCATCCATCATGGTATGAACTGGTTCAGACCTGACTTTTCTGTTATTTGTTTTTCCTTCTGTTTTGATGCCCTCTAAAAACTTCATCAGTGACTATTTAATGTCTTTTGAGTTGTTGATTAAAATATTAACCCAGGAGGAATCAAGGCAGTGTTCTTTTCAGGACTTTACTATAAATTATTTGTCATTGATACCCAGTTACGTGTTTCATTGCAGAAAGTATCCCTTTTTTAAAGCCTAATTTTACTCATATTATCTTCCTACAAGCAAAACTTTCATTGTAACAAAGAACCCATCCTAAAATTTATATATACTAAGCAAACACATATAAAAAAAACCATTTTAAAAACCCTTGTATTTCATGACAACTAACCTAATTAGTGACAGCCCTGTGCCACATAAATTTCAGTTATTAACTGCACCCAGTTTGGTGTATGGTACATAGTTCCACAGTAAAATTATTGCAGGTCTAAAAATAGTGCTTCTTCTCATTTGCTCTCATAACTTTTACGGTATTTCTACTGCAGGATTGTACAGCACATCTGTATGATGCAAGTGAACAAATAAACACAAGGACTGTGATGCATGTGGGTTGGATGAAATAATTCTGTGGGTTCTGAAAGAAATGCCAAATGAAAATAGCAACAGTGCTGTTAGATATATGTAATATTCTCAGCATATCCTCTTTTTCAATATTGTAAAGTAGTGGGAATCAAAGATTGCCTATCCTTTGATCTTTCATTTTTCCCATGCCAAAAAAACCAACCTACCTACCAACAAAACAACCAACCAACCAACCAATATTTTTAAAAATTACTTATCTCATGTTGAAGAGGAATAAAATGGAAATAAACACACACACACACACATATATATATCTATATCTGTGATTCCTGCCTGTCCCTCTATGTACATACTTGTTATAATCTCACTGATATTTTGCACATCAGGTTCCTTCTTCAAATATATTCTTCTGAAAATGTTATGGTTCATTAAAATATGGATGCGATTCAGCTCAGGAATTTTTTATGCAGTGTGTGAAATTTGTCCTTTGGCTGACACCTCACACAAGACTCTTCTCAGAAAGACATGCTTAGACTTCACCAGTAAACTTCACCAGTTACTTAAAGCAAAATTAGCAAAATTAATGTCAGCTGCCCAACAACTTCTAGTTTTTACATATTTTTTTAGAAACCATGAGCAGAAGTGTTATTGTTTCATATATGCACAGCAGCCCACTTACTCTAAAAGTTGTGAAATTATCTCTGTTCAATATTCCTGTTTAGAACAAGCAAAAAGTTTAATTTGAAATAGGAAAGTGATTTTTCACTGTTACAATCTAAGAGTTGAAGCTCACAGGAAACTCAGTTCCACTGAGATAATTGTAAAATAGTTTCTTAAGAGGGTAGATCTAGGCTTCAGCCTCTCAGTAAGATAAATGGCAGAAGATAAAACTCAGTATTCTGAAGTTAATAAAAAATCCAATATTTCTTCTGTGAGGTTAAAAGAAAAAAATATTTTAAAATAGGGAAAGGTAGAAGTAAAATATTTTACTCAGTGGCTGATAAAATTTTGTTCAAATTTCTCCTTTATTTGTGCACACTGAAATTTATTTCGTCAAAACTAGAAACCTAACTATCATGATAGTCATAGCTCATGATAGAAATTCTGTTTTGCATTTGACAGTGTTATATTTTTCTGAGTTGGTGATGGGAGGCACATTTATTCTCTGATTCCTTCAAACTGAAGGCCTTAAGTGATAGCTTTTCCAAGTCTCACAAAAGTAAGTATTCTGAAACTTTTTATGTGAAATTGATCGTCTGCTTCAGGAGGGATCAAGAGCTATCTCATCAGTCCATGGCAGAACACCGTATAGAGCAGCAATTTAAGTTTGTTCACTACAAAGAAGTTCAAATAGTCTCAGGCAAATGAGAAATGAGCCTTTGTTAGAAAGGAATTCAAACAGTCTCAGGGAGATGATGAGTCTTTTCTCCCTCCATACTTTGAGAATGAACTGATCATATACCATTCTTGTTCTGTATAGGCTGAGGTAGTCTGAATGCACACTGACTGCATCAGGCTCAGCAAGTGAGATTACAGAAAAGAAAATAACCTCATCAAGTATGTCCTACTCTTAGTGACAAATCAAAATCTTAGCTAAATCAAAGCCTTGGTGGGGGAAGAGGGGGAAAGTCTTATTTCAAGGAATTAGGCTTTTTCTGACTGCCAAAAATATAGAGATTCAGGAAAAATTAATTTCAGTCTCTATTTCATTAAATAATTTCCCACTAGTTTGACAGCTATCTGTGGGGAGACATTGAGAAAAAAAAAAAAAGTGACTAATTTGATGTAAGTAGTTTATATAAAAATCTTCAATTTGTGAAAAACCCACTGCCTAATGGTCATCATGATTGTGACTAACCAAGTTATAGTTGATCAGTTAAGAGATAAGTCTTATTTCTAAACACTTTTCAACCAAATGCACCCTCTGTCCTGTTGCTGTATAGACAAGCTGAAAATCACATTGTTACGATTAGAAGACCACTCCTCATGTTAGACACCATACAGTACAACCAACAAGACACCGAAGGTATATATGATGTGACTATTCACTATCATACTTCAGCAATGGTTTGAGAGGATTCCATTCTCCTTAAGCTTCTGTTTAGATTTCATTGTTAAAAGATGCTTCTGCCCAAATGAAGATGCAAACAAAACCATGTCCCAAAGTCAAAGGAATGGCTTTTATTTAACAGTAAATATGATTTAAACAGTTGGGAAGAAGCAGGAAAGAAGGGGGCAGAAAGAGACAGAAAAACAGACAAACAGATAAAATAGAAAATTATCCACCCAGTGGATCCTGTGGTATCCTGCTGTTCCTTCTTCACCCTGATCTTCTTAGTAGTGAGAGATCCAGAGTCATTCTTCTGCAAGTACCACCTTTATACAGCCCAAGTTTTGGGTATCCACAGCGTGGTCCCAGGTGTTCCCACAACTTGGGCTGGCATGGGTGTAAGCAGTTGTTTCCTTTCCCATAGTCTTCACTGTGGAATTTTTTTCTGGTATCCTAATTCCAAACCTTCACCTCCATTAGACCTGGAATTGACACCTTCCTGTTTGCCTTACAATGCTTATGTCAAGTTTCTGTTGTGGTGGCTTATCTTATGGGAAGATCCTTCTTTGATAGTGTTTAGAGGCTTTGTGCTCTTTAAACATTTACAGGCTCCCATTGTACAATGGACTCTAAATAATTACATTAAAAACACAGTCCATTGTCTCTGCTTGTCATGTATGAACTATGATACTGAATTTTTTTGCCTTTTACTGTTGAAAACAATGCAAAAGCAGAGTTTAATTAGCCTTAGTATCCCAATTAATGTAATACAATTATTTTACTGAAATCTGTTATCTTTTGTCAAGTCACTGAAAACCAGTGAGACAACTGAGCTTTGTGAGGCAATTAGTAGTTTTTCAGAATAACAATGTGAGGATTAGTTGCTACTTTTCACATGCAGCTTTTTCTTGCTATTTTTTGCTGTGTGAAGGACTTGTGAATGGAAAAACAAGTGAGATGAACTGCTTTGGTACTCCTCAAGACTGTGGTGGGGGGAGGAAGGAAAACCTAAAAAATTACTTCAAGTCCCTTTAGGATAAATTACTAGCATTGCCAAGAACATTTCTGCATCAGTTTAAAAACAGAGTAAATGAGAGATTAATTGGGTTTGCCGGTGAAATTCTTCAAACCAAGGATTCAAACCAGGAAGGGAGGTTGGCTATTAACTCCGTGGTGCTGGAATTTCTCCTGTGGGCTGCAATGTCTTTCAAGAGTATCAGTTCATACTAAAATTAAGAAACAGAAATGTAGCTTCTCTTGATGCAAAGTTTTTGTAGTTCCTCTTTATATCAACTTATATTATTATCTTTGAATCATAAATATTTTAGCTTGTCATCGTATGAAAAACGTGGATTCACAAGGTTTTCAGCTGGGAGTTCCAAGAGCATGTTGCTAAACATGCACAAACAAAATGAAATAAACAAAGAAACAAAGCAAACAGAGATAAAACAAAACCACCCCAAAAACCAAACAAGATTACTTAGGATATCTTAGGGGGGTTTTAAGTAGAATAATGAGATAAATGTAACATTGCAGAATGCAACACATTATGATGATAGTGCTTAGAATTCACTTGAATGAGAAAGAATTCACTACATGGGACAATATGCATTGCAGAGTGGAAGATGGTTTCTAAAACCTTCAAAAAAACTTCATTGGATTTATTTTTGTCCTAGATATTGCCAGGGTGTTGGTCTTTCTGCGCGTATCCTTAGTCCCCAGTGACAAGGTTTTGATTCCATTTTGCACAATGGATCAATGCAGCAACACAGGCAAAATCAGCACTATGATAATTGTGAGGTGAGAGTGCATAGCAACAGAGTTTCTACTACACTTCCATTAACAATTGTTCCTCAGGCTTCTTCAGAGAGGAATTTTCACTTGAGTACAAAAAAGAAAGTAATCACACACCAGTGGGTTGCTTTCCAGTATTAAGGAGGTTTTATGTCTGTGTGAAATGATATTGCTTTATATTATCTTCTTGCAATCGATGCCACTGCTTGACATAAAAAAAAATTACAGTATGGGGACTATCCACAGAGAGGCCATCTTTGAAAAGAATATCATGAGAGAAGAACTTTCCCATTAGCTGTTGGCTACAAAAGCAGTGTTTTCTCTATTCTTCTGGTCCTTCTCTAATTTTACAATGGAAAACCTGGTAAAATGGTAGGGGGTCATTCACAGCTGAGTTAATTAACATGCTGCCAGTGCTGATGAACAAAGTCTGATAAAAAGCACACACAATCCTGGAAGAAGCACTGCAGGAGTTCCTTTTAGCTTATTGCAATTCAATAATTAAAAAAAAAATGAAAAAGGAATTTGAATGTAGGATTTAGCAGAAAATCGAATTTCTCAATTAATATTAATTAATAATTGAAAGAATAGTCGATAGACTGTTGGAGTATTGCTTAGTTGAGTTTTGTAACCTCTGTATTTGCTGAACCTTCTTTGGTATACTATAAATTGTAAATACAACTATCTGGGAATTAAAACACACAGACAACATAACAAATCAAAATATGTTTATACTTGGAAAAATGGTTTTGTTAGACTTCCATAATGAAAAGACTTGATGTGTTCTAAATAAAATATTTGCCAATCTAAAAGTTTGTGGTTTATTTTTTTTAAATAGAAGTTGTTTGTTTTTCTCCCAAAATAGGTCTTGATTTAGCAACAAAATCATATCTTCCTTTTTTTTTGCTTTCATCAACCCCCAAAATGTAGGTTCTGTAGGCAAAGCTTGGTCTTCTGGGAGCAACCAGACAACTTTATTGCCTGCTGGTTACACACTGCATGAGACTGGAGACGCAGCTCTGCCATGGGAGTATCCTCCAGCTCACTAATCCTAGAAATGCTTACTCGGAGTGCTTCTCTGAAAACGACAGCAATAAAAGATACATTTTTCTCACTCAAGGACACTGAGAACAGAAGGGACCAGCATTCCCTTTTGAAGGGACCATCTGGCCCTATACTCTGCCTCTATAAGATGCAGAATTTCTTCCAGAAAGTGGATTAAAATATGTTTCTCAGAGAACTATCTAATCAGCTTTTAAAGACTCTAAACACTAGTAAGTCCACAGGCTGCTTCTGGTAAGTTGTTCTGAAACACTAATCTTAAAGAAATTATGATTTTAGTTAAAAAGTTAGAAAAAACTGGGCTTGAGATAGTTACCTGAAATTTAAATAATTGATTGCCTGTCAATTTATGTTTGCTCAGCTGTGCTTGCAATGGGAAAGGATGAAACTAGTAAGTAGGTCCAAAGAACACAAACAATTGCAACCAGAAACTCATTCTTTGCAAAACTGGAGTTGCCCCAAAAGCCATCTGTATTGTTATTAATAGAAAAGGTCAAGAGTTCAGGGTGAGGAAGACTCACCTTACTTCCTCCTTTTAAGAGTCCTCCTCACGGAAAATGACCCCAGACTTAATTCAAGAAGCCAACCACGCATGCTTAATAGCCATTCAAGCTAATTACCATAGGAAGCAGAGAATGGGAGGGGCTGGTATTATGAATATGTATTTATTTGAACCTTTTGTCAATAAATAGACTCTGTGATCGATCACCTGTAATTTTGCAGTGTGTATCGGGGGTTACCCCATGCTGCTGCCCAGCACTGAATAAACATGCACTTTCTAACTTTAAATTGTTAGAGAGCCTTTGTCCATCACAGTTGAGTATCTGTATTAGACCAATGCTCATATTTTGGCAAATCAGTTCAAACAGTTAAATAGCTTCACCAATGCATTTTACTGCATCTTTTTTCAAGGCTGAATAAGTCTAACTTTAGTTGCCATACAGTGCATCTTCTTATGGCTTCCTCTGCAAGATTTTGACACATTTTCCTATCAAATATAAATTCTATGGTAGAGTCTGTATGTAGCACGATCACGTAACTTCTTTTTCTCTTCAATAAACTAATTCCGTAAGCATCCCACTTCAGGGATTAGTTTAGGGACAACTGAGTCCTTTATTGAGTCCTCTGTATTGTCTTCATTAAATTCATAACTTCCATGAACTGCAGACTTCAATCTGGATTAAGAAATCTTCAAATTCATACAAATGCTGCATACAGGTGTTATCTGGCTTCCTTCCTGATATTCTTTTAGAAAATCAGTGACAACATTCACTGAACTTTATCCTGAGTTTCCACACTGACCCTGTTCTCTCTGTTAACATATTTCGTTAAATTGCTGCTTTGCAGGAAATAATCTCTAATTCTGCTTCGAAGCCTGTCATGCTTCCTCTGTGTAACAACTTACAGTCTCAATGCTGCACTGAAATTTATTTTGCTCAGTTATGACCTTGTATCTGGGATCTGGAACACTGATCCTCTTCTCGTTGTTTAATGCTTCCATTGAGCTGTACAACATATTAGCAAAGATTTTAATTGGTCATCCAGATATATATAATATCATTACTGATTAAAACATTGAGTGGTATCAGATCCTGAAGAATTCTCAATGCTCCCAAATCTCATGGCATTGATTTTTTCACCCTTATCTGCATTTTCTACATCTGAATACCAACTAAAGCATATGATCAATTGATTATATACACCGCATGCCTTCTCAGAATATGGTGTTATATAGCATCATGTCAAAATCTTTGATTTATTTGAGGTGTGTAATTGCTTTTATCAAGTTGTTTTATCACCCGATCAAAGCATATCACAACATTTTTTTGCTCTCATTATATTTTCTAAAAAATATAGCAATTGTATTTTTGTACTAATTTCTTTTGGCTCATTGAATGTGCTCTGAATATAAATATTTAATAAAGAAAGAAATAGTGCAAGTTCCAATATGATGTTAAGGGTTCTAGCTTAAATAGGTTGTTTGTATCCAGGTGTTGCTATGAAGGATGTAATAAAATGAGAAATGATGAAATTTCTCTCCTGTGTCCAAGATGAAACACATGGAAACCCTTAAAGATATAAAGTAAGGATCAGTGATGCAATTAGATCAGCGAACAGCAGCATATTTGATAGAACACAGTATTGTCTTTCTCTAGTGATTTTATGAATATATATGAATTGTAGTTCATATAAATACAATATATAAGCAGCAATTTCTAAAAGAATCTTTGTTTCTACGTCTGTAAATGGTGCTGAGTATCTTCATTATCTTTTGCTGGGTGGTCTGATTTTGTCTTTCATGTGACATTGGTTTACCAGACTTTTCATATTTAACCCCACCCACTGACCTGTTTTTTTCTGGGATAGAGTTAATTGTCTTCATAGTAGCTGGTATTTCGAATTTGTGCTGGAAAGAGTGTTGATAGCAAAGGGAAGTTTTAGTTACTGCAAAGCAGGGCTTGCACAGAGTCATGGCCTTTTCTGCCTCTCACCTCCTTAGTGAGGAGGATGAGGGTGTACAAGGAGTTCAGGAGGAACACAGCCAGAACATCCGAGCCCAGGTGACTCCAGGAGTGTCCCATACTATATGATATAATGCTCAGCATTGAAAGCAGGGAGAAGAAGGACAAAGTTGGGACATTTGAAGTGATGACTTTTATTTTCACTGTTAATGAAGCCCTGTTTTCCTGTAGATAGCTGAATATGTGCCTGCCTGTGGGAAGTGGTGAGTGAACTCCTTTTTTTGCTTTGCTTATGTGCACATCTTTTACTTTACCTGTTAAACTGCCTCTACCTCAGCCCAAGAGTCTTTTTACTATTATTCATCTGATTCTCCCTTCTATCCAGCTGTGTGGGCCTGAGCCACCCACCATGGTTAAAACATGGCCTTCATGCAGATCTTGCCTTCTGGTTAAAATAACATACCTCAAAATGGTTTTTTAGAAGGTTTTTTTTATTTTCTTGACATTATTGTTGGCTCTTTTAAAGTTTCAGTTTCTATTGCTGTGTTCTTGAGAGACATGTATGGCTTCTCCTCTGGTGTCTGGAAGTACTGACAAGATGATGAATATGAGCAGCTGAATTTTTTTTTTTTTTTTACTTTGTTCTCAGGCCCTTTGTGGTCCTTTCTTTGAAAACGGAACATAACTGAGCTGACTGAAGGTCTTTTGCTCTATGCTACCATTGGGTTGAAGATCTCTTTTTTGTGCAGTTGCCATTTTTATGCTGTGTTTAGACAAGTCAAATATGTTTATCTCCATCCCTTTCTTGGTATACACATCAAAACAGTAGCAGTGCAAATTCAATGAAGGCATTTTGGAATAGTATACAGTATATTTCTAAAGGCACTGTCCTCCAAAGCAGCTCTGTGAATTTAGGCATGCTGATAAAACTTTATAAATGTGAGCACTATGGCAAATGCTTATTTTCTGTATGGGTATATTTTTTTCTAATGGCAACAATTGCCATGATTAAAAGGGTTTTTTTGTTATCCTTACTGAGGAAGATGGGTAAATCTTCTCTTTCCACTATTTTGTAGGAATCTATCCATTCCTAATAATTCGAAGGCGACAGCTGATGAAGACAGCATGTTGAAACAGCTAAGGTAATTTCTGTGTCTCCAAGGCTTTTCACACAGTGTCAGTGCACCAGCAGAAATGAACAGAAGTTTCATAAGGCTTTTTATTATTCAGAACACATAGATATGAGCATGGTATGTACAGCTTTAGATTCTAAGAGTCAGACTTGCAACTTTTGGGTGACCTGCCAGCACACCCTGTCTCATCTTGCATCAGTCGTAGACTCATAGGATCTCCACTTTGTCTCCTGGCTCTGTTTTAGCAGAGAAATCAGTTGCGCTCATGATCTCCCAAAGCACTGACAATGCTGTGCCTGCACCCATACCCCAGACTGACACTGAAACCCGAGAGTCTGCTGGTGTGCCCTGCCACTGCTTTTTCTGCTGCAGCTTTATTCCCTACTAGCATTTTTAAGCTACACCTACCTGCTGGTGTGCCAGATGTGGAGAGCTACTTTATTTTTTTCCCATAGCATGGGCCAAGTTACAATTTTGACATCAAATACAATTTTGGCATCAAATAAAATTTGTCTCTTATCATGTCAGTTTAATTTCTCTTTATTTGACAAATTTTTAGTGAGTAGGTTTGGGTTTTTTTTCTTATACAGCATGAAGACAATTGGCACTAAGAACTGGAGAATATTTTAATGCATTTCAACTACAATCAACCTTTTTATTCAATCAAAGAATTCAATGAATTAACAAGCAATGACTTCACTTGTCATTTTCTTTCTTGTTATTTTTTTTTAATCAATGCTGCAGGGACAGTATGTGAGAGTAATGATTTCAGCACACTAAATGAACTGTGAGCTCTCATGACCTTGGAAGTTAAGCTAGCAGACTACTGGATCTCTTAGCTATATAAAAATATTAAAATAACATTATTTTCAAAATCAGTAAATAAATTTTGGAAAAATAGGAATGGTCATATGATTAAATAATCACATTTTTGGTAAAGTGATCAAAAATACAGAATCATTTGAATATTTAAAAGCTAAAAATAAGAACTTTTAATCATTTTGTGGTGAAAAGCATGATAAAGTCAAAAGCATAGCCCAGCCTTTGGCAAAATATTGTTAAAGAAATTTTCCTGTTTGACCTGTCAGAAAACTTGTATCCAGGCAGTGTTATTGTTATTCTGTGAGTTTTGTGATAGGATAAAAAGCAATGTGATAATGAATAAAAAGCAAAAATAGTAATTTTAAATAATAATTTTAAATAGTAATTTTAAAGCTCCATGGTAACGCTGAGCTGGAAAAAACAAGAAATCAAGGCTGGTTTGATTAAACTATTTGCCAAAGTTGCAATGGGTTTGTGAAACTAGTGCAGTAATCTTTAGTCTCCCCACTCTGCTCTTTCTCCTTGCATCTCCAGTTTCAGGAGCTGTGAAGACTGAGCTTTTTTTTTTTGTTTCCCCTTCTTCTTCACTGCCATCCTATTCCTGTTTCTCTTTCTTCCAGTCATCAAGCAGTCTTCAATTCAATATGTGCTGCTCTTCTCTAAAGACTTCTATTTTTCACATAGTCCCACCCCCTTCCTTTCCCAAATTATATGATATTAAATGGACAGGAAGTACCACAGTTCAAGTATGAAATTTTCAGCCACATAAAATGTCTGGACATGCCAATTTTGAAAAGATTCAGGAAGAAAACTCAAAGCAATAAAGCATGAAATATTGTAGTGGTGAATTAATAAAGAATGCACAATTAACTTAGACACTGTACAAAATAGCTTCATATGGAGAATTAAAACAACACAACAAAATTCAAAAATCACATGCCCCATTTGGAAAATAAAACAATGTAGTGCACCCTATGTTAGTGCAACTTATAAAATATAATATTTAATACATAAATATTGCCATTTATGATGAGAGTATAATGAGAGAAAATAAACATTTTTAGTTAAAAAGGTCAATAACACAATACACTTATTGTGGAATCAGCTTCATTTATACTTTTACATTTTTGCAGATTTTAGGAAATAGCTTGCATGTACAGGATACAGGATACAAGAATGTTCATTATAGTATAATATCTCTATGCTATAAGTACCTCTTTGAATCTTTGTGCTGATTCAATGTTGCATTTGAACTCATAAAGTCTAATATGAACACAGAGTAAAATTTGTGCTGTTTATGATGTCAATATAGGATTTAGTTATATAACTGAGAGGAAATACCTTGATTTGACTTATTACTGAAAGAACTGAACAGAGTTATAAAGATGGTCAGAGAAATGGAGTTAGGAAATAATGTGCTGGAAGTTCATAATGATAAACCAAGAAATATGAAAAATATATTTGGTCATCAAGCAGATTTGAATTTATTTGTCTACTCAGTTTGACTGAGCAATCTCTCATCAACTTCACAAAAGAACTGGAGACTTGGGTGGAGACAGAACAAGCTGACATGAAGAGTATGAGAAGTGACCATGTCTTAGACAGCTCTTAGACAGTAACTTGCCATGTTTAAAGAAAAAAAAAAATCGTAATGGCGAACAATTGCATCTAGCGCAAATAGAGAAAATGGCAAAAAAAATATAGAGAAAACAATAGATTTCTTTTTATTTGAAGGAGTCTGGAAATTTTTATTAAAAAGTTATAACATTTACTTCCGTCTAATACAAAGCCAAGCTGACAGTACATAGAAATACTGGCTTTTCTTCTGCAGGAATTCCTCAGTGAGAAGGATGTGTTTCAAATCTGCATTTCAGGTCATTCATTATACCTGTTACTTTTCATATAGATGTGAGCTCTGGGATCTTATTACTGAAAAGTGAGATAGATAAATGCTTCTGAAAATAAAATACTGTGACAGATTATAGGGCCAGGAAAAGAAAAAGAAAATCTAATAAGTAATTGTGAGAAGTCTACAAACATCCAAATAAAATAAACGTTGTGATATGGCAAGAACATCAATAGGCAGAACATATGATTACAGTGAAAAGGGTAGATTAATTATTTGTCTTTTGAAGGAAAAAGAATAAAAAAACAAAAGAAGGATAATGATCAAACTATAAAAATTCTCAGTGTGAAATTTAACAAGAGAAATAATAATCCTGACAGAACAGGTGGAATAAAACTGTGAGAGTAGCTAAGGGTTTAAATATGGTTGGCAGTAATAATTGAAGCACTTCATGAGGCAGATGTTGCACAGAGTGAATTGCTTTATTTTTCACCCAAATATTTTGAGCAAATAATCCACATATTCAGATATTCAAGGAATCTCAAGAATTTTCTACAGGCTTCAACAAAGGTGAACCACCTATGCCAGGTATCGTTGCTTTGCTTGTGGATATTTGTTCTGGAAAATAGATCCATTATTCTTGTATTTACTAATTTTAGACAAAAGTAGGGGCTTTATTTTACATACTTCCTGTTTTCCATGCTCTGCTCTCTGGAATTTGGGCTGTACATTAGACTTCTCTAGTGGTTTTAAGATGAATCTATCATGCTGCATTGCCATTTCTCATTTTCTTCTGTAAAATTCCAAGGAAGGCTTGTCCGCACTTTACTGATTCCTCTGCAATGTCAATTTGGTGCTCAGATTTCTGCATCTGTGCTGCTGCCTGGTTTTTCCATCCTGTGACAGTCTGAACTATTCAAGTCATTTGTTTTAGTAATTTTTCATTGCATTAAAGTGAAGAATGAAAAATCTTAGCCTATGAACCGTTTTGCTGCCCTGCCTGTTTTTCCCTTCCCTTTCCCTCTTTTTTTTTTTTTTTGTTTGCAATCTGTAATAGAATAAATTTATTTCTATAATTATTGCATAATAATGTAGGAAAACAGTTGTCAGTTTCCCTCCTAGTGCTTATAGGTTTTATTTGATAATTAGTCTTGCCTGCTTATGAGTTTCCTCTTTTTTTTTTCTCCTAGAGATTGTCAGGGTGTTTTTTTGTTTCCTTCAAATATAATGTTTATATATTGAAATGATGTAAGCATATATTTATTGAGTCATTTTAATAAACTTTTCATATATGCGTCTTTATCTTCCTAACTTGGATTTCATCACCTTTTCTGCAATTTGGATTTTAGCTTGATTTCTAAATCAATAAATTGGAAGTGTTATGGATCACTAAAGTGAAGACAGAAGACTGAAGACTATGCTATGATTAATTGATAACTATACTTTCAATTAAGCTAAATACTGACATGTTACCAGGAAAATTCTGAAAATTTCATTGATCTTGGAGGAAGGTAACAGCTTGTTTATGAAGAACAGTCAGGGGTTCAGGTTACTTTGATTACATCTTGCCTTACATTATAAAGATATTTTCATTAAAGTTAATGGTACACATTCTGAAGACAACACATATTTTCTCATATCATACATGAAATTCAGGTTTTTCTAAAGATTCATATTTAACAAATATCTTCTTTTAAATACACATTAAAAATCTGCAAAATAAACAGTTAATGTTATATAAACTTTAATTGCTTATTAACTCTGATTACGTCTTTTATGACTAAGTATATAAATTTCTGTATGCTAATATACCCTTGTAGGACTTTAACATGTTTCTGATCTGTCAGTAAAGCAGCATACACCTGATTTTCCCTTGTCTTTCATAAAAAATGATGCAGCCACTTCTGATTCTTTTTTTTTAATTTTAAATGATTATATAAATAATGTTTTGTGTGATACAGGTATCAGTTTTGTGGGTGACTTTGCAGCTACAGAGCGTTGGCAGACACCAGAAAGATTGTCTGCTAAATGAAGAACTTTGCTTTTTCCTTCATCTCTTTTCATAAGCTGATATATTACATTGCTGAAATGTATCATAAAAAATGGGAACAAAACACACCATATGTTTATTCTTTTTGAAGTAAAATAAGGCGATGCTGCCAATTTGTACAATACAATCCCATTAGCCCTGGAAACCTGCATGTTTCTGACCAAACTTACTATCCTTAAAGGTTTTCTTTCCTAATTGGCAAGATTAGGTCACAAGTTATGTGACTTCTGCTTATTGAACTTTGAAAACTCTCCATAACTACAGTGGCACTGGGAATAAAAACTGTCATTCAATTCTAGGGACCTGTAATCTTCTGCCCACGACCTGCCATCTGTCCCGTATCCAGTGTCTGCCTAAGGAAGCTTTCTCTCCAGTAGGGAGGACAGGGGCACTCCAGTTGGTGTTTTCTGCATTCGTGTCACTCCCAGGCAGAGGGATAGCGCTAAGTCCTTGTATCATTGAAGTCCTCATTTCCATTATTGCCACTTAATTGACCCAAAAACCACCAAAAACCAGAAGATGTTATAGACAATAAGCTTTAACTACCACCTAATCACAATTATTTAGTTTTCAATCATACCCAGTCATTTTCTATTTAATTCTTCAGTTTGACTGCAATACTCAAAAGAAACATTTTTATTTAGCACAGTGTTGTGCCATGCAAGAAATTCTCAATTTGCCTTTGAGCTAGCTGAAATCGGCAGCTATATGAGACACGGCAATGCTGGTCTGGCTCCTCAAATCACAGTAACAATGTTAACGTGTAGGCATTCAGAGAATAACAATTGAAACTCCTTCTTAGGCGAAGTGCACCTCTGCAGAAAGCTGCCTTTGACATTTTTTAACAAAGTAAACCTAAGTATGGGGCTTGTTGTGCATTTTAGCGTTTATGAATAGTAAGAAATCATAGTAATTTATATTTAAAAAAAATATATATTATGAGAGTTCTAAAGAAAATTGAAACCAAAGGTGAATGGGAGAGAGGGAACATTTAATGGTATCGCACCATTTTTGAAGCTTTTCTAAACTCAGTTCTAGCACATTTTCAAGTGCTCTTTTTTGCAAGGAGTTTGGGAAGAACATATTTTTCCTTAATCTTGAAGTTTACTGTACCAATATCAGGTACAATTTGTTCTTCAAACCCACATATTTAGAATTTAAGAAGTTTATGTTTATCCAAAGAACTGATTGTTCTTGTCAGGTTCATCTTCTTAGTAAACCTCTTTGCATTTTGCCCAAATTAAAGCAATGACAGTGGAAAATGCTTCCAAAACATTCCCCTTATGGCTAGTGTAAAAATTCCTAAATTTATATTATCTGTAAAATGTATCACATCATTATTTGCCTCCTTTTCCAGGTCATTTATTGAGAATTCTAGAATATCTGTTAAATGCCTTATGTTCCATGGTATCCTACCAGAAGCCTTCACCTGCTGTGAAAACTTCTATTCTTTATTTCTGATCTTTTTAGCCACTCAACTGACCTACAAAATACCTACCTTCAGTCATTAATGGTTTTTTAAAGAGCCTCTGGTGAAGGTCTGGGCTAATGTTTTTTAAAAGTTCTGAAAAATCCAAGTACACTCTTCTGGCTATCTACATGATCATTATCTCTTTCAAAAGCTGATAATATTGCTTCCATGCAGTATGCATTCTATCAATTTCAAGTCAGAAGTGTTTGCTGTTCTTTTCTATACTTTGATGGGAGTATTAATAAGGGGAGTATTCTGTATATGAGCCAAAACAAAGAAATTAACTCATCAGCCAGAATGGCATTTAGAAGTTCACTACCTGCTTGTGATAGTGTGTTCTAACAGATCTTGTTGTGCCTCCACATTTTTTTAAAGGTCTTTGAAAGAATGTCTGTGAGGCAGTGAGACCTCTGGGTAGAGAGATGTGCCTTAAAATTACTGGTATGCAAGAAGCATGTGAAGAAATTGACCTGTGAGCAGATAATCAATTGAGAACAGGGGTGTAGCAGGAGAGAGAGTGGAAGTGAATAGAGGCAATTTGTCAAATTGACATTCTGCCATACACACTTTGCCCTCTATGGATAAACATGATCATCCGATACAAGTACCAGGTAAGTGTAATCACAAACAGTGGGTGAGTTAATATGATTTCTCCATTAGATGCTCAAAACTTGGTTTAAGGAGAACCTTGGGCACAAACCTGTGCAACATGAAAGAAGGAAAGGCATTATTTGATTAAATTAAGGGGTAGCAAAGAATCAGATTTCAGGAATAGAAATACATTACTGAAATATCTACAGTGGGAGAGGAAAGAAATGGAATGAAAATTTTGGGAATGGTTGAAAAATTAGGAAAGTAGATGAGTCCTGGAAAGTGACAGTGAAGATTCCAACTTGATAGGCAAAACTGGAGGCTTATATATTTTATCAGAAGAGCACTCCATGCCTTGGAGAAGAAGACAAAGGAATGCCAGAGAAGAGGAAAAAACTTCAGATAAAAATGAAGGAAACGTCTGAATAGATTGAGACCACCACATAAAATTTTAAACAATTTAAATGCTCCTCATTTCCAAGTTTACCAGTTAGATAATTATCCAAATATACTTTGAGTCCAAAAAGTAAATACCTTCCAAATTTAACAGATTTCAAGAAGAAGCAGTTGGTATAGAAACTGTCCTGAAGCTACATGTAAAATTTTCTGATGTCTTTTTTATGATTTTATGATATTTATTTAACTCAGACACTCTGACTTAGGAGGTTACAATCTGCAAAGGAAACCAAAGTTAAATGGAATAGCTTCCCTTCACCTACATGTTTTCCACTCCTTTCATGAGAGAAAAGGCTGTGACTTCATAAAATAAAATGAAATAAAATAGGATAAAATAAATTAAATAAATAATAATTTAAAAAGGGAAAATTGTTAATGTGCAGAAACAGGCAGTTTCAGTAGATTTTTAGTTTATTTGTCTCATTTGTTAGCTATTTGTGTTCCTCTTCTAATGATCTTCTCACCTCTTTTAATTGAGTAGCTTTTTGCTGGCTGTGAAACAGATAATGGGTTCTATTACTTTATATTTTAAAAAGAAATGTAATTTTTTTTTTTTTTTAAATCTGCACTTTCCGATCTGTGAATAAAATTTAGGATAGATTTTCTAATTATGTTACATTTGCCCCTCATCTCTCATTGGAATTTTTATGGTGACTCTTCAGGTTCATTAAATGCAGATTTAAACTATAAACTGGGAAATATTAAGAGAAATTAATAAGCCCACCATTCTTTCAGCCCTTATCTTTCAGTGTACCATTTCAGTATGCTCACTGTTGTAACATTGGCCAGAAGACATTTCCTAAGACAACACTGCTATTTCTTTATCAGGATTTCTTCGGTTACCTCTTTATTTCCCCTACAAATAAAGATTTATTCTATCTCAGTTTTGGAGGATTGGCAACAGCAAAAGAAGAGAGTTAATCCATTAATGCAGCAATGTGCTTTAGAATAATCAGAGTGACCTTGGCCTCTTCACTGCATTTTGAATTTGAAGGTGCAAAATCTAAACTTCACATACAAAACACTTAAGTGGTATGGAACTAAGAAATAATTTTCTATTGACTGAGACATCACACAATATTAACCCAAACACCAAACAATGAAGTAAATGATGCAGAGCCTTTGGTTGGGACGATGAAGTAAAAGATATCAAGGATGTATAAAATGTGGGAAAAATCACAAAACTAGAATTTTACAATACAATAACTATTATGTAATCCCACTGAAATAACATCAGAATTAACACCACACTGATAGTATGGTGTTCTACAAAAAAGATAAAGAAAGAAAGGGAAGAAAGAGAAGGAAGGAGAAGGAAGGAAATAGTAAAGGAGGGAGAAGGAGGGAGGGAGGGAAAGAAACTTGATTCCAGAATTACCCAGAATTGAATAGTTTCCCAAGATGTTAAAATCTTTTGCTGTTATTCTTCTAAGAGACTTTATTTGGAAATCTATAGCTTTGTATGAGGGGAACCTGCTCTCAGGACATATTCCATTTAAATGCATATAGCAGCTACATATTGCCTAACACAAAGACATGGCAACTGGGATTTAATGAGCTCCATGTGGTCACCATCCCAAAGACTTTGGCTGGCCTTTCTTGTGGAAAGAACAGTTCACTTCCATAGGTTTCTATACTTATTTCTCGACCATCTTCTCATCCCCATTAACACTGAAACATCAACTCAACCTGACAGGCCTACAAATCCTCATTGAACCCCTTTTATTTTCTCTTAAGATTTTAAACCTTTTCATGTTGATGTTTCCCACCTTGAATCCAGAGCTATTAACAATACTCGTCTCAGCACTCGACTCGTCTTTGTCTCTCTGTAATTTTACATTATATGTCTTTCCATAGACTTTGTTTATCACATGGCATTATCTCATGGGTTAGACAATTTGTCAGCAGCTGAGGCAAAGCAATGGGGTTATGTCAGAGCTGTCCCTTAGATCCTGGAAATACATGGATCCAAATCCTGACGTGACTAAGGGGAGGCTTATAGTGGGTTTTAAGGGAAGGAGGATACAAAATTCAGGAAGTATTCTTAACTATTTCAAATAGGCCTTGGGCCATTAGCTTTACTAAAACTACAGTAATTTCACAACCATTTCACTGGACTATAAGGCGCACTTTTTTTTTTCAGCAAGGGTCCACCCCCAGCTCCCCCCGCGCAGTTGCTGGTCGAGGCCCTGCCTCAACCCGGCAGCCATGGGCCCCCGGGCCCGTCTGTACCCAGCTAGGCCGGGCTATGCCCTCCGCTGCTCCGTGCAGTGTCCCTGGGCCCGGGGCATGCCCGGCAATGCCCCGATGCTGGCAGGCTCACCCCCCGCCACCGCTACCCCAATTCTGGCGGCTTTCCCCCCGGTGCGGTGGCTGCCCCGATGCCTGTGGGCCCACCCCAGTGGGCTGCCTCCCTCATTGCAGCGGCTTTGCCCCCCTGCCTGGGCTGCGCTGCCACTCTTTGCCACCCTGATGCCGCCAGGCTCGCCCCGGCCCGGCCCTGGCCTGATGCCGCCACCGGGCGGGCTCTGCTCGGCTGGGGACTGTTGCAGGCTTGCACTTCTGGGGTGGCAAATGTCGCATCTTTGTCCATCATACAAGGCACACCGGACTATAAGGCACATTTCCGGGTTTGGGGGAAAATTTTAGTCAAAAGAGTGCGCCTAATAGTCGTGAAATTACTGTACATGGATTTAAATCACGTGGGTATCCAGTCCACTGATCTGAGTTAGAAAACATAATTTAGCAATGTATAACAGTCCATCTGCAACAATTTGACTTCAGTGTGACAACATCTCCATAAGAAGTTAGCTCAGATAATACGTAATCTTTCTTCTGTGTCTTTGCAGGAAATGTAAAGCAAAAAGTAAATAAAAAATTCAAACCAACCCAAAAGTTATTTTATAATGAAGAACAATTTACCAGTCCTGGCAATACAGAACTTTGCAACTGGCCTGCTTTCCAGTGGTCATGAAACTAAGAAAGAGTAAGCCTTCTCTGTTCAGTCCTCTGCAGTACCTCAGTTTGGTCTGCTCTATCTGTTACAGTAGAATTCTTTTACTGAGTCTGCTGTAGCTCAGTGACAGGAACAAGATAAACTACTCCGGTGTTTAGAAAATGCAGCTTCTTTATGTTCTGAATTGTTATTTGAATTTCACAAGTCCAGAGACAGAAATTAAAGACTCAGTTTTTTGAGTGTGTTTTTTATGGTGTTCACAGATTTCAATGTAACTCTCTGCAGCTGTAATATAACTGCAGCGATTTTCCGGATTGGGACATAACTGGTTCTTAAATCATAATGCACTCAAACTCAAAGAAATATTGAGCGATAATAGTGTCTCTATCTTGTTGCAAATTCTGCCTATGGTAGATGTTGACATAATACAGAACATGCAATAATTGTCTTCTCCAGATGGGAAGTCCTTTGAAAAATAGTTTTATTTGTATTCATCAGTAATACATCTGTTTCCAGACATATTTGTTTCAATGACTTTGATGTTCACATCATTAATTTCTATCTTTGTGGAAAGCCTAAATGAAAATAAAAACACTTGTCAAAATTGTAACTATAAAAATTATCATATTCTTTCATGTATTGAAGTTTGGTGGCTTTTGTATTTGTTCTCCAACTTTTTAGTGAAGCAGATGGAATTAGGATATCTGTCTTCTAGAAGAATGCCTGACATAAATAAGTGTGTGACACTCAGTGGCTTTCTTGAGGGAAATTCTCAGATATTAGACAAAAAAAAAGAGAGAAAACCAATTCTTTTTTTCATCTGTAAAATACAATAATCATGTTTTTCCAGTCCTAGAGTACTTGTTGGTATCTCCTGTAAGCAAAAACAGGTATTACTCTGCATCACCGTTTTCTCAATTGCAGAAACACTGACATAAAATTTCTCTTAAACTTCTCTCATTCTTTCAGAATATATATATTTTTTAATGATATTTCTTCAAACCTTCTCACCTGTCAATATTGCTGGGTTTTTTGGGGTTTTTTTGGGTTTTTTTTTCCCAAAAATTCCAAAATTGCAGGAATAAGAAATTTTGTAGAAAAAAATAAAATTGACAGAGACACAAGCTCTGGTCTCCCCTCATGATGAGTGTTGCAGAAATGACAGTTAATTCAGATGTTTAACAGAGTTATGCCGGGATGCATCATGAAATCTTTCACATAAGACCTAATTGGGGGGAAAAAAAGAAAAAGGGTAATAAAGGATAATATTTTTCTCAGAATTGATTTTATTCTTTTGAGTCAGCTATTGAAATTTTTACCTTGTGCTTTCGAAAATCAGAATAAAGGGAAATGGTTTTATGTGAGGTCATTATATTTCTGGATTTTCTAAACAGTTACAAGAAGCACTAGATACTTTCAGACCCATACAAATTAATGAATTAATAACAAGTACTTTACTCAGCATGTAAATCATGCTTTGATGCAAAGTCATAATCTGGAAAAAATCTGTCATAGTGCTGAACAATGGACCATATGCCATCATTAATATCTTCCAGATTGCCATGAATAGAGGAAAAAAACCCTAATTTGTTTTCAGAGGACTCTGAGTCAGCAGGATAGCTTTGAGACAGAAGTTTCTAGACCTTCTCTTCATTCACCAAAAATCAGAAAGTGTTTTAAACACACCCACCTCAAAACAATACTGAATCAGATTTTATTTGAGTATAAATCAAAAATATTTGAAAATAAGTACGTAACTGGAAATTTGCCTTTTTCTCACTGTATCACTGAATGCTAATTCTTGCTAGTGGCCTTTTCTAGCAATTGACCCAGAATTTACTCAGTATCAGAAATATCTTCACGATTACCTCGGGCCCTCAAGAAGTGCTGTCTGCTCCCCTGGTGGTCTGGCTCTTGCTCTCCCATTTTTAGGTCATCTCTAGGTCAGCCCCCATGAAATTCAGGGTCCTGCCTGTATTCTTTGTAATTCTTTTCATCAATATCTGAAATGTAGACTCTAGGAAATTCTCTTTCCAATGTCTTATGATGTTCACAATGTGAACTCTAGTATACTTCCACTCTTTTATTGTTTCAACTGATCTAGTTATTTCTTAAAGAAAAATAATTATTACCTTGAATAAATAATGCAAATATCCTCACTGACTAAAATAAAATAATTTCCAGGCTTGGCAATATCTTTTTCCATCTATGCTTATATGCAGACTGCAAGAATTTGTTCTCCATGTACCATGCCACATTATTTTTGCTTCTGAAATCTCTGGATGGAATGGTTAGAGGGATGACGAGGTAACTGCAGGGATTCATTTATATACGAACATGTGCAAGCAGCTTTTGTTATCAAGACACATGAATACTTCCACTGCAAGAAGTTCAACAGATTATTTTGTTTCCCAATAGAAAATCAAATATTTGTTTGCAATTATTTTCTTCATGGATTTCTGCAAGATGTTTTCTTTCTTAGACTTCCACTCCCAATGTTTAATAGAGAGGCGTAAGATAACTGTTTGTAGTTTCATGTGTCTGATGATTCTTGAGTAGTCATGAGCTTTTCTCCTGGTCTCTGACAGACTCAAAGCAACAGAGCCTGGCTTGGTAATATTATGATCAGTGATGAAGGTACAAGGATGAAACTGGATTTCTGTGTGGATACAATAGATGGTGATTGAATGGCTAATAGATGATTAATCTATATCTAATCTACAAGAGATTATTAAATGGCTAATAGTCTAACAGATTTGTTCTAGAAAATTTTTAACAGGCAAAGAAAGCTCCTTTTATTAGTGGTAGCAGAAGGCAATACATTTAGGGCACTCATGTTGCTAACATGATGTGGTCCCACTTCAGGACAGTGTCTGTATTTGATAGCGGTAAAAGGAGGACACCTAAGAAAATCAACATTTTAAACCGCTTTGCCAAGAGTTACTCAAATATAGGTATCAGTGTACATGGCATTTGCAGCAGTTCACGTTTTTTATTTGGAGCTGTACATTGGATTTCATTTCTTTTAGCTGTCTAGGTTTCAAGAAGCCAAACAATGTACATAATAAAAATGGCAATTTAAGTAGTATAATTTAGAAACTAGGGGAAGGGGAGAATTATACCAGGGTATGAAGAATAAATCCAACCACCAATACTAATTCTTTAATTTTTTTTATTTTTTAAGTGAATCTGTGTCTGACAGACAACCATTCTTCAGCTTTACCATTTCAAAGAAGGTACTGCAGGGTTTTACTTAAAGGTAAGAAACTGAAAAATATAGGGAGTGAACAAAGCAAAATGAAAATAAGGTTCATTGTATTTTAGGCCACATCAACTGTGGTTTTCATCACTATCAGAAAAGGGTTAGTATGCCTGCATTTTTTAATCAGAAATGCAGGGAGTTCACTTAAACATTTTGTTCTGTTTCTAAGAGATTTCATGAGTGTGAATGCTCTTTCTAGTATTTCTTCCTTTCTTCTCTCTTTCTTTTCTATTTCTTTCCCCATGTAGATTTGAGGTGCGCATTATCCATTTCTAGTCTGCTGTGGAACATTTACTTCATAGAAACTCATCAGTTTTTGATGCATTTGTGGCTGTCCAAAGATTTGTTCTCCTCCATTCACACTCCATTTGCTGTAGAGAATAAAGTGAGGACAGTTGGCAACATGGAGCTTGATATGATTTGCTTCTGCAACTGTGTCTTCTTTCTCAAACTGGAGGTTTTATTATGTGTTTACCTTGTGGTTTTTTTTTTTATTTTCCTTTAAAAATATTAATATTAAAAATATGTTTGTGTCTTACCAGCCTCACTTTAAGTCTTGAATAGAAAGAAATAATTCTGGATTAAAAATATTGATAAGACCATAAAAAATATTTAGTGGTATTTAATCTTATCTTACTGATGTAATCGGGGAGAGGGAAAGGACAAAGTGCTGTAAGCAGCAAAAAAATATCAAGTTTATATTTATCTTCTACGTTACTGTTATTTGCAATATTGTCATTGGTGATAGTTGCTACTTCAGGGCATTACAGATTGCAGGAGTAGATGATCTAAAAATAATTTGTCTCAAGCCAAATCTAAATCTCCAAGGAGCTTCTGCTGGGCAACAGTCTTGCTCTTGGGTTCATTTACCCTTTCCACCCTTCTCCATTGCTACTTTTTTAATGCTTCTCTTGTTTCCTTCACTAGACTACTTTCCTTTTATCAGACTTCTTGGAAAATAATATGTTCATTCTTTTGAATCCTATTTCACAGAAATACAGAATCATTATGATACAAGAAACCTCTGGAGATTTTTTTATACTGGGTCACCCACAGCGGGTTAGCCAGGACCATTCAAGTTTTAAATATTTCATTATTAAAGACTTCACAGTCTCCCTGGGCAACCTGTGTCAGTGTTCAAACATCCTCAAATGAAAAACAAGTGTCCAGATGGGATTTCCTTTTTTTTAATGTGCTCTTGCTGCCTATTCTCCTGTGAGTAGATGCTGCTGAGTCTGTCTTTTATTCTGCTTCCATCAGATTCTTCAACGCATGGATGAGATGCCTAAACCATCTCTTCTCGACACTAACATTCCCAACTCTCTTATGCTTCTATTTGTCATCACATGAAAGTGTTCCAAGCCCTTAGTAATCATGTGCTAGACTTGCTCCAAGAGATCCATACCTGTCTTATACTGGACAGTCCATCACTGTACACAGCTCTTCAGACATGTCTCACCAGGACTCAGCAGAGAGGGAGGGTCCCCTTACTTGAACTGATGACAATTTTGCCTAAGCAGCCCAGGGAGCTGTTGGCATTCTTCGCCACAAAACACAATGCTGGTGGTTGCTTTGCTTGTTGTCCACCTCAACCGTCTCTCTCAGCCTCTTTTCCAGCTGGTAAAGCCCAATCTGTTCAATTGCTTGGAGATCTCACTCAGAAGGTTCTTTAAAGGTCCCTTCCAAACCAGTCTATGATTTTATTTTTTTCCCCATAGGCTGGAACTGGCATTTCCCTTCACTAAGCTTCATGAGATAATACTCTGCTCACTTTTCCTAAAAACTAAAACTAAAAGCTTTTCCACTCACCTAGTCTATGAACAAGGGCTCTTGATATTGCAACATCCACGAATTCACCTAGGGTGCACTCCATCCCATTTTACAGGTCATCAAGGAAGATGTTAAACACTATCAGCTGCAACATTAACCTCTGGGGCACCCTGCTAGTGACCAGTCTTCATCTGGATTTTGTGCCACTTATACAGGATTTTGTGTTGTGTTGTGATACAGATTTTGGTTGTCTGTGTCAATTTTATGGTGTGCTCTATAGCTTTCCCACAACTATTTCCTTACTGATAGTATGTAGTCCAGTCTGTAAAGCCTATTTGACTAACTAGCATTTGTTCTTCTAGAATGCATGGTAACTTCTACTGCAATGGTTTCAATGAAAGAATAGCAAGGTACTATTTTCCCAGGTGTTGGCCAAATACCATTCAAATTCCACATAAAATTAATTATTTCTTTAGGATACCAAGAAAGATATGGACAAGTCAGAAAAAATCCAGGCCTTTGCAGGAATGTTAAGAGGTTTAGAAGATATAGCAAGGTTGAAAAATAAAGGACATTTCACGTAGGCAGAAGGCAGTGAAGAAAGATATAGTTGCAGTCTTCAAATCCACAGAAAACATGAAAGGAGTAATTTTTCATTCTATTCTTTTCAGTGTGAGTACAATGTGAAATCATATATTAAAAAAAAATAATACTGGACTCCAGGGAAAAAAATTCTAATTGTTTTAACAGGGGGCAACCAGAAAAGTGATTGTAATGTTGAGAAATTAAGGCTTCAGAACAGGTTAGGAAAATATAGGAGAATGGCCTAGATATTAGGGGCAGAGACACTCTTATGAATACTGATTTGGCTTTAATTCCTATACTTATGACTGTTTCCATTCCACTTGTTGCTCACGGTTTATCACTACTTTTAATTTTTGAGAATTTAAGTGTCAAGAATAGTCTTAAAAACTAAAATGACTGAAAAGTTAGAGCAAAATCCAGTTCTGACATTTTTAGGGTAAATTAGAAGTTATGACGGGCTTCTTTTAATATCTCCAGCAACAACATTTTTAGCCTAGTAGCTCAAAATTTGGAATAAACACATAGAAATTTATGTCCATCTTCTAGTCAGAACAGGACAAAATTGCTGAAGAGTGTCGTTCACAAATTTACCTGAGATTCTACTTTTTTACTGCTAAACATAATTCTGCCTGGGATAATCACCTCTTAACATTCTGAATGAAACGGGCTGTGCAGAGACCTCAGGTTTTAGTATGTAGTAAAAAAAGCAGAAATCAGATGCATGTTGAAACAGCAGTTGAGACAGAATGTAGATAATAGCAGTCAGGAAATTCAATTAAAGCTTTTAGAGTTATAAGATATGTTCTACTCATATTAAAAAAGACTTGAAGTGTATTGAAATAATCTTAGATTTTAGAGAAATCAATGTAAAAAAATAATTTCCATGACAAAGATACATAAGAAAAATAAGCATGATACAAGCACTGCTAGAACTGAAAGATATTTACTAATAGCAAACAAATCTGTAAATGAGATAAATGAGTTACTTGTTAATTTTTCTTTTCTGCAGTTTTATTCCTGGAATGTTTTTTTCATAGATATCATACTTTTGACATGGCAGTTCAGGGAATATGTTTCTACAGCAGATGAGTTTGTTTCAGATTCCTTCCTTTTCAGAAAAAAAAAAAAAAAGTTTAGAATTTATTTCAAATAGAGATAAAAACCCACTTATATGATACAAAGTTAGCAAAAGAGACTAATATAACTTACCTTTTTTTAAAATATAAATCCACTTGTAACCATCTTTCTCCTTTGCCACTGGGGATCCTTTTTACCTGCTCCTCTTGCTCTGCCCCTGACACCTGTTTTTCACATCAAGTCTAAACTGAAGTATTTGTCTACGCCTTCTTGAACCTGCATATCTTTGCTGTATTTCTTTGTGCCCCAAGATACTTGGCATGTGCTTCTCTTACTCTAGTCTCCACACTTCCCCACCTTGCAATTCAGTGCCATAAAGTGCCTTTCTTTATTCAAAGCATACACTAATTTAAAGAAGACAGGCAAGTTACTGTAAATCAGTCAATTTACTGTTTGACTGATGAGCTACCATGATTCTCCTTTTGTATGCTCCTATCTTGTGCAAGTATCAG
>PYHW01010840.1:6584817-6621361 GCA_013186435.1 Turdus rufiventris
TTATCATGCTTTCACTGCTGGCTCTTAAATTTCTGCTAACGGTTTGTGGGAAAGTGTGTTTGACTTCCACACCAATGATTATCACTGGGACATAAATGAATGAATATTTTTCCCCCCATTTTAGTGGAATTAAAATTAAAAAAATGAAATGAGCTCAGCAATTGTGACCAGAATTCTAATGTTGAATTCAGAATTATATGGCAACCCACAATGACATCAAAAATATTGCTCATGTTTGGGGTTGCACTCTTGACATTTCATGTTAATCAAACATTTCCTTCTTCCAGGTCTTTTCCTAAAGTTTTCAATCTTTACAATCTGGTATAATCTTACAATCATGGTATGATAAATGCTGGAATTTTAAATTCTGTTCTACTTTCATTTATATCTTCCAGTTTCATTTATTGCCATGAAAGCTTTTCCAGTTTCCAAAACTGTAGAAGAGCCTCCCTTGGTTGCAAGCTTTGAGTACCAGATGTTTTTCAGCCATAAGTATCTGTAGGAACATATGCAGAAGAAACATAGAGTAGGATGGAATTCAGAAACAGGATTTTTGTACATAGTTTGGCAGTATATAGGTATTAGCTCAGAAATTCAAAACTTTGCAGATAGGCACACAGAATTTTTAACCTGCTTTTGATGAGAAAGACTCAACTTCTAAGGACAGAAAAATGAAAATTACATCTCTACTTGATGTTGACCACCTTGTAAGCTTGTTTGTAATCTAAGTTGCTTCAAGAATGCATGTATCCTGTAAGGTAGAAAACAAGATTAAAAGAAAAACAAAAACATTTCAAGATTGTTTGTCTAGCTCAAGCTGTTGCTGTATAAGATGCTATGTGGAAGTCATAAGTGTGATGGTATATTCCCTTTATGAGCGCGTGAAATACAATTTACTAGGTTCTAATACTCCACATCTGTTATTCTTCCTCGCAGCCTCATTATCTTTACTTTGAAATTTTACTCAGGGGATGACATGATAAATTTGGAAAGCTAATTCAATGAGTATTCGTATGTTATTAACTCTGTGACCTACTCAGGATTAGTTAACCTTTTTGTTTAACACTTTTCATTAAATGATGCAGCGCTAACTTTAACATCTTTGATTTAAATAAGTGCCCTGTATGCAGTGGATGTGATTTTGCACTTGTCACAAGGCATAAAACATTACATTCATTCTGAAAAGAGATACAGTCTTTCCTTCAAGCAGGCTTCCTTAAAAATATGGATTCTATTCACAAAAGGCCAAATTCTTCCCAGGTATCTATGTAAAGTTTCCAGGGTGTTGGTGCCAGTTCTCCAGCTGAAAATATGTTGAAATTTTTAGAGTTCACAGGTTGAATTTTATTTGACTCAGATGTATATCTCCTGGACGTACATCTTGTGTTTGGCTCGTGTTATATTGACCTGAGTCTACAGCAGACAACCTCCTCTTGGCCATCAGTCTTTTTTGTTTATGACTGTGTTATTCATTAACACCAGTAGCTGACAACATAAATAGCACTTTAGGAATTCCTTTTTTTCACATAATGCCTTTGTGAAGATTTTTGTTTAGAGCAGTTTACCTTCTTTCCATCTTATTCTTGCCCATAGTTTTAGCTGTCTTTCCTACCTAACTCCTAGTTGCTGTTCATTGCTGTTTTTTGTGCTCTAGGTACCAGGCTGAGGCAGTGCCAAAACTCAGGAGAGAGGCCTTTTACTCTTGTTGAGGGTGATTTTGACGTTTGCAAAAGATTGTAGAGTTTGAAAAAGGACAGGGAAATCTCAAGAGACAGCATGTGAAGCCCTAGTATAGAAAGAGACCATTTGCATAGAAGGAGATATTTCCACATGAATGTTAAGGTTCATGTCTTAGCTCTATTCAAGAAGTACGCAATTTTCTTTCATAATCTATGGATGTCACCATGTAAATATGTCACAAAAACACATAATAAAGCAACAGCTGGTGGGGGAAGGAACTTCAGAAGATGTAGCAACAGCATGTTCAAACACAACCATTTCTGTTAGGTTCTGTATATCTCCAAGGACAAAGACTCCTCAACCTCTGTGCCACTGTTCCAGTCTTTGGCCAATCTCAGTATAAAAGTGTTTCTCTTCCATCTAAGTGATTTTTCCTGCATTTCCTGGATGTACATTGTGCCCTTCTATATAGGGTGCTTCTTTTTTTTCCTTTTCCAGCACTGAAATTACCTCAAATAATGCAAATGTATTCCACACAAAAATATTTAATATCCATGTCTTTCTTGTACCAGGTTGCTCAGAACCAGACTCACAATTCCACTTGTGGCTTCACCAGGACTGAGGGGATGGATCACCTTTATCAAACTTTAAGTAATAGCTTGTTAGTGCAACACATTAGGGTTTTTCTGTGGCAAGGATGTATTGTTGAGCCATGTTCAACTTCATGTCCACCCCAACCCCCAGGTCTTTTCCTGCCAAGATGCTTTCCAGCTGAAACATCAGATTTAGTGCTGGGGTTTGCTCCTCCCCAATATAAGGACTAGGTATTTTCAACTGTTTAACTTCATGAGGCTCCTGTCAGCCCATTTCTCCAACCTTTTGAGCTCTCTCTGAATAGCATCATCACCACCAGTGTAAGACCACTTGTCCCAGTTTTGTGTCACCTACAAGTAGATGTGTGTGTGTATAAATGCAATACTTCTAGTTGTTTCAAAGGTATGTTGGCATCTCTTGGGAGCAGAGTTATTTAAGTCTTCTGATAAAACAGATGCTGCTTTTCTTGTCTGCATGATGAAAAAAGGTTTACAATTTCATGGAAACTGTAAATTTTTATTTAATTGTCCTTCATATTTTCATACAGCTGTGTTCCATTTTCCTGTTCACCTGTGTTTTATAACCTTTTTTTTTTTTAATATTTATTTAAAATAAGCAATTCATTTTCATTGTAAGTCTGAGAGGTGAACTACTACTTTCACTGGCTCTCTTGACTCATATTTTTTAAAAGAAGGCCTTTAGGTGACTGAAAAATTTATGATTGTAAAAAAACCCAATAAATAATTTTTAGACATTTACCAATCATTCATGGTTTCCATCAGCGAACTGGTTTTGGTTTTCTTTCTTCCAACTGAGTTTTATTCATGACCATGTTTGGCTTAGGAGATAAATCCTTTTAATGTATTATAACACAGATCCTCAAAGATTTTTGGATTCTTAGCCCTGACTGAAATAATGGGAATTAGTTGCTTTGGATGCACAGCTGGAAAAAAAGCCTTGTGTCTCTATCTTGTTGAACATAGGAAAAAAAATCAATCCATGAGCACTTGCAATCACTTTGCCTTATTTCTATATTTTTTTCAAAATACCTGTTAAAAATATTTGCTTCTCATCTATTTTAAAAATTCTGTATTAATTACTGTTTTTTTAACCTTGCTGATGATTTTTAAATGCTCTCTGAGATTTTCAGTCTATCTCACGGCAGGGTGATGTGATTCTGTGTGGAGATGCAATTTGTGGTTTAGGTTTAACATACTTCATTACCATCTCATTTGCCCCTCTTTTGAGGCACGAAGAAAGGCCCCGCTACTCTGCTGAAAGCACTTTGAAGACTTGTGTTCAACACTTTCCTCCTGAGCTCACACAGCACAGAGAGCCTTTTACTCCTTCAGAAAAGGCACACAAAATACCAGGTGAAACAGTTTTGTTTGTTGGCTGTGAATAAGGGGAATGTGCCTGTCCCCGTCACCTGGAGGACTGAGGATTCTCTATAGGTTTTTAAGCACTAAATCTTGCCAGACAAGTCTGATTGCTTTTTGATGTTATTACAAAGCTAGAAAATGATCTTACTCTCAACATGAATTAAAATCAAATGCAAATTATTCTTTCATATTGACAGGATCTAACTGCAGGGCTGTAAAACATAGTAATGATGAATAAGAGTATTTCAACTTTTGATGAGGAATGATCCTTGTTTGATGAGGTCTATTTTAACATTTTCATTAATAAATTTACATGGAGCTTTGGCCTCTCTGAAGTGAAAAACAAGACTTAATCTCCTTGACAGTCTAGGATGGGTAATAAAACAGTACATTGATGAAAGTCCCATCTGATATTTAAGCTGCAAATAGTGCTGAAGATAGAAAATACATTAAAAATCCCTGTTTCAAACAATAAAAACAGACATCTAAAAATAAGATTAGCTTTGGTTTGGAAATATATGTTCTCATTAGTGTGTGAATGGAAAAAAAATCCCCCAAATTAAAATCCTCTATTTTGTGGGGTAGGAGAGGAATGAATAGAAAAAGAGAAGACCCTGTAGAAAAGTCATAAAGCTGGCAGAAATAGTCTAGAGTAATATTTAAAAATATGTTTGTAGTTTATATGGGGAACATCTCAAATCTTGCATAACACAAAGCTGACAATAACATTTTTTTTAGTTGTTACTGAATGATTTCCACATACATATAGATCAACACCTGCCATTGTTTGTAGTGTAAAAAATGTAGTTGTGTCCTTAAAATTCAGCAAAACAGAAATAAAACATGCACTCTAGAAACCTGACAATCTTATTAAAGCATCTAATAAATATGTTAATATATAATTAAGCAAATTATGCAAAAGGTGGTTAAGAGAATGACTGAGACTAGCATTTTTTTCTATATCTGAAAGAGTCAGAAACAAAAAAATATGAATGTAAGTCACTAGAAATGCTAACACATAGTGTCCCATCATTTAATTCAGAAACATGCAAATTCTATAAGAAAACCAAATATCAGTACCTGTCAAAAGCAGTAGCACCCAGGGGTAACCAGAGAAAAAAATTGGACTGTTAAACAAGAATTGTATTGATTTACCTAATCAATATTCTTCACTAATTGATAACGTTGTTAAGCTGATTAAAGATTTGCTGAAATGCATTTATCTGGAAAATATATTCACATTGGCTTGCCCTCACATCCTTCCACTATTCCACTCTATGTAATTTCATGTCTTAATTAAAAAAGAAACCAAAAACAACAAAATAAAAAACAAAACGAAAAAAAACCAATAAACAAAAAACCAAACCCTATCAAAAGCATATTTTTCTCAAGAGATAAATTCTACAGACGTCTTTCATGTGAAGAGTTAATATAATATCTAACATACATACAATGTTTCTTATCCACAGATAATAGAGATATTTATAAATAAAGAAAAGTGGTCAAAGAAAAAAGTCCTAGGAAGCATAGAAATTCTCCTAGAGATGTTCCATGAGTAATCAGAATACTTGCAATGGCCAAAGAAGAATACTTTTCAATTTTCATTTGTATGAATTTAATTAATTTTGGAATAAATATCCAGGCACATGGGTCTGACAAATAAACCTGGCTGAAAGTCAGCGCTCTAGCTTGTGGGAAAATTGAGATCTGTGAGGCTTGTCAAATAAACTAGCTTCTGAGTTAAAGCCCAAGCCCTGATCTCTTGGTCTTCAACACTGTATAAATGCTAATTTGTTGCTGAACTCTCTTTTGGACTACTATCAATCAGTTCCCCATGACGCAAAATCCATCTGCCCTTAAGGAGTGAGTTTTCCAAAGACACTGTTTTTAATTGAGTGGATGAAGGCTGAAGTAAATTAGGTTTTTTTCTACTTTGTAACATTCTCCAACACTACCTGGTGAGTCCTGATTTTTCGCAATTAGCGCAACTTCATGTTCCTTGCCTTGGGGCAAGCAATAGACATCCTGATTGTCATGGTGATTCTCAGGGCCTCTCCCCTTGGGACTAAACACAGCCTTCTCATTGTATCAGAGACACACTCAGGCTAAAAAGAAATTGTGGGGGCCCTGCACATAACACAGATCTGGGGCCAAGTGTTGTATGGCTGTGGCTCATCTGCCACAGGGGCATCTGGCTCTGTGAGCTGTTTGTGTGTGCCACTGCTTGTGTTCACTGAGGACCAGACTGCTGGGTGTCATAGATGCATTTAGCAAAGTATGTATGTACTTTGTTGTTTGGAAAGATTCATCTAAATCAAACCAAACCCTAAGATGCATGAATTTCAAGCAAACCACAGGTAACAGTGAGAATTGCTTGTGCCTACCATAGTAGTGCATCCATAAAACACCGAAGCCAGCAAAAAGATGTGCCACAGTCAATGGCATTTTGCCAGACATGGCAGCTCTTCTCACAATGCTTGTAAGTTGGTTGTAATTCTTAGTAAGTTCTTTGAAGCCAAGGTTTTCAAATGCTCATGTAGGACCCAGAGGACTGAAACCACTCCTGCATACGAGTTCACAAGGATCTAACAACTAAGATCAAAAGCCTCTTAAGGTGTTCAGATATTAATAGCCTGGGACACTAGTAGTTGATCCAGCCCACAAATTGATCATGTAAATTTCTGATATATGGCATATTCAATATGCACTACTGAATCTTATTCTTCCTTCTCCTTGTGTTGATGTAATACTGGTGAGTGAAGTGACAATGTCTCTGGACAAATTCATAAGTACAGTCCAAAAGCAAGTATCTTTACAGTTTGAGATATTTTAATAATTGCAATAGTAATAATAAAAAAAAACCCCAGCTATTGCTATTGGTATTGTTTTTGTTATTATTATTTACTATATTCTTAATAACTGGGTTGCAATCTGTTATTACTAATCAAAAGAATATAAAATGCTTGACACAACGTTACACTCGTAAGAGATGTTAGGACACAACCTCCATAAGTGTGTATGGATATGTGTTAACATTTATTTGAAAAAGCCTGATGGGAGCACTGATTTTTTTTTTTTTTTCATCTTGCTGTATTTATGGACAAGAAATTTACTGAAAATATTAAAGAAATGCAGCAGGTGATAGGCTGAAGGAATCAGATTAATACAACCTTTATATTTAAAGGAAATACGACAAATAAAGAATGGGAGCTGGGACCACATTACAGTGTTAGGCTCCAAAATCTCAGATATTCTTTATATCACAAGGAAGAAAGCCCTTATTAAGTGCAATAATAAAAGTTCTGAGGTGGGAATTGTCCTGTCTCCTTTTTGTAAGAAACAGACAGTAATGCCTGGCAAATAAGTAGAGTTGGAAAAAGATTCTTCTTTCCACTAAAATCTTTGAGAAAGAGACTGGCCTGACAACAAGTGCAAAGTAACTCATGTGACATTCTACATTTTGTTGTTGCTGGACAAACAGTATTTTGAAAAAAAAATGAAGTTGTATATGTTTATATCAAACTTTGATGAAAATGGAGATAAATGGAGTAGATAAATTCTCCTTTCATAATTTCTCCTTTTGGTTCTCCAGATCAAGAAAATCAGGATCAGGAGAACACTTTTACATCTTTCAGCATTTTGTAGCTCAGAATGGCAAACAGATGAATCCAACACATATTCCCTCATTATTTTCCTTTCTCACTTATCTTAAATTATTATCTTGAAATAGCAACCCACTCTATTCAGATTCAAAAGTACAGTAATTTCATGATTACAAGCCACACCTGATTACAAGACGCAGGTCTGGGTGTCTTTGTCCACATATAAGCTGCACCAGATTATTAGCCGCACTTTCGTTCGCAGAGAAGATCCGCGTGCAACTTTCAAAAAGTTGCCAATTAGTAACAGAATTTCATGATCACGGGGTTTACTGGCTTGGCCCTGCTCAGGGCAGCCACAAGGGAGTGGCCCCGGCCCTGCTCTCTGCTGCCACCGGGAAGCAAGTGTGCGGCATGCCTGGCTGTTGCCACTGGGAAGAGGGAGAGGGGCGTGCCTAGGTGCTGCTGCTGAGAAGCAGGGGAGCGGCGTGCCTGGCCGGTGCCGCCTGGAAGAGGGAGAGCAGCTTGCCTGGCTGCTATCGCCGCCACGCTTCCTGGGCCCAGGTAGTGCTGCCGCTGGGCCGACACTGCCTGACCGCCTGGGGCCGGCGGGCTCCGGCTTGGCTCGGGGCTGCTGCTGGCTCGGACTTCCAGGTTGAGAAATTTCTGAAATTTTTTCATATATAAACTGCTCCTGAATATAAGCCACATTTCTGGTTTGGGAGCAAAATTTTAGTCAAAATGGTGTGTCTTATAATCATGAAATTACTGTAATCCTCTGTGGGTTGGATGCACCAACCTGTTTTGCTTGATGGGCACAAACCATACTGATGAACAGAGTAGCAATAAAACTGTACAGGCCAATGCAATATTTGATGCACTTCCTTCCACAAGACCTTGTCACCTATTAAGGACTTTGCTATTATTACAGTAAAGACCTCATAAGCACACTGATAAACAGCAACACAAATTTATGGCACAGACAGGAAGAGTAGTCACTGCACAGAAATGTTATGTGAATGTTGGCTATTAGACAAGATCTTAAAAGCCAAAGGGAGAAATATATAAAATTGGTGGACTTAACATTGGTTTAACACTCATCTTGCTGAAGGAAATCATAAAAGCTTTTATTTATATAAATCTCCTGTGGGGCATAGACTTCCAGCCATGAATTTCTGCCTATGTAATAAATGCAGATTTTTTTCCCCCAAGTGGATCCCTTGCATTTACACTAACTGAGGATTTTTCCCCTCACATGTTACAAGATTAAATAAGAATGTTTTTTTTTAACCACAAAACAGAGGTCTATTAGATTTCTCTTAGAAGCCTTAGCTTGTGTGTACCACACATAGTTTAAACTCAGAGGTAACCAAGAGTAAAAGGAAGCTAAAATTAATGTTATTCATCCCTTTCCCCTTTAGAAGGAAAGCAAACAGAACCCTGCTTTGTTCATGAAAGCCCAGCATTCACAGCTCAGCAGTTAGTCTTTGATTTGGAGCTGGTTTGCACCAGGGGTGCCATGACACTGGTTTTTATTTGGGGAAAAAATGAGGATAACAAGGTACTTAATAAGATTAAATGATTTAGAGATACATCTGCTAAGCATAGTTTAAAAACATCAGGCATTTTCTGGTTTTGTTTTTTTTTTTTTTCTTTTCCCTCTTTTTTATCTCCTGTACAAGAGCAGAGAAACAGATTTCTGAATTGCTGTTTTTACTCTTACCAAACCCTATGTAGTTATATATATTTATAATTATATAGTTATTGTCAATTATAGTAATAGCTAGTTATAGTTAGTTATAGTTACATTATAGTTGTTATAGTTTAGTTATATAGTCATATAGTTATATAGTTATAGTAATATTTACAAAAAATTCTTTGCAACTATTTAACTTGTAGCTAAATCATAAAAGTGTCTTAAAATAAGCACAGAGAACAACAATGAAATAGTTCATAATTATTTAATGACGATTAAGAATTACAGGCAGTTTAAAAGCGCCACACAATCAAGCTGATCCTGAAGTACAGTAATTTCACAATTATAAACCGCACCATTTTAACTAAAATTTTGGTCCTAACCCAGAAGTGCGGCTTATACTCCAGAGCGGCCCATATATGGATGAAGTTCAGAAATTTGCCAACCCGGAAGTGCGAGCCCACAGCAGCCCCGAGCCGAGCTGGAACCCGCCCAGCCCCGGCAGTGGGGCAGCGCCAAGCCAAATCCACCCAGCCCCGAGCCGAGCCAATAAACCCCACAATCCCATAATTCTGTTACAAATTGGCAACTTTGTGAAAGTTGCACACAAATCCTCGCTGCAATCAAAAGTGCGGTTTATAATCTGGTGCGGTTTATATATGGACAAAGAACAAAAAGTTACCGACATCCAGAAATGCAGTTTATAATCAGGTGTGGCTTGAAATCGTGAAATTACTGTAATTAGAATTAATGGCCCCTGGTTGTCCACAGAACTGTTTCTAAGAACCTGGGACTAGTCCAGTTCCCCTCTATGTTCATCCCCATCTGCCCATTCTCAACCCCTTTTCATGCCTTCATTCTCAAAGCACCTGTTGCTTTCTCCCATCCGCTGTTTGTTTTCCCGGGTGAGGGAAAGCACGTGCTCTGGCTGGTTTAAAGGTTCACAACAAGCTCTCTCTCTCAGACTGGCCAGGTAGCTGCTCACTCTTGGAGTGGGTGAGACAAGCAGTTATAACTACTTTTCTCCTTTTGTCAGATAGTGCTGATGGAAAAAAAAAAATGGCAATTTATTATTAATGGTATTCATGAAACCTGAAAAAAATTTGTCTCTGTAAGATCTCATCTGTTATTTTCAATGTACTTGAAAGCCAACTTGAAAGCGTTGATGAGTTCAAGACTAGTAGAGGAGAATTGACAGACACAGGCAATGTGATCATATAAACTTTTTGCTCTAGAAAAACATCCTAAAGATAGAAATACAAAGACAGGTTATTTCTGGCTTGGTATGGCTTAGTGCTGCTCCCAGGATTTACCTTAAAGATAATTCAACTCCAAGTTTCCCATTGTAAGAACATGTTTAAGTTCTTTAGATAATCTGAATTTTAGTGATTTCTTCTCATAGAATGTCTTTCAAATAGTTTTTTTTTCCTTTTTTTTTTTTTTTGTGTTTTTTCAGCTGTATTCAGAGATAAACTCAGAACATTGAATAAGAATGTCCACTCCTGAAAAAAATTATTTTCTCTTTTGAATTGCCAATATGAATTAAAATGTAGAAAAATAAAAGCAGAAACATGGGGGCAAATTCTGTGAAATATGATTCAGAGAAATTATATTGTTTCAAGACAGATTTTTAGTCCTGAAACAACAGATGTTCCATCTAATGCCTGGAGTCTATACACTTCCTTGTGCCAGCAGACAACTTCATAGATTGCTAACTAGGACAGAGCCTAAAACTGGAAACTTTGATAATCATTAAGGAAGCTCTGAGATTTATTAGGAAGTCTGGTGAGCACAGATCTGTTAAGCTGATGGTTTCCATTCTTAGGATACTCAGCCAGTCTAATCTGATATAGAGTCACAAACTTTGGATTTTTAAGAAAAGGCAATAAAGGAAAAGACTTTTCTGTGACTACAGACTGAAATGAAATAGCATTCTACATTCAAATTAATAGAAAATTGATTCCTCTGGATGCCAGCATGACCCTCTGGTCTAAAAGTCACTCCTCTTAGTTTGGTGCATTATGAAGTCTTGCTGAGAATACACACTTCCCTATTACCTAGATGATTAAAGATCTTTAACAGGACTAGGCTCAGTAGAGACCCCTGGGCTACATCACTAATTAGCCGCCTCCTACTACAGTTTGCACTGCTGGTCATCACTTTCTGAGCCTGACCATGCAATCAGTTTTCAATCTACCTCAGGGCATTCTCAATGCAGGTCATATATAGCAACTTATCTGTGGTGATCTCATAGGAGGCAGTGTCAGAATTCCCGAATTCCGGGCACACAATATCCGCTGCTCTTCCCTCATCTACCAAGCTAGTCATTTCAGTGTAGATGTTTGTTAAGGTGGTCAAGCATGGCTTCATCCATTCTGGCTACTTCTGTTCATTTTATTGTCCTTACTGGGCCTAGAGGTGACCTCATTTAAACACCTTTTGTTAATTTTGTCATCCCTTCCTGACATATTCCCCCATACCCTTTGCTCATCTTAGTATAAGAAAGAATTTATTTTACCATGAGAGCAGTCATTCAGTTGAGCAGCCTTCACAGAAAGGTGACACAGTCCCCATTTTTGGGGATTTTCAAGAACCAACTGGACAGCATGCTAAATGATATCATCTAGACTTCCTTTTTTGTTAAAGGTTGGAATAGAAGATATTTCAAGATATTTATCCTTTGCAACTTTAGCTGCTCCATGATTCCATCATCCTATTTGTCACTCTTTCAAAGAACTGCTTGTTACTCTTCCCCTGCCACCCGGTATTCTTACAAAGCCCTCTTAATTAGATTGGACGTGTCATTGGCAAAAATAGAGAGGTGGATTCTGTCTCACAAGTAGAAGCTGGCCTGCAAACAGGATCTCATCACCTCTTCTGTCAACATGAGTTCTGCAGCCATAGGAGTACAGGCCAGTCTCAGTGGTGTGTTCTTAACATGGGCAACCTAACTCCAGGGATGGTCCATTAATGTCTCATAAACCAGATTAAGTCTTTCTCATTTATGTTTGGAAGGTTTCTAACAACTTAATTTGGTTAATTTTTCTGATTAGAAGATTTAGATAGGTTTATATTACATTAAGGAAAGAAGAATCAAAAGCAAAAATATCAAAGCCTGTTCTGCACTCTGAAAGGGTTAAAAAGATTAGTTCTGGCACTTGGTATTTCAAAAGTTGGAGTAAATTCACAAAATATGCAGATCCAAACATTAATTTCTTTGCTTATCTGCCACTTTTGGAACTATCCCTTAGTTATACAACATTTCTTAAAATTAAAATATTTTTAAATACATAAAGCAGCTTGCACAGGCCGAATATAATTTTTTATAAACTGCCTTCAAAAAAACACTACCATATGGATCTGGCTTTTTTACAATATCTTTTACTGAGCCAGATCTCTTTAAAAAAGAATTAGAACAATAATAACAACAAGGAATGTTGTCAGTTTTTAAATGTTTTGACCCAAAAGCATTTAACATGGGTTTGTCTGATCTATTATAAAAGAGAAAAGCAGTGAATTGATCCCATTGCCTTAGAGTTCTGGTTACATTTGGCAAGTGCATTTTTGACATTTCTGTGATAAGTGCACACCTTCTAGGAGATTAAGAGAAAGAAAAATTTTTGATTACATCTATGTTACTGTCATTTTTCAATTACTGTCAATAAAATGAAGTCTGTGTCTGTTGCTGGCAGAAAAGCATAACACTTACTTTTAGAAGGTCTGCTGTCATTGCAAAGGTAGAGAACAAAACTGCTGATTATTCAGTGGACAGTGTTTTTACGTAACTAAAAAGGTGCTCATTGAAAAATGTTAGATTGATTTAGAAACATGGGGTTGAATTACCAAGTAAAATTATATATAATTAAGGGAGTATCTTGCATTCAAGATGAAATGTAGCTACTTTTAAATGAAATAGGGTCATTGCTAGTGGTAAGAATGAGGCAAGATTTCATCCTAATGTGTCCAGCTACCACTAAAATGATTTAGACAAGACCCCTGAGTACTTCTGTGATATCTTCGTAGAAATCCACCACCTGAAGATTACTTTTTCACAATATGCAACTTAAAACATAAACAGCAAAATTGCTTCATGACCTTACCTACTTAATAAATGGTAAGGTAATGGAACAGTTTATGTTCAGTTCATCATGCAGCACTCACAGGATGGCCAGGGGATCAGACTCAGCCAGCAGGGGTTTAGGAGGGGTAAGCCATGTTTGACCAAAGTGGTCTCTTTTTATGACCAGGTGACCTGTCAGGTGGATGCAAGAAGGGCTGTGGATGTTGTGCACCTGGATTTCAGCAAGGCCTTTGGCACTGTCTCCCACAGCACACTCCTGGAAAAGCTGGCAATCCATGGTTTGGACAGGAGCACTAGATGCTGGGTTAGGAACTGGCTGGATGGATGGGCCCAGAGAGTGCTGGTGAATGGTGCTGTATCCAACTGGGGATCAGTCACCAGTGGTGTCCCCCAGGGGTCTGTGCTGGGGCCAGACCTGTTCAATTTTTTTACTGACATGGGTGAGGGTACTGAGTCCTTCATTAGTAAATTTGCAGAGGACACTAAGCTGGGAGCATGTGTCAATCTGCTGGAAGATATGAGGCATCTGCAGAGAGAACTGGACCACTTGAATCAATGGGCAGAGTACAGTAAGATGAAGTTTAACAAGTCCAAGTGCTGAGTCCTGCATTTTGCTCATAATAATCCCCTGCAGAGTTATAGGCTGGGGACTGTGTGGCTGGAGAGTGCCCAGGCAGAAAGGGACCTGGGGGTGCTGGTACAGCCGACTGAACATGAGCCAGCAGAGTACCCTGACAGCCAAGAAGGCCAATGGAATCCTGGCCTGTGTCAGGAATAGTGTGGCCAGCAGGAGAGGGAGGTCATTCTTCCCCTGTACTCAGCACTGGTGAGGCCTCACCTTGAGTGCTGTGTCCAGTTCTGGCCCCTCAGGTCAGGGAGGACATGGAGACATTTGAGCGTGTCCAGAGGAGGCAACAAGGTTGGGGAGGGGCTTGGAGCACAAACCCTGTGAGGAATGGTTGAGGGAGCTGGGGTTGTTTAGCCTGGAGAAAAGGAGACTCAGGGGTGACCTTATCACTCTCTGCAACTCCCTCAAAGGTGGCTGTGGTCAGGTGGGGTTGGTCTCTTTCTCCAGGCAGCACTGACAGAACCAGAGGACATGTGAGGGTCTCAAGCTGTGCCAAGGGAAATACAGAGTGGATATTAGGAAAAGGTTTTTCACAGAAAGAGTGATAAAGTACTGGAATGACTGCCCAGGGAAGTGGTGGAGTCACCATCCCTGGATGTGCTTAAGAAAAGACTGGATGTGGCACTTGGTGCATGATCTAGTTGAGGTGTTTTGGCATGGGTTGGACTCGATGATCTTGAAGGTCTCTTCCAACCTAGTGATTCTGTGATTCTGTGTAAATAGATAAAATCTTAAGGATTTTAATCGTCTGCTTCCTTTCTTTTCCTTTGGTTTTCTCTCAACTTGTTTAAGGTTTGCAATCATATGCAGATTTGTAGATTTTTTGCTGAACTTGAAACTTAAATCTACTTCCCTCCTCATGTGTCTTCTTCATTAGAGGTGTGTCTTGCAAAGGATTGCAGTGTGCTTTGTGACCCAACACAGCACCATATCATAATCTGCAAAAATGAGACTTAAGGAAACTGAGTTCAGATCCTTGATACTGTTTTGGGGGGCTATCATCAAGATAAAGATGAAATATACTTGCATGTTCCTTTTAGAGTCATGGGTCTTACTCTGCAGAGCTCGTACTTAATATGTATCAGGTACTGTGGAAATAATATGGGTCTGCAGTAACTAATGTTTCCTACAAAGTTAGGGATTGCATAAAAGCTGAGTTATGAATCTTGAATTTGTCTGAAAACAAACATAGTTTCTATTTCAGTCACAGAGAGAACTGAGTAATGATAAGCCCTAGTCTCATCAAAATTCATTTTCTGTCTCTCTTGCTGTGGAGCCTCCACTGCCATCTGGTATATTTTATTTTCTTCCTCTTCAGATGCATATTCTTAAGAGCCAGCTGCTATACAGCCCTCAATCTCTCAATGTCTTTCTCCAAAATTTCCAGGCTTCATTTATGCCATCTAGTCTGTTCACTACTGAGGAGTCTTTACTTATACGGGCTCACAGAACCCAATATCAGAGGTTGTCATCTTGGCTGAAATGATAGGTTCTTAAGCCTAGTATTATTCAAGCTGAACATGAACCAGGTGAATGAGCGAAAAAATCAAAACTCAGGTATTTATAAAAGAGTTCTTTAGACTTTATTCATCTCTTATTAGTTCTGCATGAATACAGGAATTATCTTTGCAGCTTTTCCAAAAAGTCATTTTGGACTCCAAATGTTCTACATCAACTGTTAATGCATGTTCAGCGACTGGTAGAATTGCTAAGAAGTAGATTTTCATTTACAATATCAAATTAACTCCAACTGATTTACCATGCAAATGAAAAATCATAAGTAATTTGGCCTGTTGTTTTCGTCCCCTCTCTCCACACACATACATTTTACAGCAGTGATAGTTGCAGAGGCACTTACAGTCTAGATACCAGATGTCATCCCTACACTGATGACACTACGTAATGGACTTGGCCCAGCACCTCAGGAAATTAGATCACCATTACAAGCTGACTTTGGGGTATTTCACAAGTGCTTGATGAGTAATAAATTAGTGCTAAATTTTGAGGAAAAGTTATAAAATTCTCCTTTAATTCCAAATTCAAATCATTAGTTCTAATTCTGCTTTTCGGTAATGCATATATTTATGATTTTTAAAAAATTATTCTATTTCTTTAAACAGCCTCTTATTTGTCCATCTAAATTACATTTTACCTGGCTTGAAGTAGGGAATTTCAATGGGGAAATTGTATCTGAATGCATTATCACTCAAGAACTGCTATCGCTGTCCATGTAATCACTACAAACTGATTTCCTGAGCAAATTCAAATAAAAAGCTTCAGATATAGAAATCACATACCTATTCATAGAGAGAGTATTCTTACCCTCTGAAACCTATTACAGTGATTTAAAGATTTTTTAAGGTAATATCTACTGCGCACCAAGAATAGTTTTTCACAGTCTTAAAGATCTGTGACATGTCTGGACCATTCATGTTCTCCTTTGGATGTGGGACTCTTCAAGCAAAGGTTCCTCATCTCTGAACAGGTCTGCAGGATTCCTGTTTAGTCTTGTTTAATTTTCAGTGCAGTACATGCAGAGATTCCTGGTCTCTGCTTCAGAACTTCTTATGTCATTTTGAATGAAGACAAGTTTCTAACAATTGTTCCTTCTGTGTTAAAGTTGTTTTAAATTGTTTTACTGGATGTGTTGATTAAAACTGGTTTTCTTGATAGTGGTATATCTCTATCTTATAGTATATATTAATGATTTGCATGTGATTAAGTCAAAAGTACTCTCAGTTCATGGGGTATTTCAATGAAGTAGTAGTAAAATTGCAGAAACTTTATTAATACAGATAATTTTCTGCATTTTCAAGAGAACTCTAACTCATACAATTTTACAAAATAAAATTGATAATGTGGATGCAGCACTTTTTTTTTCTTATTCTATTTGTTTGCTGGAGACATTTTCACTATATGCCTGATGATGTCAATCATTGCCTTCATGAAATATATTTTAATTAAATTTGTGACACTTTTTTCTGTTGAATATTGAATTTGGTAGTTACAATTACACTACTCAGGCAGGGAATATTTCCATACCTAGTAAAAAAATATTTTAAATTCAATATATAGAAATTTTATATAAATTTTTAATACAAAATTTATTTTTAGTATTATTTTCATTATTTTAAACAAATTTTTTTCACAATGGTGTAAGAATAGTTTTAATAATGTGATATCAGAAAAAGAATGAAAAAGGAAGAAAGGAGGAAAAATATATAAAAAGTAGCAGGCCAAAGCATCTACTCTGAGTATAAGGAGGTAGTGAGTTGGCAAAACAAAAATGTATGTACTTGTATGAGTAATTCCTGTTCAGAAGGATTTGCTACCTCATTTACAATCCCAATTTTATCCACTCTCATCAAATCCACAATAGAAAAATGAAAACTAAAAGGAATGATGACCAAAGTAAAACTGATTATTCTGCATATGTCTTTAAAGGAAAATGGTAATAATAAATAAATTTAAATAGTAATAAACCACAAATTTCTTAGTGGAGTTACACATCATTAGCCATGCTAAAGGGAATATGGCAATACAGATATGTCTTCATTGTAAGTATGTAATAAGAACAAAGAATCCTCTTTTGGCACAATCATAGTAGGTATGTACAGGAGAAGGTTGAGAATTGCATTGAGAACTGGACCTTTATGTGGTGAGTGTAGAATGAAACTATGGTTCTGAACAAACCTAACAACAGGGGAAAGGGTTTTTATAAGCTGAGGTAGCAGAATGTTGAAATGTGAAATAATGAAATAACAGTAGGCACTGTTGATGCATATTCAAGAAAAAGTAAACTTTTTCTTAGGAAGTCAAGCTTCTTAAACATAAAAGCCTCTAAAAACTGGCTTTAGAAGTTGAAAGTAGGTTTTAGACTCTTTAATGTCATCCTGTCTTTTGCTGGTCAATGTCATAGAAACCATTATTATAATGGCAATAACATACCCTTTTCTTTCCTTTCCTTTATTTTTCTTGTTTTCTTAGCCCAAATCACTCTGAAATAACTCTGTAGAAATTTATTGGAGAGTCCTGAAATCTAAAGACCCTTGGGGGTCTTTAGGCAATCAAAGAGCTCAGGACAATAAAATGTAACACTATCCAACAGTGGATCGAGCATTTTCTGGCCTTGCCTTGTCCCTCAGTTTCAAAAGAAACCCATAGACTTATTTCATAGCCTCAGCTCATAGCCTCATTCCTCTGTGAATATTTAAAAGTTGCACAGCACAGTTATGAAATCCTACTGGTCAGGAAGGTACCCACTGCAGGTTTGCTATTATGGAAAGTACATTAACTATCTCATATAACTGAATTAACTTTCATGTTTGGTTTACAGTTTTCTTATGGAGGAGGGGGAATTTTTCTTTATTCTTAAGAAAAGGTATTAGGAGGACTAATTATGAATGGTATTCCGGCTATCCTGCTGATTAGCTGCCTGGAGAGTGCTAAATACAGAAGTATTTACAGGAGACAGTTTGAGACAATCCTCTAATAGCTGTGACAGAAGATTATTTGATGCATATGCCTAGTCAGAATAGATTTTCTGTCTATCGCATGAGATCCAGTTCTTTCAAGAATCATTAATTTTCATAGCATTCGGACTTTTAGAAATCATTCACTAAGCACTGAATAAAAAGCTTTTTATAAGACTGACCAAGTTCATACCAGCTTTAAAGCTTTTATCACTAATTAAACAGAACACATGCAGGTTGAAGGTTACCATGAATGAGTGGGTTATTATTTTCTTCCTCACCATACATATTTTTCTTTTCTTTCCTTTTTTTTTTTTCCTCTTCTATAGGTAAATACAATGCTTCAGTATGATAAGTAAATTGCTGGGCATGTCAAATTTTCTTACCTTGACTACTGCAGCAACTTACTTTATAACCTTTTGTTTCTGTTATTGCAGCCCTCACCCTCATCTGGCAACTGTCACTAAAATAATTTTCCTTTGTCAGTGCTCAGATGATATCATTCCATGGCCCTGTAGCTCCCTGCACTGCTGTCTTATCTTTTGAATCACAGCTATATGTTTTATCTCAACTGACAAGGCCTTTTAGAAACAGCTTACATTTCCATTTTGGATAATAATTAGGTGCCTGATTCAAGTTTACTTTTCTCTGGGTCACCTTTCCCAGACATTGTTATTGTGAAGTTTTCATCTCATGATGAACTCAGTCCCCAATAGCTGGGAGATGGAGACACACAGGGCTTCTTTACAGCATGCTCTACCCTGTGCTTTACTATATGAAGCAGAAGAAATTTAGGAGTTGAAGCAAACCAGCAATGCAGCCTTGCAGTTACTGATTTTGCAGATTCCTTGTCTAACAATACTAGTGAAAAGGAAGTATTTGTGACAAGCAGAACTTAATGTTTTTCTTATTATGATAACAACAAGAAAAAGAGGCATTTCTTTATAGCGCAGTAAATTTTTTTTTTAATTGTACATTTGCAACACAGGTACAGCACTCTTTAATTGGGGATTAAAAAATCACTGTGTTGAAAAGAAGCATTTTACTTTTTCCCTGTCATCCATTTTTGTTTTGTTTTTTTTTCTGACTTATCTGTTGCATCAAGCAACAGGAATTTTAAAGTAGTCACTTTTTTTTTCACTGAAACAGCTAAAACCAGATCCATAGTTAGTTTTAATCTGTATGAAAGTTTTGCCTGAAGATTTGACTGTGCATTAAACTCTTCCCCCTAGTAATGATACTAAACTCTGCTATGCAGCCAGGAATAATGTTCCACCATCTCAGACTAGTGTGATTTAACCTGCACTTAAAATAGACTTCGTTTTACAGGTCTGCTCAAGCTCAGCAGTCACAGGAAGACATAAGCACCGTGCTCAGTTGTTCATTTACCATCCCTCTCCCAGTGTGGATTTTTCTCTTTACTTAACCAATCTTTTGGGTGTCTTATACCATCCCCCAGGATCTCATATCCTTTCATAACACTTTCTCTTGAAGAATGACTAGAGCTCCTTTGGCCATAAACCTGTATTGAGTATTTGACAAAATAACAGCCCAACCTACAGGCTCAATTCCTTCTCTGAGGCTGTTTTGAGTACATCTGTTAGGAACTTTTGCTATTTGCCTTTTCTAAAAGAGGTAGAGATTTCAGCTGAGAGATAGAAAACATTGGACAAAGTTCGCCCATGTTACAAATAGATAAGCAAAGAATCATTAAAACAATTTCGGGATTAGACATTTTGGAAGCAATATCTAATCTTAGAAAGTAAATGACAATGGAATCCAAGATGACACAGATGAATTGATTTTCATACAGTTATATCAGCATGGGAATTTAGACAAGTGATAACATTAGAAGACAATTTACAACTTAAAAAATACCTTTCTTGATAGTAACACACTTGAGGTTTAGGAGTCAAGTGAGGTGAACCAGGCAGATGTAAAAGGGTTTTCTGTTGCTTTTAGGAGGTTGATTTATTTTTTTTACTTTTTACATTGTGGAACAATTCCAGAAGAAGTTTTAAAACAAAAATGAATTTGACAATCTTTTCCTACAACATTTAAAATAATAGAGCACACTATGGAAGAACAAGCAAATCCTACCTTATAACTTGGAGAAAATTATGGAGAAAAAAATCCCCATAAAGCAACTTTTGGTATTTCCAGAAAAGGGAACTTTTAACTAATTAACTTAAAGTTTAACCAGTCCAAGGGTGGCTTCTTCTAGACTAAGCAATGATAATAAATCACTAATCCAGCTTCTGTCCCCCAGTGCCCTGCTGGAAATTACTGCCACCACTGGTCTGTCAGGAGCTGGTTCATAAGAATACCCTGTAATGCGCTTCAGGTAAGAACAGTCAGGAAAGCTGGAACCACCAAAATTCAGTGTTTAGGGAAGCCTGTCTGATTTTTGCCTGAAGCAAATGAAAGAGACTTGCTGTTCTCCTGGAAATCATGAAGAACTGGAAGTAATCCCTTCCACTGGCACATCTATGTCAACTGGGAGCACATTTTTCCAGCGTTGGAAGGGAGCATGATCCTGCTTCTCTTCTCTGACAAAGTAATCCCAGATTATGCAAATATTTTAATGAACTGAGATGGTACAGTGTCTTTAGATATTTTGCTTGATAGCACAGTCATCTTTACATAACTGCTGTCCTGTGAGCTATCCTGAAGGTGTCAGTTAACAGAAACCTGAATCAGAATTTTGACCCTTCAGTAACAGGGTCTAAATTGTTAGTCAGACATAAACAAACAAACAAACAAAACAAAACAAAACAAAACAAAACAAAACAAAAAAACCCCAAAAAACAAAAAACTAAACAAAACAAAACAAAACAAACAAACAAAAAAAAAAAACCAAAAAAACCCAAACAAACAACAACAAAAAAAGACATCAGGGCAAATTTCAGATATTAGGGGGATAGTATGCTTCAGAAAGTGCATACAAATCCTCATTCTACTGGATTTCCACTTTTTAATGACATTGCATATGGTATAGGTTTAATAGATCAGTCTAACCCACTACAGATAAATTCAGAAAGCCCTATGTCCTTCAGTTTGTGGCAGGACAAATAATATTGTATATTACGGGGCTCTTTGGTGGCGGCAGCTAAGATTTCCGGAACTTTAAGAGATTCCTGGTTTTTTTTAAGTAGGAAGCCCTAGTCTATTTTTATTTGCTATTATAATTAAACCAAATTAATTGCATGGGGCGCAGACACAAGAGAGACAATAAAATAGAGTAAATATTCAAGGCCCTGACTAAACAGAAAATTTTAGGATCACAGGATAATTTCTCTTGGAAGATTTCTCAGGGAACCTGAGACAAGTCCAATCTCCTGCTCACAGCAGGGTCACACAGGTGACCATAGCAGGTTGCTCAGGGTTTCATCTGGTCAGTACTTGAAACCTCCAAAAAGGGATACTGCCCAAAGTGACAGGGCCACTTTCAGCACTGCCCTTATGGGGCAGGAAAACATAGCCTTTTTTCCAGCCTGAACCTCTTGTTTCAGCTTGTGCTCATTGTCTCTCTGGCTCCCTGCACAGTTGTGTAGAGTCCAGTCTCCTCAGTGATATCCCTCTTGGCACTGGGGTGCAGCTAGGAATCCCTAAAGCCAGCTCTGCTCCAGGCTGGCTGGGCCCTGCTACTCCAGCTGGATGTCCATGCTCAGCTTCATGGTTTTTTCGATCTGAGGGCAGGAAACTGGTACACTTCACCTCTCTCAGGTTGTTGGGTCCAACCCAATTTCCTCTACTATTAAGCTGTGAAAAAATTTCTTAGGAGAAGTCGTGAACACTGTGTTACTGGAAATGTATTAAAGGGAACCATCTGTTTTATCAGGAAGATGATTTGATAACATAAGCAACCATTACATAAAGCCACAATAATTTTGTTTTGGGCAGCAACATGCATTTCTATTTGTGATTTTTATAAAAAAATCTTTGGGTTTAGAAGAGGAAGAAGACTGACCTAATAGTAGAAAATTAGTGCATCATAAGTTGATACAAGTCAACAGAGCTCTCTTAAATCCCATATATTAGACAACATTTCCATGAAATTTGTATTAATTTGATCTTTGATCAAATGCAGAGAAGTGGAGGTATGAGAGCAAGAAAATTTGCTATTTGATAGGTAGACAAGTGGATTGCATTTTTCTCCTGGTTTCCAATCTTAAATAAGTGAAAGGGAAGTGAGAACATTGCATTTGCTGATTTTTATGTATTCTATCTCTCAATGAATAGGTCTAAAAATACATACACTAAGAAAAGAATACAATCTTACTTACCATGCCCTCTAATTTCTTCATGTTCACTCTACCATGAAGACATTGAAAGGGATTCTTTCAATGCCTACTTTTAATAGAAGGATGTGTTCTGACATGTGAAGTGCATTTCAGGAACACAGGAAACTAAAACTGCAACGGATTAAATTGTACCCTGAAATCAAATACTACTGACCTAATTAACAAGTTGAATTAAGAATCATCAAGTATTCATCAAGAAGATTTTCCTTTTCATTAATCTCTCTAATCACAAAATCCTCTGAGTGCCAACTAAGTTCCTTGGTCACATCAAATATTATGAGGATAATTAAACTAAAGTAAGAACTGAAATTCTTCTAAGTATTCACTCATTCCAAAGTGATAAAACCTAGTAGTACCAATGTTTCACAGTAAAAGGGTTTCTACATTTCCTAGTAAAACTTATGGGCCACAAACTGAATGTGTCCAAAATTCAATTTCCTCCACTATTTGGCAGAGATATTAGGACCTCCCATCTGATAGATATGGGTTTTGCCTGGGCAATAAGGCTATTCATGTTCTCTAATAGCTAAAGAATGTCTTACTGCCACATAAAGATGCAATCTCTTTGCTGTTATATTATTATAAGCTTAATTTATATTGGATATCTATATTCAGACTTACACGTGTTCACTCTGCCTTTCATTCTTGTTTCCAACAACCATATGTGATTTTCCAGGTTCCACAGGTTGCATGAAAAAGCATTCTTTAGTCTCCTTCCAGAAAAAAAAGAAATTATTTTTTCAAAAACATTCATCTGTGCACTCAAGAGACTCAATATACATATAAAATTTATGAAACAAATCAGGAACTAAGTGAGAAAAACAAACCTTACAATGAGCCATTTCTTTCCTAATTTCTCAAAGGACCTAGACATGATGAAAAATCTACAGGGTTTCCTTCTTTATTGTGTCAGCTGTTTTCAAGTATAAATCTTACTGTCTCACCCATGTCCAACAAAAGATACTGAAGTGTTCAAATGTGTTCTTCCCCTCAAATACACCCTCTCTTCCTTTCAGATGTCTCTCTTGGGCAACATGATTTGCCCTAATATAAGAACACCAGTTCAGAATGATGCTAATATTAAAACATCAATATGAAGAAAACGCATAATTAGTACATGCCAGAGATGGTGAGCCGTGATGATTGGCATTGACTTTGGTACACACTGGTCTGCAAAAGGGTATTAAAGGCTGCTAAAGTCTGGGGCAATGGCGCAAACTGGTCTCCTGAGGTTGTAGGCAGTCTTCCCGTGTGAATCCACCCCTGGCAGGAATGCCTGCAGAGTATGTCCAGCTTGAACACTGTGAACACTTACTTTTGGACCACTGAATAAAAGCTCTAGGGTCTGGTCACAGATGGTGACAAAATCCTCAAGTGGTTTCATCATAGAATCATCAAGGTTGGAAAAGACCTTCAAGATCATCAAGTCTAACCTTGGAATGAACACCACCATATCAACCAAACCACAGCAACAGGTACCACATCAAGCCTTTTCTTAAACATCTTCAGGGATGGTGACTCCATCAACTCCCTGGCCAGCCTATTCTGGTGCTTGACCACCCTTTCAGTGAAGAAATTATTCCTAATATCCAGCCTAAACCTCCTCCAGCACAACTTGAGGCCATTTCCACTTTCATTGTCCACTTGTCTTGTCACAAAAAACCGACACCCACCTGGCTACCACCTCCTTTCAGATGGTTGTGGAGAGCAATAAGATCTCTCCAAATCTCCTTTGCTCCAGGCTGAACAACTTTTGCTGTCTCAGCTGCTCCTCATCAGACTTGTGCTTCAGAGCCCTCCCCAGCTCCATTGCCCTTCTCTGGACACTCCCCAAAGTCTCAAAGTCTTTCCTGAGGAGGAATATACAAAATTGAACACAAGATTCAAGATGCAGCTACAGCAGGGTTGAGTACAGAGGAATAATCCCTTCATTAGCGTTGCCTGGATCTTAGTGCTTTTAAAAGTGAATAGGTTGATCTTACTGGACAGTAAAAATAAATGAAATGTCTTATAAAATATATAAGTAAAAACAAAATATAATCAGATTTGTGTTTAAGGGAAAAATTTAATATACTCTATTTCCTTATTTCTAAAAAAAATTGACACAAAGTGATTTGTAAGTTATGTCATGCTCAAATAATTATGTGTAAATAATAGGCCTGTATTTTTTTTCTAATATGACTTCCATTTCATAGAAACAACACTGCACTCCATGCACACAATGTTCCTACAACATTAAGAAAACTCACTGCTAGATCTTGCTTTCAGCAAAGTCCAACATCTTTGGTAATGTCCTCTTAAAGTAGCTATCAGTACACTAATATATAAATATAAATACAATTTGTATTTTATTATCTAAATATTAAATTAATGTCACATTTTTATTTTTCACAGCTGTGGCTACATTTTCTATTCAGTATGTCGATAAGTTGTATGTTAAAAATGTTTCCAATCAGGACATGTGAATAAGTATTATAGGCAATGCTTAAATTTATACACATTTTTAAAAGTCATTAAGCATCTAATACAAGCCTTGGATCAGATACATTAATGCATGTCACTGTGTCTTCCTCTTTTAAGTAACAAGGTGGATGTGAACTAACTAGGATATTGTGCTTCAAATTGCATCTTTCATGCATACACTAAGCCTGGAGCTTCTGTCTTGGCTCATCTAGTAATTTCTCTGTGATAGAATGTAAAATTTGTATGTGGGAGTATGTAGGTGTGTAATTTAACATGAACATGTATATGTGCATTAGCATATACAAGTATATTGTAACCAGACCTTTATTTTTCACCCAAATCAGAAATATCAGTCTTCTGAATTTCATTCACCTTTTACTTCTCTCCTGACCATAGATCAAAAGAATAAGAAATGGAGAAGATAGATCAGTTCAAGCACTTCAAACCCTCGGGACAAATGCAGGATTGTTGCCTACACTATATCTCATGCTGCATCTTCTCATTATAAATGTCTGAAGTGACAGAGTTTGAATATTTCCCTTGCAAATTTGTTAAATAAATTTAAATCTATCACTGGCAAGCAGTTTTCTTCAGATGTAGTATTTTTTCTCTCTTTAATATCAGTTTTATTCCTGGTAATCACACATAGTCCTCCCACAGATCACTCTTACTATCTCTAACTAGTCGTATCTTTCAAAAAATGTACTTTCCAATAGCAGGCTGTTATTTCAATTGCTAAATTTCCCATTTCTGAAAATTTTTGCTATTTATTACCTATTAATATAGACTTGGTTTATATGAGTGCGAGTGAACAATTACATCGATTGAAAAAAATGGAAAAATTACATGACCTATTGGAATTGTAGGTTTGAATATATTTTTCTAATTTTTGTCTCAGGTTTGCAATAAACCCTGGTATGATCCTGTTGAATAAATACTGTGAATCAGAAGCGTTAGATACACGAAACCCCACAAAGTATCTTCTATAACTCACTCCAGGTATCAGTCTTTCAACTGTTTATTGTGACCCTTTTTGCAGTTGACATCTATTTACAATGTGAGAGTTTCATAAATAATGTTTTATTCTCTTGTCCGCACTCATCTCTGAAAAAAAAAACAAAAACCATAATTAAAAATCTTCAGTGGTTACAAATCTGATTTTAAAGATTTATCTGTGTTGTTGCTCAAACATTAGTTAATTCTGAGTTGGTTTAGTGAGAAAATTTCTTCATGATCATGAATTGCATGTTGCTAAATACTATTTTGTTGTTAAACATAAATTAATCCTCTGCAACATTTAAAGCCTCAAAACATATGGTTATCATTTTAGCAGGAAGCCAGAGGTTTTGAATTAATTTAACAGTATTTGTCTTAGAAACTCCTGATCCCTCTCTGGATTTGTATGGTCTCGAGTTAATATTAGGCTACCTACTCTGAAATAGCAAACCTTTTACCTGTGACATGATCAATATGAGAATTTTTTAGTATTATTTTAGGGGTTTTTTTGTGATTGCAGTTTTACCCTAAAATTTATGCAGACTATTGCAGTGTTTACTGGTAAATGACTGCGTGGAATAATAGGGAAAGAAGCATTAACAATAGATTATATGAAAATTTAAAAATCACCATTAGCACTCAAAGAGAAAGAACCCTTCTCCTTCAAGTCATACTACTCCCAGTGAAGGACTTGTTTTGATAAGCTTCTATAAAAACAGAAAAGAAGGATGAGTACAAAAGAAAGGGACTGATATTCAAAAATTTATGCAAATGGTTTTTCGTTGCATTTTAATAGAAATTAGAATTAATTGTTAGTTTTGTTTAGGATTTTTCCGCCCTTGAAATGTTACTATCATGAATGTACTAATGTAGGGCAAACATCAATTTTTCACCATGTTTTGAGGGTAAGACTATATCCTAAGAAATGTAGGGGGAAAGAATATTTTTATCCTAGCCACGAGAGAGAGATTAACTAGGATAATAAGCTAAAATAACAGTGCTGGAATGTCATTGTGCCTCTCTCCATTGCCTGCCATAGTGACAGCTGCAGAGCCCCAGCTCTTGCCTCATTAGCAGTAGTCTCTGAAACCCCAAGTTTTCAGGACTCTGGCATAAACAAGCTAGGCAGCAGGCTTGTGGCTGTTTTCCTGCCCTTGATTGTATGCTGTTCTCCACATCTGCTTATAATTTTTGTGCCAGTGGAGAACTCTAGGTATTTCTCATCCACTTCCCACTCCCACCCTACCCCCACCTCCAGCATCTTTGGCATTTTCTGAATTTTCTGTAAAGGTTGTCACTTGAAGCACCACACAGTGCTTATCAAAGTTCCTGAATTCATCTATATTCATCAAGTCTCCAGGTGACCACAGCTCTTTCCTAGTCTGATCTTTCGCTCTATCTGTGCATATGTTTTGTTTGAATTTCCATCTTTGTGAGAAATTATTCTCCTTTGTTAATAATTTTATAGACTGATAAATAACTTCATTAATACTCTATATAACTATATAAGCCTATGAAATCAACACATGCTTCCAAGACAAATAAGCAGAGATTCCTTCTTGTCATGATATTATTGCTGGTGGGTTGTCCCTTTGTAGGGGATAAGATGTCAGTTCTTTCCCCTTTTCTAAGCTTCCTTTTAAAACTTTGTTTTCTGAACTAAGAAGTCACAATTCAGAGAGAAGAATTAGAGAAGATACTGTGGAATGCAGATAAAAATATTTTATATTTTAGTAGAAAGAAAATCTGACTTTCCTATCTCTTGAATGTCGCTTTCTTTTAGGGTTTCTCTGGCTGCATGGAAAACATGAGGCCCTTGGGTTCTACCTAACTCCAAAATGTGGTTGTCCATCTTGGCTGCATAAGATGAGACCTATATGTAGAAAATTTCATTTCTAGTTCCTTCTGTCACCAGTTTCAGCATTCTAAAAGGAAAATACAGTGAGCATGGATGGTGAAGTGATGAGCTATAGAGTGTTTCAGGAAAAACCTGTTGTAGAAATTAGAAGAATATAATGAAAAGTGAATGTTAGGGCATGGCCTTCCCCAAGTTCTTGGACTGCAGTGTGAGGAACATGGTATTGCCTATGAACATGCTTGCAGATCCATTTTATTATCATTACATTGAAAGTAAATGTTAGGGCAGATTTTTGTTGACATTAATACTTATATTTGCTTTTATCAAGATGAACCCACCTAAAAAAAAACTCTGGTTGACAATCAGAGGTTTTTGCTCATAAGCCCCTTATGAAACTGCACCTTGTTTCACTTAGTTCAACGCTCTGAGCCAGGTAGTGTGGGGGTTAGGTGGTTAGGAGGGTTTTTGTAGATTATTTTATCTATCACTAGCAAGTGGTGATAGAGAAATGGCTGGTTAGCAGAGAGGTTGTTATTAGTAATTGAAAAAAGGTTTGTGTAATCCTTGCTCCAGAAGGTCTTATGAAAGGAGGCAAAGCCAGATTAATGCATCTTACTTTGCACATAGAACCAGAAAATCATCTTGGTTAGAAAAGACCCTAAAGATCTTCGAGTCCAACACTTAACCAAATACCTTCAGGGATGGTGACAGGACAGAGCAAATGGCCTCAAGTTGCACATGGAGAGGTTTAGATTGGAGATTGCATTGGACATTAGGAAAAAAATTCTTCACTGAAATTCTTAAGCATTGAAACAGGCTCCCCAGGGAAAAAGTGGATTCAAGGTCCCTGGAAGTGTTCAAAAAACATGTAGATATTTAATTTGAGGACATGGTTTAATGGTGAACATGGTGGTGATGCAGCATTGATGGTTGGACTTGATCTTAAAGGTCTTCAACTGTAATAATTCTATGATTCTTTTTGATAAAAAATTATGTTAGATTTACTACCTAAAGAGCTAAAAAGTTAAATTTGAATAAGTGCTATTATTTTGTTTTAAAGAAGTCCTGTTTTCTCCCTTTATTTGAAAATCTGAAGAGATCAAGAGAACTTTTGTAGAATTTCCCATTGTTTTTTAGTTGTTTTGTTTGTCTGTTTGGGTTTTTTGTTTGTTTGTTTGATCTTTTTAAATTACAGTTTTAATTCTCAGAAATCTATTTCCTAATTAGACCAATAAAAATATAATAAAAAATATACATTACTTTTTTTTTCCCAAGTCAAGAAGTTAAAAAGAAGAAGAAGAAAAAAAAAGTTAAAGTTTTTATTTAGAAAAATAATTTTGGTGAAAAAGACTTTCTGCCTCAAGTGTTCCTAAAATTTAAGTGAAATATTTTTATTAGGTAATTATTTTCAGGAAAAATATGTACAAAATTAGGATTAAAACTTAAGATTTTCAAATTCTTTTTGCATCTTTAGTTTTATTATTGTATGCCAGTGCTATTGGAACCACATACTCCATTCATTCAAAAGTGAAAAGATAAAAACATGCACTTCTAAACCGAGTCCTTAAAAGTTTACTGACCAACAAAACAGGAAATATCTACTTTAATAATAACAATATAAATCAACTGTTGCAATTGGAATATTTAGAAAGAGCCGCAGTCCCACATTTAGCAGTACCAAATTTGTTCAGATTGCTTTATAGTATTTCAATTTCCATAACATTTTCGCCTGCTGTTGTCTTTGTTTTTACTAGTTTGAATTCATTCATTTTCAGCTGGTTTAAATTGGATACTTAAATTAATGCATTGTCAATTTGCTCTTATGGCAGAATGAAATTAAAGTAGGAAACATAGATGCGTTGTAATGATAGTATAGTTTTAAAGATGCTCCTGATTGCCAAAAATACACATTGTCACTAGCCAAATAAACTTAATGACACTCACAAAATAGTGTTGGTGAAGGCTATTAACAAGATGTTCTCTTTAAAAGTCAAATTGTTTTCAAGAAGAAATTATATTATTGAATTTAACTGGCTGAATGCACACCTATTACTTTTGCAAGTACTTTAGATAAGGCAAATATAAGAACAAGATGTAATAGTAACATTTAGTATTGCCACATTCTCAAACATTTGTTTTCTTGATATTTAAGTTTAAAATTCTTGGGGTAAAAACTGGAAAATACTAAAACACATAGTGTTTAAACATTCATTTTATGAATGGAGAGGAAGTCGGTAGGCAAGAGGCAAGATGTCTGAAATGTAAAGCACCATTTGTTTTTTTTAATCTCCAGGAAGCACTACAGTGTTAGCTAATAGCTTGTCTGTTGGCCTCTTGCTCATGCCAAATAGCTGCATGCACAGCTCCTGGTAGCCAAGCTGATGTATCATCATATCAGACATCACTGCTTCTCAGGTCTGAACTTGTTCTCTTTGTTACTGAATTGTTATCTCACAATGAACCAGTGAAGCTACACAGTAGGTGGAGAGCTTTTTGTTCAAGAAGACCCTTCTTTTTAAATTTCTGTGGGTTATTCCCAATATCCAGTTCAAACCATTTGGATTATATACTTGTTTTAAATTTTGCCCTTCCAAATTTTCTCTATACCGGTATTTTAAAGATCCTCACTACAAGCTTTTCAGGCTGCCATTCAAATTCTCATCTAGGGTTACAACTCAACTTTGTTTGGGTTAGAGATGATATGTAGTAGAAAATTTTACATACCTGTTTCTTTCTGAGAGTATAAGCATCTTCGTATGTCTACAGTATGTGAAGGTCACATTGTGCCCATTTATGTCAACAGAGAAAAAACCTGCATGCCTAGCTGAATTCTGTGAAAACAAAGCTGTAAAAGTGTGGTGCAAAAGTCCCAGAGTAGGAGGGACAAAACCAGCTACCTTCTTGACACTGCCTCTGAAAAATGATGAAGGTGTCTCTTTGCACACATCTTAGGAGTGGGTCACCTAATATCACCTTTTCAAACCAAGTCTCAACTTTTCTGCAAAAGTATTAAAACACATAACCCAAAGAATTTGAGCTAACATTTTCAAATTCAGGCTGGTGTCCCACTTGAGAGCTGTTAAAAGGCTGGGAATAGGTTGAGTGGTTGCTCTGCACTTCTGGACCTGAGAGCTGCAGTTCTGGCATTGACAGTGCAGCACGATCTTGTGTTGCTAAGATCAATAAGTATGTGGACAAAACAAAACTCTGGAACCATGCTTTGACAAAGCAGCTCAATAGCCACCTATTTTTTTTAACAGACAGTGGAAAATACCGTGGAACTGGTTTGGCTTATTTTAATTTAGTAACTTAGCTATACTTCTTATAATTTTACTTCTCCTGCTTAGAGATCATGCACTGTCTCTGTAATTTTAAAATAATTTATCTTTGAATGCCACAGAGCATTATGCACTCTTTCTTAAACTCAAATTTTCTTAATTCGTTTAACTAGAGAGAATCATCTTCCTCTGGAGACTAGTGGAAGAGGTCACTTTTTTCACATCAAAAATGTTAGTCGTTATGATTGACATTGTCACCAGTGCTTGCTGCTGAGAATGAAAAATTTCCCTATCTCTAAGTCTTTGTTACTTTAAGGGAATTCCCATGGAATTTTTATTGATGTCTTTTGAGGAACATTTTCATATCATGGGGAAATCACTGGCTTGGGTGGGGTATGTGCATGCATGTGTGTGTGTTGCTATAAAACACAAGTAGTTGCTTGCTTACGTTGGAGTAGGGAAGGTATACTGCAATAGCTAGCAAGAATATACATATATAAGAACATATATATATATATTTCTAAATGCAGTAAAGTTGGAGCCATCTTCTTGACATTTTAAAATACTAGACAAATCAGTCTAAACCTTTTTTGACCAACTGCGGCAGAAAAAAAGCTTCTGATGCTACATAAATAATACGAATCAGGGATATGTTGGAACACATTTCTTAGTACAAATATTAAAATTCTTAATAGGAAGTAAAAAACTGATATTGCCCTTCTTTTTTTTTTTTTTTGCATTTCTTATTTTTCCCACAAGGAAAACATTTTTAACGTTAGGTTGTCTAATAATTCTAGATCAATGGTACACATGCACATGACATCAAACTTTTAATCATGCCCCAACCACATATAAAACTTTAAATTTTATTTGTTCAATGCAGATCTGTTCACAGCACAGCAACCATGAGAAGATCTACAAAGATGAGTAAGGCAAGTGGGACCCTATTTTATGACAAATTTAAGTGAATCTATTTGAAGCACTGTGCTTGAGTGCTGTAATAGCATGAGCTGACATTTCTAAATGACACAACCTATGTGGTTTCCAGTAGCATTTTATTATTTTGAGTCAGATCTGGAAGAAGTAGAATAATTGTCTTGGGTGTTGTTTTATACTCTGTGTCTTTTGGCCCAGAACTACTTGGTTTGATGGAAGTGTAGGGATCTACATTGCACTGCAGTTTGTGATCTGGGTAGGCCCCAAAAGAATTGGGTTTATTTGTTCTACCAAACAGAGGTCAAGAGAGATCAAGATTGCTTGCCATAAATATATGAGGGAGATAAATGCCAAAGAAGGAAACAAATCAGAACAGTTTAAGCTAAAGGACAGTATTGGCACAAGAACAAGCTTGTTTAAATATCCTTGAATGAGTTTAGACTCCAAATGAGGACAGATTTTCCAGCCAGCAACAAGGTCCAGAATAGCTTTCTGGCAGCTAAGATAAGTAGGCATACAGAATATTAGCTATTGTTAAGATGAAGTGAAATCCATTTATGAAACTGTTTTATGCAATCAACTGAAACAAAAGAGAAAACATAAGCTCTAGAGGACTTCTTTGGTTGTCATATCACCTTCTCCCCTTCCCCTCCCGAATGACAGACATTAAACCCCATTCACCACACTCAACCTTTAGCAGCTAGCAGAATCTGGTCCTTGCAGCTCATTGCACTGACAGTGGAGAGAAAAACTGATGTGCAGAAAGCTGCCCATTCACTAAAATTTTGACTTTTCCTGAGCAAGTAGCCTCACTCTCTGCTTTTCATCTATAAAACATAGTAAGAATCTATACTTAAAACAAGTACCTAAATTCAGTGGCATCAAGCTGAGCATTGTTATCACATTTCTCCTTTTTTCTCCAACTCTTAGTTATTTTTTATATATGTTTAAACTAAGTCTTCAGTCTTCAGGCCTACTGTGCTAAAGGCTCTTAAGTAGCTAAATAATGTCAATGCATCAGAGAATGTTGAATAATTACAGGAAATTGACATTTAACATGTAATTAATGGTTTCATGTTTTTTAGGTCAGTATTTTTTCCTCATGTGGTGATTTGAAATAAGTTAAAACCAGTATTTGATGTGTTTGCAATATAACCCTACTTTCAATGATAAACACAAAAGACAACCTTCATGATATCTAAGTAGTCATGAGTACAGCACACTAATGGAAGCCTGACAAATATTTCAACAGAGTTAAGTTAAAAGAGCTGAAAAGAAAATACTTAGTGCCAGAGAATCTGATGAAGCAGCAAGTGCCTTTGCAAGACTATAACTGATTCTCCCCAAACTCAAGGCAAGATTTTGCAACTTCAGTCAGACATATCGTAAATAAATAATGACTGAAGTTCTGCTGGATAAGGAAACATTTCCAACTGTGAACGTTTAATCTCCAATTAAACTTTTAAGAGAAAAATTTTAAACCAGCATAGCATTAAATTTAATAAAAGATAAAGGTCAGTGTTTACCAAACTCATGTGCTTAGTTGCTTTACCCAGCGTGCCTCTGCAGTATTTGTTCCAGTCTAGAACCACCAGTTAAAAAGGTTCCACCTTCTCTGAACAGTGGATCTGATGATACAAAAAAATCTGAAGAGATGCTAAGACTCTAAGCATCGGTAAAGCCACTTTTCAGTTCTGCTGTATTTCTTTCTATGAAGAATTTACCAGCATTTCAGCATTATTTGTCTGCAGTGTTTATCTCTGCTACTCAGTACTCCCACTGAGGCCACTCTGAATTTGTCTTGCAGTACATGAAGGCTGTTTTCCTAATTCAAAATATAGAGCTACATTTGCTTTAGAGTTACCTTGCTACTCATCCCAGCTACTTAAGGATGTTGTGATTCCACCATGGAAGACTATGCTGACAGCACAGTGGAACTGTTGAAGTGTTTACAGCAGCTGAGGAACTGGGGTAAATGCAGATTTGTATTTCCACAAATCTAAGCTGGGACCAGATATGAGCAGATATGATCAGATATCTCAGAATTTTTATACTGCTCTCAGAAAAATGTCAATGCTAGTGCAATTCTTCCCAGAATTGGGTCCATGTGGTGATGTGTCTCAAGTGGGAAAATGTATTTTGACAGATCACACACTATGAATTTCCTGCTAATCTCTTTTACCACAATAATACAGTGTTATCTGGCCATGCTCCAGTAACATTGGTAATAGCTACAGGTGAAGATTTCCCAAACCTCCCTCGACAGAAATTCATTTCCTTATTACTGCATAATGAAAAGTTTGTAAAACCTTTGGGAGAAAAAAAATAATGGTCTTGTTTTATCCAAATGGATCTTCCATTGGAATGAACATACGGTACACTTTTAAAACAATAATTAGCCAGCCATGAAGTGGGAAGTAAAGAGTAACCTCAGAGCATCGGTGCTTCAAGAAATAGAAACAACAAATCATGGAACTTGCTTTACAGATTTCCAAAATATGAAATGTAATTATCCAATGGTAATTTGACTCTAATATATTATTAAATCTTGAACCTGAAAATTAATTATTCATATAAAGATTAATTTGAATCTTGGGGAAAAAGAAGGTGAGCTATAATCTAACAAATTCAAATAAATGTGCTTTTCTTGATATACTTTTGCAAATAGCTGTGAAAGCTTTTTTGCCTTCATTACCTGCACAGGCCAAATCTGTTGGTAACTAGGCAAATACATGAGGAATTTTTTTTCAGAAAATTAACTGTATTGGAATGTGTGGTACAATCTCAATATAAAGAGAAGATGCAGAGTTACAGAATAGTAAACCAAGACACTAAAACGCTAATTGAATTTCCTGCTCTTACAAGTCAAATCCAAGGTGGCAGAAGAAATCTAGGTATCTTTCATAATTTTAAATGCTGTTTCTAAGACATCTGAGCCTAGAGGCTACCCTTTGCCTTTAAATACTGAAAGGTAGAAAACCAAATTTTTTCAGGACTCATTTCTTACTGTGGCTACCAGCTTTGGGATGCAATTGACAAGCTTTGTCCTACATTCCTTTTGCATTAATCTCACTATGTCACCTATTAACATGAGATACTATCTACTTTATCATAGAAACTCTTTCTGAAAATACACAGCATATTTACAGGTGTATAAACACTTGCAGATACCTATACAAATTGTAGCAAAATTTAGCCTTTTTCTTCTGTTTTTTAACATGCACACAGCAGCTAGGAAAATGTGAAGGAGTATTTTTATCTTCATTATGTCAAAATAATAGCGAAGCATTATTATAACCAAAGTTATATGTTTGTAGGCACACAGCCTTTTTTTGTAGGGAAGCCAGTTTCTCATTGCTCTTCAATTGCTGCACCCATCACTCAACCTCAAAGGAACATCAACCCATCACAGAGTTTAAAATGTCCACTCTTTTTTTTTTTTAGATTTATCTCACTTAAATTCATCCTAACTTTCTAGTTCCTCCATGGGAAAGATGTAAGATTTAAATAGTCATCCTGGTTCATTCTTCTTACTCTCATCTTTCATATTACCTTTGGGGCAGCAAAGAAAAACAATCAGTTTCCATGAGTGATCCCTTTAGCTTTAAAAATATTTAAAAGGGCATGTTGGGAGTAAAAAGCCAGCTCCTTATGTATGTCCAGGCATTGATTTTAGCCACACTCAGACCCACTTCTTTAATTACAGCCTATTTAAAGATGCGAGTCTAGGATGGACACAGTCTTTAGATATCTTAAAATATGTGAGACATGAGACAAAGAGATCAGAAGGTCAACACATTTGAGCTTTTATAGTGGATAAGCCCTTACTGATCTCTCTTAAAAGAAGGGGGTGAAACAGTGTTTGCAGTTTAGCATGGAAAATGAAATGGCCATAGGCACTGACCATTTGGTATTTATCAGATTCTCGGGATGTTGTCTAGATTACACTTTTCAGTACGGATTGGATCACTGAGTGCAATGGCAAATATTTCATTAAAAAAAAAATCCAAGTTCTTTCTATGTTAACATTATGTTTCATGATCCAATGGAGGGAAAAGGCACCAAATAGTATGACATTAAAAAGTTGTTTATCAAATGATGGATAGACCATATCAGCAAAAGGTTTTTGTACTTTCCCACCCAAATATGCATGCATGATTAACAAAGACAAGCTCCAATTAGCACTCCAGTGAGTTGGTGCAGCCAAGCCAAGTGCACTCCCAGACACCCTCCAGGCTTGAGCTCCGTCCAACCAGCATTCATCTCAGGCTCTTGGGTGACAAAAGCACAACACCCCACAACAGCATCCCATGGACAGCAGTTACAAGGCATCAACTGAGAAAGGCTAAGAGAAGAAGTGTCTGCATATTGCCCAACAGGTATCCTGTTACTCTTTTGCAGAGCACTGCTCCCACATTGCTCATTGACATCAGCCTTCTGGCACTGCTGCCTTGCTTCTCCCTACACCCAGAGACAGACTTCCTTACTGGCCACATGGTATATTCTTATCAGAAGAACCACATGAATTTTTAGAGAACTTCAGAGAGCTTGGCTTGGGCATTTGGACATTCACTTTT
>PYHW01010840.1:6621413-6632950 GCA_013186435.1 Turdus rufiventris
TTTTTCTTTTTCTTTTTCTTTTTCTTTTTCTTTTTCTTTTTCTTTTTCTTTTTCTTTTTCTTTTTCTTTTTCTTTTTCTTTTTTTTTTTCTTTTCTTTTTCTTTTTTTTAATCATTGCAGAAGACAATAAAGTCAAGTAACAGACCAACAAAAAAGCAGTAGATACCGAGCTTCTGCTTATCTATCCTAGGTGATTGTTAATTCAGTGTCGCAATCCCAGGTCCTTATTCCCCTATTCTTTTTCTACCACTGTACTTGTTGGAATTTCTCATAGGGAGAAAAAGGGCACTGAAAAAATAGTTCCAAATAAATCACTTTATGTGGTCATTCAGAGAGGCTTTAATCTCGTTTGCACCCAGTTCTCCTCTGGTATGGACACAGAAATTTGATGACTAATTAATTGTTTTTTTTTTCTGAACATACATTTACTGACATTACCAGACATTTGTGGTGTTAACTACAGACTTTTATGCTGCAAACCAAGATCATGTCTGCAGGGTGCATTGTTAAAATGCACTTGTTGATATGAAAAAATATGCAACTTGCATGATACACAAAATATACTGCAATAAAAGATGAAAAATGGACAAGTCTCTAAAAGAGTGGTGTACCCAGATAGGTAAATGGAAGTGAAAAGAGAACCTAGAGATGCATAGCACAAAGTATTTGCTGCAAAATCTCTTGCTTGAGCATTGATTTTATCCCAGTAAAATTTAAACAAGGTGCCTAAATTAGAAATGTAGTCCTGTAAGGTGTTAATATGGCCAGAAAAAGATCTTGCTGCAGGCTTTTATATATATGAATAAGTTATAATTTATTTGGTTTAGCAGCTCAGGAAGTATAAAGTAACTACAATCTTCATGTATGCTCTTTCAAGAGGACTTGTGCCTAGTTTTGCAGAGTTTCTGGGCAGGAATTTTAGATGTTAGAGGTTGTTCATGTTTTTTTTTTTTTTTTTTCTTCTCCTTGCTAACTTAGGAAAATATTCCTTTTCTGTGAAGCCGTATTTTAAGTACGGTGGAATATTTTGGCTTTCGATGTTTAAAATTATATTGTTTCAATGGAAAACAGTAGAATTATCGCAAATCATACACATATTAGTCACGTCAGCTTGCTCATAATAGTTATCTCTAAGACATGTTGACTTATCCAGTAATTCTTTGCTGTGGGACTATCCCTGACAAAAGGCTTAATTTAAAAGAAGAGGAAATCTTAATCCAAACTCAGTTGTATGTTTTTGTAAGGTCAGGATCTACAGTGTGGTAAAACATCACTATGAAATACAATAGCTGATTGATAGGGGGTGGGAGGGGTGTTGGTTTTTTTCTTTAATGACAGAAATTAATTCTGATTAACCACACACAAAGCTGGCAAAGAACTGAAATATTATTATTCTAAGTCTACTAGTAGGTATTGTAAGTGTAAATAGGTTGCAAGACCATTACTTTATCTTCCTCAAACCATTTTTAACCATTAACAAAATATTATAGACTTCTATAACATCTCAATTATATATCACCTTAAAATCATTATTCTTAAGCTGTACTGGTGTCCCTGATATTTAACATCAAGCCACAACTACCAAAGGTGGATCAGCAGGATCAGCATGTGAGATACAAGGTTCTGTGGACAAATAGGTAATCATTTATTTGGCACAATTCTGTAATGTCAGTCACAGTCTCATTTGAACAGTTTGAGATTACAGGTCATGAAATGAGTGACACTAAAAACACGTGTGAGAAATGCTCATTGATAGTATTCTTCCAAACTTTGAAACACATTCAAACATGCATTTCNGAAAAGTATAAAAATTTCTTCAGTATATGCCTAAAAAAACTCCTTCTATTTTTATCATGACTGCACATGTGTCTTTGATGAGCTAGAGAGTTATTTTCCTCTGCTGTTTATACATGGAATTCTCATGGTGGAATCATGTTCATGAAGTAACTTCTGATCATAAATTTTATTCCTGGAAATACTGTGTCTCTCCCATGAGACTTTCCTTATAATGGTAATAAAGCAGCTAGCAGTGATGCTATTTGTTTGGAAATGAGCTGTGCAGGCTTCTCCTGATGTTGACTTCAAAGCAGGAGTGTAAATGTTAGGTATATTTGCTTTGTATGTTTGGCTCTCCTTTGCTTCCATCTTATACAGACTTCTTTTGACTGCATGACAGTGACTGAAGAAAAAGTAATTTCTGACACTTTCATAAAAGTTTGAATATATGTCTCTCAGAGACAGCTATCTCTACATCTCATAACTAAGAGAAAGTCTCTACCTTCAGCTTGTCTTTCAAGATCTCATTTTCTCGTGTCAAATTGTTCTATGGGTTCACAAACAACTCAACAGCAGCATTAATGTTTCCAAGAACTGGTGTTGCCAATAGGTATAGCTCTGATTTTAAGAATGCAAGGAAGGAAATTTGGGGCTGTTTTTCTTTTTTCTTTTCTTTCCTCTTACTGAGCGGTGGAATTACACAGAAATACAAAATCATGCTTAAAAAATAGAAAGTGAGCTATTCTGAACAGAAAGATGGTCAGTTAAACTGAGACAGAAAACATGTTCTTCCCAAGGGAAGTTTGCCATATGCTGCCTTTAATTGAATAATAGAGAAAAACAGATTTTCTGAGGTGTAGTTCATCTCCTTCTACAGTAGATGTCTAAAATTTGTTAAAAGGAAAGTTAAAGTTAATTAGCTTAGGTGAACACATTTATGCTATAAACTTTGAAAACTCAGTGAGATGAATCTCACCTTACATTTTTGAAAACTTTATTTTCCTAAGTTTTTCCAGAAAAAAAAAGAGAGTTTGAGAAATCATTTTGATTTAGTCAAAGCACTAATTTCAGTCAAGAAAAATTTGATGGAGGACTGTGGACTAGCTCTAAATGGCACATGAAATCTATACTAAAACATTTTATATGTTTTTAGTTTTGATTAGATGATACTGAATTTAAACTGATTCACTTTAAACCCATGGAATCCTAGAATATTTTATATGACCTTAAAGATCATCTAACTCCAAATACTACTCCATGAGCCTGTACACCCTCCACTAGACCAGACTTTTCCAAAACCCATCCAGCCTGGTTTTAAACATGTCCAGGAATGGGGYTTCTAGAGCCTCTCTGGGAAACTTGTCCCAGTGCCTCACCACTCACAAAGGTAAAGAATTTCTTCAAATATCTAATCTAAGCCTACCCTCTTTCAGTTTAAAGCCATCACTTCTAGTCCTGTCACAACATTACCTTGGGTTTTTTTTGTTTTACTGTGTAGTTTTTCTTCAAATCCTCTTGAACACTGAAGTTGTTTACCACATTTTTTGGAGCTAAATCAAGCGGTGTGTAGTCTCCCACTGTGCTCATGGCTTTTCCATCTCTACATAACAGCAGTACAGTTATTTGCAGGCATAAGGGTCTTTTCTGCCACTTAGTGAACTTGTGCAACTGTCATCTACTACTAGACATTCCAGTTCAAAGCCCACGATGTTGCTATTCAAGCCTGTTTTTCAAAGACATTAAAAGTGTATAACTATAACATATTTGTTATAATCTTCTAAATATACATATCTATACTTGCATTTATTGAAAAGTTTTACTATATGCCATTTTGGCAAATAAAAATGCCAAAACCTATAAGCTTTTCATACCGATTTAAAACAAAACTCCAATTTTGTTCCTCTTCAGTTAAGTCTCCAAATCTTCTCTGTTTCAACAGTGCAGAAGCTGGACCCTAAATGCCTCATTTCTTCTAAAGCTTTAGCAGTGCTTCCTTTGTAGCCTGGGCTAAAAACTTGCAATTCAGCTAATCTCTTTTTCAATCTCTACTTTTACCTTAAATCATCTTAATTTGCTTTATAGCCAGTAGGAAGATATAAGAATTCATAGCTCAGAGCAGTGACCAATTTAGACCAGTGGGCAATTTAGACATTGCTTCAGAAGAATAAATTTCACTTGAGAAATGTCAGGCTCTGTTCACTAGAGCAATCCACGAGATTAGGTGAGATGTAGGTATCAATGTCATAGACCCTCACAGTCAATTCAATTTTCTAAATAGGTATTTAGTACCAACTGGGATGTGCCAAGGTGTTCACCTGGTCTCCAGCTGCCAGTCCAGAATCGGGAAAATCTCTTTTACTTTGTCATATGTCAGCACCTTACAAGTGGCTCAACTACTCTGTAGATCCCTAGATGGATGTTTTAGATAACTAAATTATGCTCTACTCTCATGTCTCTCAGATCTCTCCTGCAGGAGTGGCTTCAGCTCCATGTTGAGAGATCTACATGTCTACATGCAGATGTGTGCATGTGAAGTAGTCTAAATTGCAGCCATCAGCTGGGGTCAAACTTATCTAACACAACAAAAGTGGGAGGCAGACGTTCAGCTCATCTTGGAGTTGATATTAGGACTCAAATCAATTGCTTCAGCACATTCATCCTGTGCAAGTTGAAGGTCGTTAGGGAATCTTGTTTGACCATTGGAAGCTGATCTGGAAATGTTTGGTCTCTTTCAGGTTCTGTGCCCCAGCTGCCACTCTTGTGCAGGTGTACTGGCTAGTCTAGCTAATGCCCTTTGTCCTCACTGGAAGACAATGTAGTAAAGCTATTCTTTTGTGAATTCTCTTTCTGGATGAAAATGTATAAATCCCACTCTAATTTGTGCAATCAAAATTAGTTGTGATTTCGCTTTTTATTTTTTCTAATGTCTAAGTCTATGCTCTTTCACCTAATGGCCTGGTCCATTATTCTGTCTTTACTTCCTTTTAATATGTTTTTTGTCCTTGTTTATATTAATCTGGTCAGTGCAGTCAGAGTAATGTAGGATTTTTCAGTGGTCTCAGTTTATTTTTTTACCTGAGCTATATTTCCTGCTCCAGGCTTATTCTTAGTTACCTTCAGAAGTGAGCTCTGAAATCTGAGATAATGCCAGCAATAGCAATGATGTTCTTTTTACTTCTGGGGCACAATTCCTAATCATGCTATGAGCATGAGGTGACTGAGATGCAGTCACCTCACTCAACAGCTCCACAATCACAGCCTAAATTTTGTCTATGTGTATATCCTGACATCTGCAGTTTTACATCATTAGAGTGTTTTACTTAGCACTGAAGTATAAGCTACAAACAGGGGAGCCATGACCTTAGCACAATGCAAAAAATATTCCAGTACAGTCAGATTCCTGCTCTGGGTCTTTTCTGACACTATTGAAAAACAGGTTTCACATAAGAATCCCCTCATTATGAAATTAGATTCAACTTTGCAACTCCTTTTTTCAAAAATTGCTGATGATGTGTGACCTTATGTGGTACCAGGCCATTGCCTCAGAGCTTAGCAGAAGACAGACATTTGTGCGAAGAACAGCTATCCTCAGCAGAGCCTGAACCAACACATTGTCTCCATCTTACTGTATTTCTTGAAAATCATGGAATCATAGAATTATTTAGGTTGGAAGAGATCTTAAAAATCAAGTTCTATCCCCCCCACCATGGATAGGGTTATCTTCCCCTAGGCCAGATTGCTCAGAGCTCCATGCAGCCTAGTCTTGAATCTGTCTGGGAAGAGGGCTTCCATAACTTCCCTTGGAAAACTGTTCCAGTTTCCCACCACCATCACAGCAAGGAATTTCTTCCAAATATTTAATCAAAGCCTAGTCTCCTTCAGTTTAAAGACATGAGCCCCTGTCCATACCCTTGTAAAAATCCCTTGTTAGATGCTGGAGCATGTTCTAAGATCCTTCTCTTCTCCAGGCTTTAAGAAAGAAACAAAGACAACAGTGAGGAGAGAGAGGGAAAGAGAGACAGATAAAGCAGAATACGTGGTATGTCACTGGTTCTTCTTCACCCTGGACCTCAAAAGGGGAAGAGGAAGGGCAGGCATGGATCCCTTCTCTGTGATGACAGTGACAGGGTGTGGGGAAGTTGACCTGAAGCTGTGTCAGGAGAGGTTATTGTTGAATATTAGGAATAGGATCTTCACCCACAGATGGTTGGGCTCTGGAACAGTATCCTCAGGGAAGTGGTCACAGCACTAGCCTCACAGAGTTCAAGAAGCATTTGGAGAATATTCCCAGGCAAGGTGTGATCCTTGGGGATGATGCTGTGCAGGGCCATGAGTAGGAATTCATGGTCCTTGTGGGTGTCTTCCACCTCAGCTTATTCCATGGTTCTGTGCTTCTGTGATTCTTGTTGGTGGGGGTCACAAGGTTGTTCAAAGCTTGTCACTGTTTATATATTTTAACAAAGAAATTAATGCGCATTGGCTACACATTTTTCTTATTCTATTGGTTAAAGGATTCCCTCACTTCTAATGCTAATGATGAGTTTTCCTCTTGTTTTGAATCAGTGGGTTTCTTTAGTCCATGAGCTGTAGTTGGTGCTTGCACTCTGCCCCTGTCAGAATTACCTTTTATTGAATGGGACTTGATTTCGACACAGTTTCTGAGTTGGTCTTCCTTGTGGCCCATAAATTCTGTATTTTTGTGTCCATTATCAGTAATGCATTCTTTTCCCACAGCTCTGTAAGCACTAGGACAATAGTTCCACCTTTATCTTATCTGAAGTTCCTGTCACAGTGGTTTAGAGCAGTCCAGGTTCCATTGAGGCATATTTGAAGGAGCCTCAGTGGCTGCAGGTGCCCTCTGTCCTATAACCTGGGGTGATCTTTGTTTGACTGTGATATGTGTATGAGCAGTTGCTTCTTCACACTGTTTGCCGCAGTGGGGATTTTTGTCTGGATGCATTACCTAGGATGTGCCAGCCAGACATTGCCTCTGCCCAGCCCAGGGTTAGCACCATCCTGCAGTTCCATTCTATGTTTTTCTCATGGCAAAGTGCCTAAACAGTGTTTGGGACAGGCAACAGTGTGTTTTAATTCCCTATAGATGGGTCTTCCTTCTTCAGTCTGCAGGGCATTGACATGATTCTGCAAGGGTACCCCAGGCTCCAGGGAAAATCTTTTTCTCATGCAGGTCCTTGCAATCTCTAAACAGACTTGTCAGAGGAAGAATTTCTAAAGTTGTTGAAAATCGACTAGGACAACTAGCATTAGACAGAAAGCTTTGGATTGATGCACAGTTTATTTTCTGACTGAAGTTTCTCCAGAACTGTGTGTTCCCCACTGTGCAAATTTATTACTCCCAGCCTTTGGGATTTGTTTGTTTCCTTTGCAGTTTATGCTGCTGACTATATTTCAGCTATGCCATCTGTTATTCTTCTTTCCTCTTTCTTAGTGTTTCTTTTTCCCTGTGTCCTCATTCTAGGCTACATTAACTGCTCTGTGTCTCAAAGGGTATTTAGGAACTTTCATCTGTACTCTGCAACTGTCAAGTGCCAGTGCTGGAGAACTCTGAGTACATTTTCACGTCCTCCAAAAAGTATGAAATGGCTTTAAAATATAAATTAATTTAAGCCTTCTGGTGGGTTTCTTCATCTATACTTGGTTCTTGCACCTCTACTGCAAAAATGTATGTAGGTTTCTTCTTTCTACCACAAGGACAGATTTTCCTGTCTCAATATTGACAGCTCTTGAAAAAGAAGGAGTTTTTTGTCACAGTTTGGACTTTTTTTTAGTCCTTCGTTACAGAAATCTAATGCAAAATAATTCTTCTTTTTATTTTAAAATATATTTCCAGATTCTTTGTTTGAAGAGATATAGTGGAAATCCTGCCACAAATACACCCACTATGAACATAGGCTGGAAGATTGGAACATTGAATCAATAACTGACAAGGAAAAATTTCTTAACTCTTACAATTTCTAAAGAAATAATGCAACTGAATTATTTAAAAAATATGGTAGATGTACATTTTAGGGAATGAAAATCTGTTCTCAGGTGTAAATGTTGAGGGACAGCTGGAATAAAACTGAATTATTTCAATTTTTTGAGACTGAATTGGCATCATGCATAGGTGTATGTATGCTCTATATTTAGTCTCAAATAGCTTGCTTTTTAAAGCAAGTCAGTCATTTTAAACACTTATGAGTGCATGGAGTGCTGGAACGCTGGGCTAGTGTTGTAATGTGCATTTACTCTATTGCTTGGATTCTTGTGTGTGCTTTGTATCTTACATCCTCTGTGCACAGCTTTATTTACCTCTATGCAGTAACTAGGGTGACTTCATGAACCATAGTTTAACTAAGATGGAGAACACACTGAGCTGCTTTAATAGGGAGTCACTGAATAAAGAAGTATCTACTTTGTATATAGCTGCGCAATAATAAATTTATGTCACAAAAAAATACTCTGCAATTTTGCATAGTATCACATTTGCTTGTTTTCTTGCTTATAAACTACAATTTTATATTGAAACCTCAGTCTTTTGTGACAGAACTCTTGGCACAAAAAGCCTGGCCCATTCATAATAGCAACCGATAAATTGCAAAAGATTTGCCACGTGGGCAGAAATAGAAATGATATGAAAGGATATAACATGGACTTGTGCTATTTACAGGGTCTTGTACTGTCATTTGGAATTTTTTACATGATTACTTTATTGGTTTTTATTATAGACATGGAGACTGGTGCCCTTGAAATAGCATTTTCAGATGTTAAAGCATGTATGTTGAAATGAGTTCCCTCAGCAGAAGAGGACAGCAAGTGAATTGATACAAGTATTAAAAAACTTGATCAGCTTAACAAGCCAAACTATTTACACTGATTATATAATGTAAGCTCTGCTACACTGTAAATTATTGTCTTCTACCTTTTGAATATGGGAAGCAGTTAATAAAGCCCTCTGAGGAATTTACCACCCCTCTGCTTATCCATCTGTCCTACCATCTCTGGCTTTTGGAGAAACAGCTGTCTTTAAATATTATACAGTAATCCATGCCAAAGAAATGCGTGAATTACTGGAGTTAGTATTGTCTTGTGCATCCGAAAAGTGATTAATTTTTTAACAGGTTTCGAGAGATGCATTCATTTATCCAATAGGCTGAACAATAAGCATGGGCTGTGGAACGTAGATTACTTCCTGTTTTTTCACTTGTTAAGTAGCTGATAAATCCCAATGGAAAAGTAAAATATTTGTCCCACAGTTTCTGTCAATGTCACACAAAACACAAATGCCATTCATAATGACGAAATTGTTTTAAACGAATGCATGATGAATAAACTTCAAAGCTCAACAGTTTATTCCAATAGGAAAATAGGATTTTTTGAAAATTGAAACAATAATCCTGTTAGTATGTTATACCATACAATCTATAGTATTTACGTACTGCTGTTATTGAATCAGTGTTTTTCAGCTGTGTGGTTTAACAAGTAACAGGAGCTATGACACTGAAGAGAGAAGACAATTGCTCAGAATATGACACATTCAGTCACTTGAATGGGATTCACTGCATCTAAAGGTGGAACTTGACTACCTAACTTAGTTGGGGATTTTATACGAAGTCAAGGGTACTTCCCACTACAGCTTTCATCCATCACAAGAGAATTACATGAATCTCCTACAGACCTTGTATCATGTTTTTGAGCCTTGTGTAAATGCCTTAGGTGTGCTAGGGCACCTTACATCACATTACAGAGCTATCAGCTTATGAATGTTGATTTAGACAACCACAGTATACATATCTGCACTTGACCTAGCCCTCCTGTTTTACTATTCATGGAAGAAGGAAGATAAAAAAATGTTAGGCCATGATTTTTATTGCTGTGCTCTGTGTGGTGAACTGCCTGCTAAAACTCTTATTGTTCTTTTCTGTATGAGGAGCTTAGTGCTCAGCTCAGATACAGATTTACACATGGTCAGATGAATCCCCGATATTTTACAAATAAATGAAAAGTACCTGCTGAAAATATTAAGGCATTGGCAATCTAGATCTACTTCTTGATTGAAAAGAAAACCCAGAGAAACTCTAATCTCAGAAAGCTTTAGCTTCCTTGTCACTGTTAGAAAGAAACAGATCAATCCAATTACTCGATTAGCATGAAAAGATGTGATAACATTCACTTATACTATTTACTGAGCCCTTGTTTCATCCAAGTGATTCGTGTGCTTGGATCCCTGAAGTGTGGTGCTATTCTTTTTGAAAGGAAATTACTGGGCAGCAGACAAGAGAGTAGTAAATTACCTTAATCTCCTTTTAATTATAAATGTGCAGTTCCTGCAGACAGGCATTGCTGAGTGGATTTTAATACCAGAGCAGCACAAACCTGGCATGCACATTAGAAATTCAAAGGTAAAATTCCTCTTGCTTTGTTTTTTTGTGCAGAAAAAAAGAATCTTACTTTAGTACAGCTATTCTTTCTTATTTCATTGTCAGCGGGATCCTTTCCTGGAAACTGTCAATGTGATGGTTCTTCCTAATATGAATACTTAAATAATATTGTACTCTTAAAGCACTTAGTGACTGTACTGGTTTTGACTGGGACAGAGTTAAATGTATTTATAGCAGCTGATGTGGGGCTATGATTTGTGCTGAACACAGTGTTGATAACAGAGGGATGCTTTCATTACTGCTGAGCAGGGCTTACACAGAGCCAAGGACTTTTCTGCTGCTCACCCCACCCCACCAGCATGGAGGCTGAGGGTGCACAAGGAATTGGGAGAGACACAGATGGGACAGACAATTTCAACTGACTCAAGGGATGTCCCATAATATACGGTACCCTGCTCAGCAATAAAACTGGGGATAAGAGATTGTTGGGCTGGCAGTGATCTGGAGCTAGCTGGGCATCTGTTGATTAGTGCAGAGCAATTTTCTTTTACATCACCCATTTTCTTTGTAGTTTCCTTCCCTTCCCCACTCTGTTTTCTTTTTTCATTAAGGATTTTTTTTTTAATTATTAACTGTCTTTATGATCTCAACCCACAAGTTTTCTCATTTTTATCCTTCCAAATCTATCCCCATATTGCTATGGGGGAGCAAGCAAGTGGCTGTGAAGGGATTAGTCGTTGTCATATTTTAACCCCAGAACTAAGTACCAGACAGTTGTTCACTCACTTCTTCCCTTCCCTGGAGGTAGGTGCAGCAGAACCAGGAAAAAAAACCAAAAACCATGGGTTGAGATGCGAACAGTTTGATAATAAAAAAAAAAGTGAAAAAGTATAATAGCAATAATACTACTGATAATATTTGCAACAAAAAGGAGAGAGAGAGGAAAATAAAGCACAAGAAGACTGAGTGATGCACAGTACAGCTCACTACTTGCCAGCTGATGCCCCATCCATGCCCAGCAGTGATCTGTGCCTCCTGGCCCACTTTCCCCAGTTTATAAGATGAGCATGACATTCTGTAGTGTGCAATATGACTTTGGGCTGCCCAGGTCAGCTGTCCTGCCTGTGCCCCTTCCCAGCTTCCTGTGTCCCCCCTCACTGGCACAGTATGAAAAGTCCTTGAAAAATGGCAATCACTGCTCAGCAGCAACCAAGACACCAGTGTGTCATAATCATTATTCCCATACTGAATCCAAAACATGGCTCTGTACCAGCTACCAGGAAAAAACCTAACTCTAACCCATACACAATCTGGACAGCTGCCTACTGGAATTAGACCATGAAACTGACCCTGAGTTATTGGCTGGTTTAAAATAAGTCA
>PYHW01010840.1:6633074-6663543 GCA_013186435.1 Turdus rufiventris
TTCAACTGAAATTCCAGGTAGATTCCTGCAAATACCTGATTTTCTGCTCCATATTCCCAGCAGACCCAGTTTCAAGAGCTTCAAGAGGCTTTGGGATAATATATCTGGTAGCTGCTTTAGTCTAATGTATACTGTTACATGAACTTATCAGAATGTCAGCTGGCTGCTTTCTATTTCAGTTGTGTCTTAATACACCAGCTCAGCAATTCATTCAAATTATCCCTTTATGGAAAAGGGCATCAATAAAATTATACAGTTAATTTTGCCTTTTTTTTTTAAAGCTACACAGAACTTAAAGGGATAAAATGATTAGAAGTATATTAACATTCATCTTTATATGTTGTTAATTAGAATACTTCATTTTATGTACCTAACACCTTTTAAAGGCCTAATACCTTTTAAAGGCCTGTTTTTAAAAATGCTGGAAATCTAATAAAAACACTCATAATATAACAATTTTTTTTTACTGTTTTATTTACTCATACCTTGATTGTTAGGCTGACTGGTACATTTATATCTTACTTATCTTTGATAATCATTCTATTCCAATATATAAATATTAATTAGCAGAAGTGCTTTCAAAACATAGACTAAAAGGAGTTTAGACAGTGCTGTAAAATTTTCAGTTTGTGACTCCAGATATTAAATAACAAAACCAAGTTTGTATGTAAGACACAAAAGAAATTTTAAAAATTGAAGTTCTAAATAACTGAAAATAAATGCCATGTCTGTCCTTTTTATTGTGAGTCTGCCCCTTTTTTCTGGAATTTTCAGACTACTGTCTAGGCGTCTTTTCACCATTATCAAATGGCTGTTGGACACATGCAAATTCATTTTACATTTCATGACCAAAAGAGGGGTGAGACCTAGTCAGAGTCTCTGCAGTGGATTCACACATGTATCACTTAGACTAACATGCTTTAACTCAGACCCAAATAATCCCAAACAGAAATACTGGACACTACACCACAGAAACAATATTCTTTTTTATTTTACATGTTAACAGGTATGGAAAAGTTATAAGGGAAGGATAGGCTGTCCCTCTTATCCCTATGAATCAAAAAATCATTAATTTCAGCTTCAGTAATCTAGAAATTAATATTGATCTCAAATAAACATTTCTGGGTTTAGTATGTAAATATTTTAGGTACTCAAATAATCTCTATTAATTGTATTTTGCATAATAAGAGCAATGTTGCTGCATGTTTTCAAAAAGTAGAAAAAGTTATATTCTTTGTATGTTGCTTATCATGCCCAATGAATGAATAAATGAATGAATGGAAAAGAGACAAAACCACTAAAAACACACCAAAAAAAAAAAACCAAAAAAACCCAAAAAACAAACCAAAAACAAAAACATAAGTAGCATCATCATTATAGATATATGTTTATTAAGCCTCTACATTTTAGGAGGTACAAAAAATGTTAATCTCATTCATCATTAAAAAATATCCATAGTATCAAAAGAATGTGAGGAAAGCTCATGTTTATGACAATAATGTTTCCATATTTACTTTGATAACTGTCTCTGTGAGATACTGAGGAGGGGAATTTTTTCTTTTTTAAGCTTATTACCTGGCTTAACAATATTCAGGGAAGGTAAATAATATGATTAAACTGGGGGTTTTGACAGTGAAGGCACTTTGACAAGGGATTTTGTCTGTAAAGATTAAAATAGTAATCAGCATGGCTTCATGGAAAATATACTTTGCCAAACAAATGTGGGATTGTTTTGCACAGTAAGTTTGGTTGATAACTGCAGCAGATAACTGCATTGACATAATGCAGTTATACATCTGTAAAGCAGTTTTCCTTGTCTTTCTTCCTTCTGGTGAAGATACTCCTATGCAAAATCAATGAAGCTTAAATATCAGCTATGAAAGATGTTTTAGAATGTAATTACAAATGAAGTATCAGTGTCAACAGGATGCATAATCAGACAACTGAAATGTAAGTTCTTGCTTTTAAACCTCGGCATCAATTATCTGATCAAATTTGCTGATAATGGATAATTAGTGAGCAAGAAATAATGGCAAAGACCAACTCAACTAAATTATATTGCTGAAGGAAATTACTTTTCTTTGGACAGCATAAGTTTAACAAAGCCAAATGAAAGGGCGTGCAGCAAGGAACAAAGTGCATAGCTCACACTTGCAGGATGAGAAATGGCATCCTGGTGTTCAGCAAAACTGATGGATTTAGAGGAAATTAAGTGAGCATGAGCTCCCTGAACAACGCTACAACTAATTAGGTGAACATGTTTTTAAATACATGACTAGAAAAATATTAAATAGAAGTGAGGAGGTGTACAACAATTTGTGTACAACACTTTTTAAACTTTTGCTGCCATGCCTACATGCATTTTTTGGTGATTGTCTTTTGAAGGGATATTGATATATTAAAATATTACAGAGAAAAATTACTAGGAAAGGTCAAGATTTGGGAAATGAGCAAGATATACCCAAGATAAGATTATGAAGTTGTTGTCTGAAAGTTCATATTGGGAAAAAAGCAATTCTGATAGGAAACAGAGCTTTAACACATTAAAATGGTCAGTGATTGGAAAATAGCCAATTCAGAAAACAAACAAGAATCATCTCTTAAAATCATAGATTCATGCATTTAGGTTGGTACCTCTAGAAGTTATCCAGACTGTTCTCCTGCTCAAAGCAGTTCTAACTTTAAATTAGGATCACTTTGTACAAGGTGTTGAACACTCAAATTTGAAAGTCCCTAAGGGTGAAGGTTTTGCAAGCTTGTTAAGCATCCAATTCAGGCCCCTACCCATTTACTCTGCAATTCTTCATGTTATATCCAACTGAAAATTTCCATGGCTTATAGCTTTTGCTTGTCATCTGTAGATTGTGTAGTACTGAGTCCAGTCTGACTCCATAATTTTTTCTTAATTTTCTGCACATATTAAAAAGATAATTTAGGTACATATTTAGCACTACCATAATTTAAAATTAAATTTGATTTGGTGAAAAGAAAATGCCTCTATTTCACAAGTGCTATGGATGGGGTTTCCAAGAAGTATACGGTTCATATAAACCATGAGCGAGATGCAAGAGTTGCTGGATAAGATTCTGTGATTCTTACAATTTAATTTAGCTAAATTAAGTTTTGATTTACTGTAAAAGTTCATGCTAGACATTAAACTCATGATGCTATGAAGTCAATCAATTGCAAAAATAGTCTGGTTGTGTAATTAACAGAACTAAAATGTTTCTGGATAGCAAGGGAATAAAGTCCTTCCCTGTCCTATTAGTGATGCTCTTCATTTTCCCAACAGTGCTGAGCTCATAGTTTCACTATTGATTTGGACTCATATTTAGTTGCCTTGGTACTGGTATTGCAATCTTATGGAGATTAAATTAATGGCTTGAAGCATAATGTTGGGATGGTACTTACCTTCCTATATATGTCTATAGGACAGACATTCATACCTTTTCCAGACACTGAATAGTTGTTTTAATCAGTGAATAGAGAAAAAAGTATTTCTAGTGAAAAAAAAAAAAATTAAAAAAAACCAAAAAAACTCCATGAACCAGAAGCTCAGATTAATTTTGGTGAGATTAATTTTGCCTCAAAATGCCTTCTGCTATCCACAGATCAGGAAAAAGAACACAGGTGAATGATTTGGGAGTTGATATTTACACAGCTAAGTAAGAATCTTAAGTTGTGTGAGATGAGTTCTGAGAAAGGTTGTGTAAGAAAATAAATATTCATAAGGAAAAAAAACCACATAAACCCTCAATTCGCAGTTCACAAACCTTATGTTATAGTTCTCTCCTAAGAATATCAACAAAGATGGTGAAAGGACTCAAGGGCATGACTTATGAGGGGTGGCTGTGAACACAGATTTATTCAGCTCAGAGGAGGGGGGACTGAGGGGTCACCCTTTTGCTGTCTACTACATCAAGATGTTGATGTAGTAGAGTGGGAGGTGCTGTTCTTTATGGTGTTTGGTGATAGGCTACAAGGGGAAGGCTGAAAACTGTATCAGGAAAAATTCAAATAGGACCTTAAGAAAAAGTCCTACTGAAAGTATGAACAATCAGAAAAAGCTCCCAGGTAAGCAGCCATCACCCCTAGCCACTCACTGTTCAAGAAGCATTTGGACAACACTTTTAGGCATATGGTTTAACTTTTAAGTATTCCTGTCTGGAGTTTTGAATTGGACTTGATAACCCTTGTGTCCTTTCCAGCTCAGGATATTCCATGATCCTACAAATCTACTTTTTCATGATCATGTATTTGGATAGATTGACATTTCAGCTGCTATTTATAGTTCATGGCTCACAGTGACATTTTGAATAGAGACTCTGCTAGTGCATGTACAGAAGAATTGCACTTCTTCAGGTTTTTTATTATAATTTTATGTATATGCTGATAATTATCACTTCGAGTATTTCAGAATATATTTAAAGACAGAATCAACCCTTTCATTCATTTGATATGCTTTCCCAAATAGCGATTCAGTTTCGCTAGGGTTTTGTGGGAGATCTGCTTCAAGTGTCTGCCTTAACTAACTTAACCTAACTTAACTGTGAACATTCATCAAAATGTAATAAGTACACTTAATAACCTGAAATTATAATTAAAAACAGTTTAAAGCATTGGGTTTTTATAAATACTTAGACCACTGTATAACTAAATTTTCACTGTTTTCATTGTACACTGTGTAAGTGTATGGTCATATTGTATCCAGGTAGCACATGTACAGATAATAGCAGCATTGCTAAAATTCACCTCAAATATGCAAAACCAAAGATTAAAAACCTAGCTTGAATCATCAAAATGCGTAAAAGATTACAATTGAACAACCAACTTTCTCTTTTATGGACATGCTTAATACATCTTTTCTTTAACTTTATGGTTTCTTAGTGGCAGCAAGCTAAAAGTGAAGATATACACTTTATTAGAAAGAGAATTACTACTAAATTGCAATTCTTGCTTGAGCTCCAAGAGATGACAATAATGATTTTTAAAAAATACTTTTTGTGGAAAGTACGCTACTGCTATTTCTGTCTGCTTTCCTGTTTCCAGTGTATGATGATGTTCTTACTTTGTCTCCCTTTGGATATTAAAGCCTCCCTCTGTATTTCCACATCATCTGATTCTGGTGCATGGTTTCATGTCATTTACTGCATGTTCTCCCTTCTGTCATCCTCTCTCCTGAACTTTGAGACAAGAGAATGTGGCTTTGTTAACTGGGGACTTGAAAAGCAGCATGTGCCTCTCCAGGCAGAATAATCAAAACATTTGTGTATTCTTGCTGTTTCAGAGCCTGTGCTTAACTAACAGAGTTCTGACACACTGTCTCGCCACCTACCCACTGGACTGCATCTGCAGGTGGCAGGTATAGCTTCAGCATGCTACTTAATTAAGTTCTGAGTAGACCACAGAAATAATCTTTTGGGACTATGATGAATTATATTTCTGTTGCAGTTATTATAGCTTATACTTAAAAGTTACAGCTCAAATGTTAAATTGGTATCATTTTACAGAAATGCATTAAGAAAGCAGATGACTGAAATACCTGTCTGGCAATATTCACAGAAGTTCATCACTAGGCATTTAAATTCACACCTTATCATCAAAACTTTTCTTTGTTCTTCCTAAACTCAACTGATTTAATGTAGAATTTGTTGTTAAAACAAGCAGAAGTGTACTCAAAGAAAGGTGCTTCTGCAAGTATACCAGCACATTACTTTCTTTCGCTTTCATGGGTAACTTCTCGATTAAATAGTTTTAGTGCATTCTATTACACAGACCAGAATGGCCACCAGTCTGTCCTGTATAACATCTTGCATGCTCTATGGTTATCAATGTTTGTTACACTGCCAATTAATTTGTAATGATAATATTTAACAAAGGATGATTTTTCCAGTTGGAAGCAAAGTTATTTCCTATTCCCTATCCTCCCTAATACCACTACCAACATGTCCCTCAAGACAGTATCATGAGATCTTTATCATCTCAAAGTGATTTTAAAAATAAGCAGATGGGAAATCATTTTAATAACTTATCTGGAGGATAGCATCTCCCAGCAGTGGAACTGCCCTCCTAATGTTGGACCTTGGCATAACACTGCAGAAACCCACTCCCAATGTGTGATACTTTCTGTATGCCCTCATTAGAGGTGCTTTGTTTGTCTCCTTTATTCAGAATTTCATCATGACAACTAAAAGTGGCATTTCAAAAGCTAAGAGGATTTTACATAACAGGAGCCCTATTGTCATTCTCCGTTTTCTTTCAATTCAAGCACGTTTGCTGCATTTTCATTATGTTGGAGATCATGCAGCCTGTCAGCACACAAAGTCTCCTCCTTCCTGCTGGCAAGGTACATGGAGAGCAAGTCTCAGGGCCAGAGAGTTATTCTTGTACAGAATACAGAAATGCCTTTTATTAAGGGAGTCTAAGAGCCTATGCCAAAAAACTGGTTTGACATGGATAGAGGAAGAAACTAAACAAATGCTTATGAATTTTGTCATATAAAACGTTCATTGTGACAACCATGCAGCAATGCAGTGATGTGGAACAGATGCAAAAGAAAGGTAACTGACTGCATTAACTGGAACAAAAGACCTACAACTATAATATAAGTTTGGGGCTCATGTCTCATCCATCACCTCTTAAACAGGTTGAAAAAAGGGCACTTAGATTAGGTCAGAACATGGAGAAAATTTTGGGAAAATTCTTCTGAGAAGAGGAAGGTTATTAGCCTTCTGCATTTCTTTGCACATTCTAGTTTTATGATTTAAAGACCTCCATGACCACCAGTTTGATGCTCTAACAGGACTAAAAATGGGCAGCACACAGTACTGCTGAACTAATTGAAGCCCTGCTGAGACTCCTGCGGGATCTACTTTGCCTTGCTCCACTTGTGAATTCTTTTCTCTTCTTCTCCTTCTTCTTCACTAGGAAAAAAGAAATCTGACCATTTAATCAACAGCACAGGAGTAGATGGATTCTCTCTCACTATAAGAAGAAAAAAACTCAGATTATCTCAGATTGAGGAAAATGCATAAAAGTATAAAAGCAAAATCTGTTCCCAGCCTGTTGTCAAGGCCCTGATATCGGAAGATACAATTGTAAACACATACATTCCTTCTATGTCTTCTATATTTCATTTTGCTCCTTATTTCCTCTTTGAATTTGACTGTCTTGATAAATAGGAAAAGTGAATCTAAGTAGCAGAACTATTGCATTCTTACCTGATACAATGATAGAAAGTATAATTGAAATCCTCAACTGGTAAAGGGAATTCTGATATATTTTGATTTATTGCTCGTCACAGCTATCTCAACATGTTCAATGCTGTCTTCTGACAATTTTTTTTTAATCTGATCTACCAAACACATGTACACTTACTCTGTAATTTTCCAAATTTTCATAAATGCACATATATGCTTGCCATCTCAACCAGAAATCTGAATCTTGTCTGTTTAATGCTGTAGTAAAATAGGATCATATTTTTAATATGATACCTGTGATAACCAGATTACCAAAAATTATATTCTACAAGAGAAGTCCCTGATCAAAAATAATTTGTGTCTACTTTCCTTGATGACACCAATGTACTGACCAGGGAGTGAATCACAAAACAATAGATTGGTTTGGGTTGGAAGGGATCTTAAAGCACATTTGTTTCCAAGTACCCCTGCCATGGGCAGGGACACCCTCCACTAGACCAGGTTGCTCAGATCTCCATCCAACCTGCCTCAAACATTTCCAGATATGAGGCATCCACAACTTCACTGGGCAGCCTGTGCCAGTGTTTTATCATGCTCACTGAAAATAATTTCTTCCGAATATCTAATCTAAAATTAGCTTCTTTTAGTTTAAAGCCATTTCCTCTCGTCCTGTCACTGCTCTCATAAAATGTCCCTCCTCAGCCTTCTTGAAGAGAAGAGAGAGTAAGGGGTGTGTATTCCTTCTATCCATTAGCTATTTGGGATCATTCTTTGGTAAGGCATGATTCTTTGTATTGCCACATGTACCGGGATTTTATTTATGTTATTTATAAAAATGGTCAGGCAAGTACAACCAGGCTCTGAAACAACTGATTAGAGATCTTATTGATTAAGGATTTCAGGTTACAAAATTAATTTTGGTGTATGACAAGTACAACTTGAAATATACACAATATTGCCAAAATGTTTTGTGGTCCCAAACCAAATGTCCTGCAGTTGCCACTATAGTCTGTAAACACTATTACTCTTTCCAGGTGAACTTCAGTATCTTTCAAAAAATAGGCAGAAGGAAGCAGTAGATAAATCTACCTTGTCACAATCCATTTCATATACTTTTGGGGGGTTTTGTTTAGTAGTTTGGGTTTTTTTTTTCTCTTTTTGTTGTAGTTGTTGTTTTTTGGGGTTTTTTGTTTTGTTTGTTTTTTGTGTTTTGTTTGTTTGTTTTGGTTTTTTGGGGGGTTTTTTTGTTTTTTGGTTTTTTGGGTTTTTTTTGTTGTTGTTGTTTAGTTGATTTTTTAGGGTTTGTTTTGTTTTTTACTTTATTTCTTTACTAGTCAAGTCCAAGTCAGCCATCAACCTCAGATTAATGCTGGCTAACAAAACTAATTATCCAGATAACACATCTCTGTTTTCTTCTAATTAAATAAAACACACTCAGTATTCTTGCTTTTTGTTCAGTTTTAAAATGACAATAAATTCTTTTCTATTTGAATTTTAGGCACTTGGACATGTGTAATTAGTGCAGATGCTTGGATTTCATTCAAAGAAAAGGGTTCAGGTCTTTCAATGGATTAATACTGAACTGTGCTGCTTTTCCACTCATTTGTTTAGTTTTTAACTGAATCAATATGGCAGCAACCTGCTTTACCCTTCAATGACTACTATGTTTATAAATACTGAGTTACCAAGTCAGAATGAGGAGAAGAACTTTTCCATTTTATTAATTATGCTGCTTTCAGTGGTATTTTATTTCCACAACAGTGATAAACGTTTTCCAATGCAGGAGCAGTGGCTACTTAAAGGAACTGCATTTTGTGAAGAGATTTCATTTTATATATAAATTTCCATGTCTTGTAAAAAACCTCTGGTGGATTTACAATTCAGTCAGATTTCTCTTTCTACCATCCTTGGTTGTTAATATATTCTTCCAAGCAATTTATATGCAAATATCTATTGAGACAAAGGAGAGTGAGTGAGGTAAACGGACAAGCTACACCATATACATTACAGCATATTTTATTAAAAGTTCTCCTTTCAGCTGAAGCATCAGTGGCTTTGATGTAGGACCCATTGCTCTGTTTGCACATCACTGCATTCAATAGCAAACCAGGGGGCATGTGCAGCTTTTGGTCAGGCCAGCTGTGGTATCTTTGCATGCCTGTACAAGTTCTCAAGCCACCTTTGGTCAGTCCACATGGCAGCTGTGGTCACCTGCCTGAGCCACATCGTCCCTACAGGTTGCATAACCCCTAATGCAGTTGGGTTTGGGGTTAGCCCATATAATCTGCACTAAGTACCTGAGCTATTTTTGATCTATCTTACTACTGCTGCAATCACACTTCTGATTTTGCAGGCTCGTGGCTCTTCACTCTCGTTCTATAAGGTAAAATGCTGAACAGATTTCTTAAAGCAGTGGGATAAAAGAAACCTCTAAGGTTTGATTCTCAGGAGAAATATAGGAAAGAGATGAGAGTAATACTTTGGAATTTCACAGAATCACAGAACAGTATGAGTTGGAAGGGACTCACAGAGATCAAGTCCAGTGCTTCAGTGAATGGCGTAAATGGGGATCAAACCCTCAACCCAGGCATTATAAACACTGTGCACTAACAAACTGAGCTAATGCACTAATACACACAAGTTATTTACACATCTATATCATATCTGTGCACATAAGATCAAAATATGCATCTTTATACACTAAAATGATCTGTGATTTATGAACGAAACAGAAGAAACACTGATCAAATTTCTCAGAAAAAAAACAAAACAAAACTAAATATAATATTCCAAATTTTGTCAGCTTGGAGAACTACAGTATGCACTCGGATTTTAATATACTGTTGCTGAATCTGCAATGAAAAGGACTAGTCTTTCGTTATATCTTTTCTCCTTTGCCCAGCTGAGGAGGGAAGGGGTGGAGCACCTTTGGTAGGCATCTGGCATCTGGCCAGGTTCAATCCACAAGGGCACTGCATTTATATAAGGTCCCCCATTTCACAGACTTTTTTGTCATAAAAGGACAACTTTTGAACTTCCATTGTGCCTTTAATGTGTAGAAGGAATGTGAACTTTACAAACAGGGTGAAAAAATTGGTTTGGGTTAGACAGATACAGACCAGCTTAGCTACTCAGGCTTCCTTACCCACCTGGCCTTCAGCTTCCAGCCTGAAAGGCTTGACCCGGCGGCCCCAGTTGCCTAAGTCACAGCATTCATCCCTGTGCAGATGGAAATCTGAAATACTGTCTGCTGCTTACCTTTAAAAACAAGAATTAAAACTGTACATGTAAGCTGAATTAAGGTCTACTGCTTGTCTTAGCTCCGTTGACTTTAACAGGAGGTTGCACATGTGCACGTTGGCAGCTTCTGCTTCAAGAGTCAGAGCTTTGATCCCTATTGTAGTGTTTCATGCTAACTTCTGGCTCCTGAAATGTCTTCTCTCCCATGCAACTTCTTTTTCCTCAGAGTCCTAACAATCATTTCCATAAGTGGTTCCTCCTCCTCCATCTGTCCTCCTGGAACTAATGGTTTGCTAAAAACTTTTTCACTCCAAATCCTTATGCGATTAGCAGCTCAGGAAAAAAAAAAGGCAGGTTTTGCCAGATACATGACATTTTATCACACATCACTTTGATAAAGATTTTTACCACATCTGGCAGTTTGAAATACGCAGGAATATTTCTGCTGCAATTGAGCAAATTCAGTTCCAATCACACTTATGCATAAGAAAGCAATAGCCATGCAACTCCTGCTCTGTTCTTTAGTTAAACATGAAAAGTGTGCATCTCAATTTCTCTGTAATTAATACCAACTAAAATGATTCACATAAAGTTATGGGAACAATTTTTTTTCCAATAATTATGTCTTTAAACATATGTTTTACCCTTATCATCTCCTTTTTAAGTAAACCAAACATTTTAGGAAAAAGAAAATAAAATCATCATGAAAAACTATCAGACCATTTCAAGCAAAATAACAGAAGTTGCAGAACAAAACCAATATATCTAAAACATTTTTAATTGCAAATGTAAACATCAGAGTTGCTGTTTGCAAATAGACATATCCCAATGTAAATGTTAAAAGATTTGCTATGTGAATAGTTCTAAATGCACCAATAAGCTCATTAGGTGGATCAGAAACTTTCATTCTGCCATCAATCTTTATTAGTTGCAGTCCGGTTCTGGTATTGAATCACAGTAGATTAATTCAGCTCAGGTCACAGGTATTTACATGCCTGAGTACTTTGTCATGTAGATAGATTAATCCACTTGCAAAAATTCAAAACCACGTTTAAAAGATTAAAAACCCCAACCATTTTACATCACACATTGTAAGCACAAATTACAAACCACTGCAGACTCCAGGCTACTGTAATATTTTCTTTTTTTTCCTTTTCTAATAAATATACATATGACACAGCTAATTACAAGAAATGCAATAAGCAGCCCTTCTACTTTTTTAAAGTAGAAAAAAAAAGTGTAGACTAGCATTTGGGAAAGAAAGATTTTGGCAGAGGACTGCTTCAGGAAGGAAACTCAAATGCATACACCTGTCATCCTCTTGCTGTATTGGAAGTTAGAGCCATGTAAGTGATTGGATGCCATATTTTACATATTTACATATTTATTTCCTGGAGTCATTGTTTCTGTTCAATAGCTACTCACTGTACCTGAAATATCACTTCACTAGACATGGAAACAAATGCCACCTTCATTAGTCTTTCCTCAGGGTTATGGTCTTAGCATTGAACAGGCTGCTTCTGTTCTTGTTTCAGGACACTGAGATCTTCACATAACAATATTGCCTTAGAACCTCCACACCATTAGAGACTAGTAGAAAAGACTGATCACTGAAAATTAAATAATGAAGGTGGATTTTTTTTTAATTGAATTAATGCAAAATTATTTTTCAATGCATAATTTATTCAGTAAGAAAGTTGGGATGATTGTATATTACTTTGGTTTTTAGCCTGTCAGTCCAGGGTACACAAAATACCTGCTTTTGTTTTAAGTTAGTAAAACATTTTATTGACACATGAATACCATAGATTAAAAAAAGATGACTTGTAAAATTTTGCCGGTAGTATTAAAACACTAGTTATTTTTCTTTAAAGAAGTGGATGACTACAACTTATGCTAGATCTCACTTGTGAAATAGCTGATTAGTACATGGATGAAAGACTTCCAAGTAAAGGGCACAACACCTGAAACCCTGGTCCAGAAGAGGAACAGATACTAAGTAAAGTTAAGATTTCATCTGATCAGTTTTCTCCAAAGTTACCACTGTCTTTGTAATAAAAAATATAAGTTCCTAAACATTAGCAAAGGAGCTTTTTCAAAAGCTGATGACTTCTAATGACACCTGATCAAATTCATTTCTGAAGAATGTCCTCACAGGTTTCAATTACCCTTTTTTAGTAATGCTTTCATTTTTCTCCTTTTTGTAAACAACTGTCTTACAGTATTGCCATTCATAGAGTTCATCTTCTATCTGCATTTTGAGTGCAATGACTGTCTTCCTGTCTGTCATCTGTCTGTTCATTCTCTTTAGCATCTGTGCAAGTAAAGATACTGTTTTCCATCACATGATACAGTAAGAAGGTAAATCCAGACAATTTTTTACTTCCAACAGCAATCAATGCAAGTTCAAGAAAGAATTTATAGTAGGAATCTCTTGTATATAAATATCTCTCTCTGGGGATACATTTTCTGATAATGTATTTTTTCAAACTCTAATATCACCAGTCTAAATCTAAATTTAGAGCTGAGCAGCAACCAGATGATCAACTGTATAATACCACAGGTGATGTGGCTTTAGTGTGTATCTCTTCATTCTGCTAACAAAATCCAGCATTTTATAGGAGATCTTTGTACTCTCAAAGGCATGAGAAAACTGAGCAACTGTTTCAGCCTCTGATGTAATTGCTGATGTCAGTGACCTTCAGACTAGAAGTCCATTGAAGACAGTGACTAAGTTTGCAACAGCTCTTCTTATCAGTAGAAGAATGATAAGGTTTGGAAACAAAAAATTAGGAAATCAGGAAAACAGGAAGGATAGCTCTAGAAGTGAAGCCTGAGTAAAAGTGGATTCATGACATATAAACAAAAATCCCTCAGGTCAATGAAAAGTAGTAAATCTGAAATATTTTTTTCAAACATAGTATTTGCAAAGTTACTCCAGAAAACTGGAGCTATCTTACGGCTCTTTGGTCTTGACTTCCCTTTTGAAATGCAAAGTGCTTCATAAGCATTGGTTGAGTGTGTTTATGCAAAAAACTGCTTTCTTGAAATTCTTACCAGCACAATGACATTCTGTTCAGAAAATTTGTTATTCAAAGTAGACAATATTATGGTCCATGTGTTTTGCTTTGTTTTGTTTTTCTCTTGTTTTGGATTGTTTTGATTTGTTGTTGGTTGGGTTTTGAGAAAAGGTAAATGGTGCAGAAACTATAAAATATAACCAAAGAAGATGTATCACATCTTTCCTGTTCCTGTTGTACCTGAGAAGGTAGACAGACAGTTCCAGCCTTCTAACTCTGCAGATTCCATGATATGCTGTAGGTCTGCATACCACAAACATGAGCTAGAAAAGCAACAAAAAAGCCTCTTCTGTTGAAGCCAGTTGCTATTTGTCCATTTTATGCAATGTGCTTATTGAGAAGTGAGTGAGAGGAATGTACAATGATCAGCAAGTGAACTTTCAGAATTATTAGTTGTTTAGCCTAAATAAATGTTCTGTGGAACAAATTACACAATTAAAATACAGTGTGTTCAGTATTTTTGTCTGCCTTACCATGAGTAACTTGGTTTGGTGTAGCCTTTGACTGCAAGCTGTGAACTTACACCTGGATATGCTTTTGGCTGGAATAGATTGTAGGAATACATACTCATAGTATGTTTCGTAGTAGCTAGTACAGTGATTTACTTTGTATTTAGTAGGAGAAAAACATTGAAACACACTGATGGTTAGGTTGTTGACAAGCAGGGTTTGTTGATAAGTAGTGTTTAGCCCAGACCCATGGCTCTTTCAGTTTCCCATGTTCTACCAGAGAGCAGGTGCAGCAGCAGTGCAAGCAAGACACAAGAGCTGTGACTCCATGAAATGAGAGCACTGGACAATCTGCCTGCATAGACAAATTGAAAGAATTCAATAAATTATTTAAATATCCCAAAATCACCATTAGAACAAGGAAAGCACGCAAGGCATGGGAAGACTGCATGAGGGGTGGGTGCAGAATTCATAAGGGTATAATTGTCTGGGGATTTCTTTGTTCTGTGTTCCTCTCTGGAGATACCCAGCTTGAGATGATCTGCTGCTGTAGCATTCTATTAAATTACAGTAATTTTATGACTATAAAGTGCACCTTAAAGCCTAAAATTTTGATCAAAAGCTGGAAGTGCGCCTTATAATCCAGTGCACCTTATATACGGACAAAGTTTGCGCGGCTCGGCAGGGCTCAGCTGGGCTCACACGATTTCATTACTTATCGGTTACTTTGTTGAGTGTGGTTCCTCACTGAAAAAAAAAAAAAAAAAAAAAAAAAAAAAAAAAAAAAAAAAGAAAAAAAAAAGTGTGCCTCATAATCTGGTGTGCCTTATATATGGAAAAAGCTTGGAAATTTGCCGACACCCAGAAGTGCACCTTATAATCAGGTGTGCTTTATAGTTGTGAAATTACTGTATTTATATTTATAAATCCATTACCTGAGACTCTGCTATGGAAAACCTAAGGTCAAGCCCAAAGAAGGAAGAAGAATGTCCATGAGTGAGTATGCATGTGAGCAAGGAGTTGGTTCCCTGGAGCCTCCTGCTGTGAAGGGACTCTGCTCTTAGCAGTTAAAGTTTCAGGTGGTGTGTATGACTGCTTGAATAGCATGAGGATGCTCAGGCAGCAGCTTCTCCTTTAACAGTGAAACAGGTGCCAGGAGAATGTGTGTGTGTATCTATATATTTAATTGAAATGCTTCATCAAATTTTACTCCACCAGCCAAGCATACTAAGATAATTTTCTCTTAAGCATGCACAACATAATATTTCTATGCATTGTATTATTTAATATTAATTAATTCATTTTCATTTCAAAATGCAAGCATGTTTAAATTCATGGTGAAAAATAATTATTGTAATTCTTGAGTGGTGACCTTCCACATAGAGATCTTAGCATGTACTAAATAATGATTTTAACCTCAGAAGAACTTCTGTCAAGTACTAAGCAGAGAGAAGACAAGTGAAATGTTCAAGTTCATACAGAAATAGAAAGCTAAGAATAGAAATCCAGGAATAGAATTCATGGAACAGAGTAATAGATCTAATTGAGGCAGAAACTTGGCCTTTATTTTTCCAAAGAGGTTTGGTTCTGTGGTTGACAAAAAATATTTATTTTGTCTATTTGTTTCTAGTAACAAAATATGTAATATTTGAAAACCTTTCTCTGTTTAAATTGATAGAATAGTAAAATGAAGAGGGAAGTGTGACTACATGTCAGTTTTATGAAACAAGCTCTAGGTAGCCAGGGTATGTTGTAGGTTGGCTTCTGGGAGGACACCAGGAGTTACCCGTAAGTCTGACAGAGCCAGCATCAGCAGGCTCCTTGTCAGACCTGCCACAGCCCAAAGCTGAGCTCATCAGTGACTTTGGTGGAACCTCTGTGATAACCTATTTAAGAAAATGTAAAAAACACTGAGCAACAACTGTGAGAGGGAGAAAACCCTGCAAACACCAAGGTCAGAGAAAAAAGGGAGGGAGGAGGTGTGCCAGGCTCCAGAGCAGAAATTCCTCACTTCCACAAGCCCATAGAAAACCACAGTGTCTCATGCCATTTACCATGCAGGCCATTGAGGACCACACGCCAGAGCAGATGGAGATCCCACAAAGGAAGCTGTGACTCATGAAGAGCTCCAAAAGAAGCCAGCTCTGGGCAGGACCTTGCAACATGTGGAGAGGAGCTCATGCAAAAGTAGATTTTCTGGCAAGAGCTGTGTTCTGTGAGGGACTTACACTGCAGCGGTCTGTTCATGAAGGACTGCATGCCTTCAAGGGTGACAGGGAAAAGGATAGTAAGTGAAGTTCAGCTTGAGAAAATAAGAGGGATGAAATGAAGATGATTTTACTTTTGTTCTTATGTATAACTATCCTACTCTGTTATTAATTTGCAATATAGCAAATACATTGCCTATTTTACCCAGGATAGTAAGTGGTGAGTAAGTGACTGTCCTTTTCTTGCCCCATGAGGCTTTTTCATCTTTCTCCCCTTGCTCCACTGAAGAGGATGAATGATAGAGAGGTTTGGTTTAATTTCCCAAACTGTAATTTATGGTTCTGTATGAATGCTTTAAAAAGAAATATGAAATATCTCTTTGGGTCTTGCAGACTTTTACCGGGAATAGGCATATTCCTTCCTGGATTTCATTCCATTGAGATAAAGTGACTCATGTGAAATCAAATGGTAGAAAAACATGGAAGATGGCAACAAAGATTTAAACAATTCTGCTTAAGCTCAATTGTTTCTTCATTGCAGATTAATGTGAGCATTCTTAAGTATCACTTTGGAAGGTAAGTCATGGTATTACCTGTGATTTCCAACACATTATCTTCAAATTATCAGCTTACAGTTTCGTTGATGCTGCTTTTTGCATTTTTCTTGTGTCTGGACTTTGGTGTGTACGAATTTGGTGTGTAGGAATTCCAGTGTAGAAATTTGACTGATATAAGTGAGAACACACAATTCTTTACACTTTATGAAGGTCAGATCTATTCAGGATGACAAATTACACACTTCTTTTCAAATGAAACCCAGAACTGGAAAAAAAAGATTGATTGTATGTCAGAGTAAAAATAAGTGGCAGAGGCCTGAGTTGAAACACTCCTCTACCTCTTGGAGAAGGAAGAAATACACTCACTCCACGGTATAAACTTTCATATCTTGGATCTATATGTGTCAACAAAACTGTTCATAAAGTGAAGAACTTTTCATTTGTGAGCAAAGAAAACACATTTTGTGTTTGTTTGGTAAGTCTTAGCCTAAGAAAATTAAATCTGTAATAGGCCATTATTAATTTATTCTGCCAAAAAAACAACCTGAAAATCAACAAAAAGCTGCAGAAGGTATTTTCTTTCTGTCTTACAGTGACTTCTGAACTTCATCATTCTCCAGGTTTAGCACAAAGTTTGAATCCAGCCTTTAGCAATAGCCTCAAAGACAGATGTGTAAATATTTCTCATTTACTCTGCTTGGAACAAATATTTTTTTAAAAATTAACATGGCTTGGAAACGGATCATTAGTGCAAAAAGCATTGAGCCCAACAGAAAGTCCAAAATATCATATAATATACTGAATGTCAGCTTCTAAGTCACATGAAATTAATCTAAATAAGATGAACTCTCACGTATGCAGCTTTAAAATTGCTTACATTTCCTTCTGTGTTGATGAGATCAGATATATAAAACCTGAGATAAACCTGGAAAGTGCAATGAAGGGTGTGGTGTTTAGTTAGATATGCTATTCACATGCAGGGGAAAAAAAAACACACAAGAATGCAACAGAACAGGGTGAGAAGCAATTTTGTCAGTGAGATAGTTTCATCAGATAACCAACAATCCTGAGGATAGATGACTCACTCCAGATCCTTTTGAGATCATTAAATCTTCTCTGAAAGTGATAGGCACACAGCTTCTCTGAAGTTTCATTTTAAAAGTAAACTTTTAAAATTATGTCAAAACTAATAGTGATTTATATTTTATAAGAGCATCTCATGTTGCGAATTTCACAGAAATGGAACACTGTCAATCTGTGTCCTGAGAATCCACAAACCACGTGCAGCTGGTGGTGCTCAACCAATGCAACAAGCAACTTGCACATGCAGTAGAGACATGAGAACCAGTAGAGGATGGTACAAAGTGATAGTCTAGGAAGATCATCTGTGAAGCAGACTTAACGAATAAAAGAAAAGCTTTAGCTGATAGAAGCAGAGTGTGGTGCAGCAAACAGAAAGATTATAACAAATTGGAATTTTTCATTTCTTTTCAGTTACTATTTTAAACACACACATAGCCAGGCTATAAAGACAAGCAAGGGGTCAAAGATGATGCTCAAGACATAGCTCAGATACCCATATCCTCCCCATTGATTGAGAAAAGGAATTACTTACAATAGTTTTCCTAAGCATGACCCTCATTTTACTACCCTGCTTCACCAGACAGCATGTAGATCTTTGTAATCTAAATAACTTTTAGAAAGGGAAACTGAAGCAATTATGAGGCATCACTCATCACTACTTTCTCTATATGTGGAAGTACAACCATTAATTTATTCAACATTTATTGAACTTCATCTCTATGTTTTTCTAAGAAGTCCATTTCCAAACGTCTATGGAAGGATTTTTGTGTGGTTTAGGCATTTGCACATTTTTAGTGCTGTTGTTGTTAAAAATTCCATAAATACTGCCATTTCCCTGCAAACACCTAGCATGTAGATTGGAACCTTTTAAACAGCACATGTGAATTAAAAGGACATTAGTGCATCACAAATTATTTTGTTGATATTCTGCAGAGACCTCTCAGATTCAGGCAATTTTCAAACTGAAAACTTCCTCAGAATCTGTCAAAATGGGAAAACTGTACTATCCATTTCCTAACAAAAAAAATCTTTTGGTAAATAAGTTTTGTAGCAAAAAATGGTTTTTGTATAGTAAGACTATTAGGAGATTTGAGATTCAAATAATGATATGAAAAAAAAAACAAAAATAAATGAAAGAAACTTCATTGAAATTGTTCTTGAAAGTTATAGATGAGCTGTCTTTCTGAGGAAATTAGCATATTTTCTTAGGTTCATTTTCTGCCAAGTCATCTCTTCAAATTTTTTTTGTAAAATGTCAGTGTTGAGATTTGGTCACTCTGCTAAATGATGTGCAAAATGACCTAGCCTAGGACAATAGGTTCCTTGTTTAGTCTAAAGTACCCAAGAACCATGAAATTATAACTAGTAGTTATTGACCTTAACAATATCTATTAATAACAATAGGTAAAAAGAAAATGAGTCATTATTGGTAAAAATGTTGAGAGAAGAATGAAATGCCAGACCTCTTTTTGAACTGTTTGTCAGATTTCTGAAAAAAAACCAAACGGATAATGGACTGAACACCTCTGTGAAGCATTCAGGATATAGCAATCCCACTCTTTACAAATAAATGGTGAATGGGATGTAAGACATATGTACAGAACAGACCAGGGTGTTTTGATCAGGTCAATTAAGCTAGTGCAGGTAGGGGTAATTAGAAATTAATTTTATTTTAATGTTTTTCAATTTTCTTGGAACTTTGTTTTACAGGCAATAATTCACTTTTTTTTTTCTTTTTTGGCCACTGAAGGAGTTTTCAGTTTGAGTTAAAGAATTTCATATTAATCTTCTACCATTTAAAAGAATAGAATTACATTGTTGCTACATAGATGAATAAAATGGATAATGTGACCATTAGTTGAGTTTTCTCTCAAAAACTCAATTGCAGTGTATAGCTCTGCAGGAATAGCTCTGTAGCTGATCTCTATTTAACATTCTAGAATGTACAAGTCTTCCAAAGATCCAACATCCTATTCTGCATTTATATACTAGCCCCATGTAGATGTCCTGGATACCTTAGGAAATCAAAATAAATTATTACCTGTGGATCTGCCCCTGATATCCATTGACTGTGATGGCAGTTTATGTATCTTAGTCATAATTGAACCCTTTTTAATGGACAATAAATCTAAGTGTCTTAATCTTGAATGGAATACCAGTTCAATATCAATTAGTAAAGTATCCATTGCAATTTTGTTTTATTATCTGCTGCTTTGTGTTGAATTGTTCCTAATTATCTGAAAGAGATGACTTTGTTTTAGCTAGAAAACTCCAAAGAAAGATATTTATTTTAATCCTGTTAGTTCATTATTATTAGTTTTGCTTCCTACACAATTTTCAGGGCTTCACATTTCATCTCTATCCTAATCATAATTTGTGAAAAAATAGCATGTTTTACAATTGTTACTGTACATTTCTTTTCTTACTTTGTCCTGTAAGGGTTTTCACTCTTTTTGGAGGTGAATTTTGTCTCCACCTTCTGAAAGAAAGTCCCAAAGCTGCCTTCTCAGCTTGACTACTCTCTGGTTTGTTCTTCACCTTTACTGTCACTGCATTACATCTGCCTCCAAAAATCTGTTGCTGTCTTCCCTTATGTCTCTTTTTGGACTGTCACTCTCTGTTCTTTCAAATACATTATTTTCTTTGGTAAATTTACTTTTCCAGTCATTCTAGAAATAATGTCAATTATTTATATACTTGTGTATTGATAAAGTTTTCCTAGACACTCTGCCGCTGCTTTCTAACAAATAAAGTGAATGAACTGACACTAAAGATCTGATATAAAAAGTGTTCTCTGAAATAAAGTTGTAGACTTGTTTCTACAGACTTGGATCCAAAGCACCTAATTCAGCCTTTATGAAACAGTAAAGATGGGCAACCAGCCTTTCTGGCTGGGAGAATGGAACTGAGTGCTATGGGAAGAGAGCCATTATCCTGCACATCCACAGTCAAGTGGTTTCATTAAAATTTGCTTCTTATTCCTGGTGTTCTACCTCGACAGGGAAATACTTTGCAGTTTATTAGACTCCTCTTTCTCCTGAGAGACATAGGATATCACAGGGCTTGTCTTTTTAAAGCAGTATCAACATTTCCTCTTTGGAGAAAAGACCATTTTTACTCCCTCAAGTGAGCAGCACTTGAAATCAGTTCTGATTAGTGTTCTCTCTATTTCATCCAGGTTCAATTAGTGAAGGATATTGAACCCGTGAATTACCTGTCATCCAAAGCATCATGGTATGTTTACAAAAGCAAATACTCTATATTATAAGAGTATTGTTTATGAAAATGGAGTTACTCATTAACAGGGTTTTTTTTAGAGCATCCTGGTACAAACATTATTCTGGAAATAAACCATATATGCATTTTCCTTTCAGTTTATACTTTGATTTCCATACCATCACTGCTTCAAAATGCCACTAGAATACAGAATATTTTCACTGCAGCTTCAAGAGTATTTTGCTGCAGAAAAATTACTTTGAGCTTATGGGAAAAGAGGAATTTTAAGAGGTCTAATGGACATTTTTTTTTTTGCCAGAGAGTCAGTTTTCCAATCTGACTCTCCATGTAGTATCCATCTTTTCATGGAAAAGGCACAAGTGCATCATGTTGTAAAAGATGTCTGCAATGCAGCAAAAGAGTGGCAGTTTATGGTTTTTAAGTTTTTCTTATGGGCAAGGAGCAGGAGACTGAGGCTACCTTTAAAACTCCATTTTCCTGACCACATGAAGTTTTGTTTGAATGCTCTGCAGCCAAAATTTATGAAAAAAAGCAAGGCAGAAACAAAAAAAGGATAAATGAGTAGAGTAAGTTTAACAGGAAGACATTGGACACTTGGGAGAGGACATATGCTTTGGCTTTCTGTTTTTCTGTCTCAATAGTTTAAAAAGGACTATTTTTGATTTCTTGAATATATTTATGAGACAGGTTTGTAACTCATTTAAGTTACATTTAATGCCTGAATTTGTTTTTTATGTATGTGAAGCTGACTGCTGGGTCTGTTAACATACTCCATAAACAATGCTCCCATTACTCAGTATTACAATAAAAATCATTAACACAAATTACTACCCTGTGCAGTTCTCAACATCTATTCATGTGTCTATAGAGTGTAGAGTGGTTCACATGTATCTCTGTAGCAAGTCAGCTCATTATTGACTGTAAGCAAAAAGTCAGGCATTGGTATTTTCCACAGCATAGCTGCAACACTATGTATACCCATCTTCCATTATTTTATAATAATATTTTGTGGGCCCACAGCCACAAAATCAAGCTACTCTTCTCTACTTAAAGAGGGATTGACAAGTCATCAGATATTTTAAAATCACGTAGGTAACAAAACGTGTAAAATAATTCCTACTGGTATTTCAAAACCATGCAGAATCCTGAATGTCACTGACTCTTCTGTGGAATCAATGCTTAAATTCCTGAAAATTGTAGTAGAATCCTACCTACCTCAAGGATCTAAATTCCTTTGAAAGTCTGGCCTAAGATTTTTTAAATTACATTGCATTACTGGTTAATGATTTATAGTACTGCAAATAATCAAGATGCATACAAGTTTTAATGGCATGGATTTATTTTCTTTGCATCAGAGCATCGCTAATTAAACCAAAGGATAAAGAGGTGCAGCAAGGTACCATCAACAGAATAAATAGATTTTCTTAGAGCATTCTGTATGATAAATACATCTACATCATTTTATTACTTTCAGTATATTTAATAAAATTAACTTTCTAAATAAAATTAATTGATTACTAATTATTTGATGTTTTAAGCTCACATTTTTAAGTAAAGGAAGAACTATAATTTAACAATGTATTATTAACTACAGTAATGATTATTTTTCAGGCAGTTATTGTTACTGTGATTTATTACAGCAACATTTTTTTACATACATTGGAAGATGGACAGTGGAGTATCTACATTTAAAAATCAATTACTCCCCAGTGATGATTGAAAATTCCCTCCAATCAGAGCACAAATGTGTAGCAGGAATGTAACAACTGGAGTTTTCAAGCTTGTCCAGTGTCTCTAAGCCTGTAGAGGTAGTGGAAATTTGGCTTCATTTAGTCTTTTCTCCTTGTAACAGATAGAAGATTAGACCTTAAAGATTATCTCCAAAGAATTCCTCATTTCCCTTTTTTGATTGTTGTGATATTAGCACACATAATAAGCTGCTGAAAAATTCTGTACTAACATTTTTGGGAATGCATAGAGCATATTTGATCCCTTTGCTACATCAGATTTCAGACTTTACAAGAAACGGACACCAAACATACTGACCAGTGCTTTGTGTTTTAATGGTAATACCTTGTTTTTGTTAAAAACTTTTTTTTGGGGGGGAAGAGGGCAGATATTAAAAATTGCTTTCCAGAAAATTTGGCAAGAAATAGATAACTGTCAAAGATACATTTTTCCTAAAATAATATTCAAGTTTTACATACTCATCAAAATCACTGTAAGCCTAGCAAGTTGGGTTTTTTAATCTTATGCATACATTTTAATGAGAAAAATAACATTTTGGTGTGCTTTATGTGCTGTAGTAATTAATTAAGTGCTTAAAGAAAAAGTATATCTACATAGTATTTTCTTTCATGGCTTTAAATTCATGGACCTGCTCCCTATTTAGGACACAGGCCAAGTTTGATGTTCCTCACCTATCAGAAAGGCAGAGAGGATGGTCAGCTTCTCTGGCATACATGAATCCTTCTGGTTGTTTAAACTGGCATTTACACTGCTCCAGAGCAAAATGGAAATGTTATCTAAGTAATATCAATACTTGCAGATGACACTGTTAGTTGTCATTATTAATATAATTTTCATATTTTCTCTGTAAATGTGTTTCAATTCTCATCAAGATTCCTGCAGTGCACTAAGCAGCCATATATGCTTCTCATAAGAAATATTGAATATGATGTGTGCTTTGCTAAAAATGAAAAAATAATCTGAAAAACCAGACATTTAAGTATTTTTTTTCAGTTGAACACTTACCAGTAAAAAATACTTTCTATTAAATAAAGAAGCATAACACAAAAAAAATTAATCCAAGTTCTGTCAAACAGGACAAAAGAAAAACAAGTTGTTTAAAACTCCAATGAATTGTAAAGAAAGACTTGAAAAATAATTACTACTTTAAAGTAGCTAATTATTCTGCAGAGACATCTCACTTTCTCATGAGTCTTCACTGATTTCTGAAATAACTTCTGCTTTTCTGTCATGGAAGTTTTAATCTGAGAAGGCTACAGCAGGGAAGTTTTTGTGTTGTAGGGGTTTGGTTCAGTTTGGTTTGGTTTGGTTTTAGTTGGGTGGATTTTTTTTTTGCTGCTACCTATTCCATTGTTCACAACAAATCACTTTTTTGATTTATTGAAGCTCAAATGCAAAGTTCAACACTGCTGTCTGACTGTCCCATTGTAAACTACTCACAAGGCACAAGGTCTTGGCTACAGAATCACATCAAGGACAGGATATTTGAAATGGTTCAGTTTTTCTCTTTACTCTTAAAAACTTCCAAGTTTTTAAAATAAATTTTTCCATATACTTATGTATATTCCATATTCATGGATTATTCCATATTTCATGTCAGTGGTTGGTAATAGGGACTATGTGCATCAGCTGTTCTTGTTGCCTGTGTTATAAGCATCTCATTTTATTTTGTGTTTGAGAAAGAACAAATCTTTATTTTTCTTTTTTTATTTAACCGCTCCACCCCCAGAAATTCTTTGATTTGGAGACATAGATACTACCATGCTATTATAGTGGTGCTAGAAATACTATCCAGTATAAAAAAATGCTGTTATATATTCACTTATTTGACATAAAGCACCTGATACCTCTTGGTTTGAGACTGATTAAACTGATAAATCATCTGTCCACACGTCTACATTTAACACTTGCAGTTGCACACTTCTTCCTTTTGAAGCTTGAATATTTCTAGAGGTGATCTTGTGCAGTGATCATATCCCATGTTAAATGTGATCACAGTTGATAATGAGGCAGTGCTCAATGTGGAAAGAACATGCACGCGAAAAACAACTTTGGTTTAAAGTTGAAGCTATTTTGTTAAATATGCGTAAAATAAAATAAAATTTCACTGGTAATACCCTGATAACTATCAGCAAAATTGTTTAGATTAGTAACCGTATTCCTGCTTATCTATTTCTTATCTTATCTGCTTATCTTATCACTTCTGGTGATGTGTCAGCTACCATCTCTAAGCCCAAAGAGCAGGACAAATTCACTGGATTCAGGATACTCCAGGCCATTCACTCATGTAGTACACACAAACCCTTTAAAGCAATAAATACTTGTACACTTACCTTCTCTGAGTCCATGAATAATTTAGGTGAATCCTGCATCACACATTTACCAGATAAAGTGTGATCACAAAAAGGCACCTTGCCACATAGTAATAATTTCATAGGCCACTTTTTTTTGTTTTCCTGAAATCCATGTGAAACCATATGTTGTCCTGTTGAAATATAAGGTTATTAAAAATTTGTTTCCAGTGTCATCTACATCCTGGCTTCTCTTCAAGCTCACTCTAATCACCTGCTGTTACTGATCCAGAATATCTAGGCATTTAGTATTTCATTGACTTTTAATTCTAACCTGTACTGACACATAGTTTTGTGTTGAGGCACTGCTAACTAAATCACAGGGATATAAATAATATTTTCAAGAATAACTGAGAAAAGAAGAAGAGAAAGAAAAAAATCCACTGGTATCGATATTTTATATTTTGATAGATGGAATGTGCTTATATTTGATGAAAATCTGTATTTGGTAGAGTTATTGTGCATTTTATTTATGTCAGTATACTTCATGGATAAAAATAGTTCTTAACAGAAAGAAACAAGAAATTCTATTTTCAAGGCTAAATGTCTTTCTGGGTTCATATATTTTTTAATGTAGATCATATTTGTAGCAAAACTGAAAATCTTTCTGAGAAAATATATTTTAACACTTAATTTTCTTCTCTTTCATCCCCAGCTGGCAATGCTGTCTTTGGACCTACACCTTGAAGAGTAAGTTTGTTCTCTACAATCTTAACAGAGAGGGTTTTTTTTTGAGTTAGGTAATAATTATTTTAATTTTATCAATGTTTCCAAACTAGCAGCCTGTAAAAATGTCCAGAACTATTTGGCTTCCTTTCATTCTGTAGTCCAGCAGGAAGCTATTGCAAATTATGATAATATATAACCCCAGAAAGTACAGATTAATTGTGAGATCTGGCTTTAAGACCTTAAGACGTTATTGTAGCTTTACTCTTCTAAACTCCATTTTAGTGATATATCTTTTAACAAACTTTGGTTTTTGTTTTGGCACAACATGAGAGTTTAAATGGCAAAATTTATGATAGATTAGTTGTACATGAAATAGAAAACAAGTCTAAAAATTAGGAGTTACATTGTGATTTGTATAAATAAATCAATACCAGTTATTTTCAAAGGAACAGAAATTTCTTGTAGCACAATACAAAGGGAGTTACGGAATGTTTCTTCAGGAACATCTTATACCTCAGGATGAGCATAGACAAAAGGTTCTGCTAGAAAAAATAGCAGAATGGCATTACATTTAAAAAGTTAAAATACATGACCTTCCTACATTATGAAAATAAAGATTTAATGGCAGATGATAATTTATGTAAGTGTGGACCACAGACCGCCTTTGCTTGGGAGCTGCATTAAATTCAAGCCTTTGTCTTGATGTCACATGAAGCTGGATTCCTGTATATGTGTTAAGGGCTCCAGGAATGAGTGGGCATGGCTCTGGGAACCAGCTTATTTCTGCAGATGCACCAATTGCAAAGCTCAGAGCTTCCTGAGTCCTATATCATAATCCAGTAGCAATTCTATGCTTCGGTCCTGTGTCATTTTTTTCTCGTCTTTTATTCCTCCATTACTTTCACTACCTGCTTCATACTGAGAGGTCAAAGTAATTAATATCCTCATTTTTGACAGAATGGATTAGTTTATTCTTGCTTTTAAAGAAACTGACTGTGGACTCAGCTCATTTCAATACCTTCAGTGATTACATTATAGGTTGACAGTAAGCTGCATTTCTTTCAGCTGTGCCTGATCTATTTAAAAAAGGAGGGCATATGAATAAACCTAATCTTTCTCATGCCATAATCTAGCATGTCTCTTTGCAACACACTACATTGTTAAAATTCATAAGCTCCATTTCACAAAGAAGTTCCCTAGACATTTTACACCTAAGCACAGCAGGAATATGACTAGGAAAAACAGCTAATATGATTACCTGTAGCAGCCAATTTTAGGTTAAATAGAAATGTAAATTCCACCAAATATTTGTACTCTCACTTAACTTCCTGCTAAATTATTTTATTAAATGACTAGCCTGCTAAAGGTAAGAAGACACAGTTATTTAATTAACTAGGACTCCATGAAGATTTGAAGACCAGACAACTGCAATTTCTGAACTACAATTTTGGCCTTTATGATTATTAATTTCTAAAGTAAACAGATGCAAATGATAGCACTTTCATGTTGGTTCATTCTGACTTACTCAAATAGAACTTACCTGTATGAAAAAAGCCTTACCTATATGAACTACAATCCTGTTCACAGGCAGGAACAATAATTCTACCAAACATCATGAATATATTAATTTTGTACCTTGTGAAACATGCAAACTTTTTTTTTTTTTTTTAATAATTAATTTTTTAAAAAAGTCCCATGTGAATTAAATGTGCTGTTTCTACGGCTTTTTGTCACCTTTCTTTCTAAAAATAATACACTTCTCAATGTGTATCAAGAGATACACATAGTGTGAGTTAGATGTTTTATTTAACTACTTCTGGAAATCCAAGATATATCTTCTAAGATTCAGAATGATTGTAGATGTGTAGCTTAATAAACATTTTATCAAAAATATAAATCCAATCTGTCAGAGAAAACAAGGATATATGTAAATAAATAAGTTGTTTCAATGGTCATCTTTGCTGTTAAACAACTTCCAATCTGTGTCTTTTTTCAAGTGTAAGGATAAATTAAATAAGGGATATGAAAGATAAACTGAGAGAAAGCATGAAAATATTTTGTATAAGCCTCACTTATACAATTTCAGGAGAAAGTTGTTGAATATTCAGAGGGAACTGTAAATTTAAAGCTTGAAATAAACCAAAAATCGTAATGGGAAGTAAGGAAATTATGTCTAATGGTATCTGAAAACATGTTTAAACAAAAGAAATATTGTGTTACATCGGATAACAGCAGTGTTTGCCAAGAAAAACTTGACACAAAATTGGTTTTAAGAACACAGAGATTCCTCTATTATTATACCTTTCAAGGTTATATACTCATAAGAAACAATTATCATATCATTACCCTTGTACTATAAAACTAATTTTCTCTTTCAAAACTGATGTGAACATACTTAGTTGATTTAAAGGGATGGAGAAAATCCATGCACAATTTTCTTTAATGGGTTGAGTCTACCTTTCACAAAACATAATAAAGACTGAAAGGAAGGCACAAAAATTTCAAGTTTTTAGTGCTGATCCATGCTGTGACTAACACCATACAATCATATTGAAGAGATCAGTCATAGCTTAATTGAAATGTGTTTTTTGTATTTCAACCATTTCAGATAATTACATATGAAAAAAACTCTGGTTTTGTTATATGTTATTTGCATACTGCTTTCTCCTCCCTGCCCCAACTGACTTTCAAACTTCAACCCTTTTACATTTGTTTTAATAGACAATCGATTGAGAAAGTAAGCTGTTTTGAGAGGAACCCTTTCTGAGCATCTATTTAAGTAGGAATTAGGTAGATATTAGTCATTTTAAGGAAACCACAATTAAATGAGGTAAATACATAAAAGAACTGTGAAGTTCTGGAGCATGTTGAACAAACAGCGGGAATATTTTTATGATCACCAGCACAGCTCAGAGCTGCTTCTTGGAGACTGCCTGGATGAACCTGCAGGTGACACATCAGGGCTCCTCACAGGGTGAGCAGGGGGAGTTAGGCATTTCAGAGAGGGATTTTAAAAATATGTTAAACAGGAATTAAGACAGAAAGCTAACATGCCCCACCAAAAGAGAATGGCCTTCATTTCTATTCATTTCACTAAGAAATGTTGATGTATTCACTGCAGGAACTGTTTCCCATACTCAGATACAGCCATTAGTAACCAATTTATCCCAGAACCTCCATCTAAGTGAAAGTGCTGGTTGCTGAATCAGAGTCATATTGTCTTTAGCACTCCTCTTCAACCTAGCCAATCTTTAGGAATTCCATGACCAGAGGTCAATTTTTGTAGGAGGGCTCAATGCATCTAAAGTAGTCTTTAGGAGTAGGCCTGTGAGTAAGACAGTCTCCAGAAAGTTAAAATAGTATGTTGGTTATTTCTATAAGATCATCTGGCATCTATGTGGAATTTAATGTAGAAAGAAGGAATAACTTTAAGGGAAAAGCAAGGTATTGCACAAGAGGAACATACAACATGCTGACAATACAAAGGTACTCAGTATGAAATGGGGTTCATGTTAGTCATGCTCTGCCATGACTAAAGCTGACAGTGCCAGACCAATAAAGTATTTGAATCTGCGTGACTTTATTGTACAGAAAATGTAACAAGACAGAACATAACCTTAGGTACCAATTTGTTTATACAATAACTGAAAAATATTTGTGAGACAAATATTTTACTCAATCACTTAGGTAATTTTGGAAAACTATCATGATGATTTGTCAGAAGCCACATGAAATGGTTTTGAAAGCACAGGGAACAGAACACCTGCAGCAAAACCTTTCTAAGCACTTATACCTCTTTCCTTTGCTCACTCCTTGCCTGGTGATGGGGTGAGCTGTAGGCTCAGCTCTGGAGCAACTTGCTGCCAGCTCTTGCCTCTCTCATATGTCTCCTCACTCCTGTGGGTTTGCACAAACCATTATACAGACTGATGAAAAAATATCATTCAGCTATTTGTTTATAGTACACCCAAACAAATAGAATGGCATATTCTTCCAGTTTAAATACATAAATGAATAAATTTAAAGTAGATAGAGACTTCTTGCTTGCCTCACCACCCTTACAAAAATAATTCGGGAACATTTCAAAAGAGAACTATCAGAACACAATACTGCAAAAAATGCTCATTATTCAAATTCATTTGGAATTTTCTAAATAATAATTTTAGAATTTTGAAGAGTCTTCTTTTTTAGATTAATTTAAGTAATTTCAGTTGACCTGAGGCTATTGTTTAGAAAAGAAGCAACTCTTCAGAAACATCTTGCTCAGCTATCTGCCAGCTGCATCCTCTTGAGGTTTCAAGTAGCTCCCTGTTTACTGTCATTTTAAAGAAGGGGGAAATGAAAGGAAAAGAGATGACAGATTTATCATTATTTCTTGTGTATAATTTATCATTGTCAAGAAAAGTCTTGCCTGAAAAATAATAATAATAAAAAAAAAAAAAAAAAAGAGTTTAATTCAGTGCCTGCTGGACTTTCTGTTTTGTTTACCTTCTCATTCTCAGGTGCCATTGCTGCTTTACTCACCACCACCTATAATGCAGAAGGCCGTGCCAGAAACACTGGCATGAAATGAGTAACAAGAGAAACTGCAGTGTCAACAGGCTAGAGTGAAAGGTGACAAAAAAAGTAGCATTTCTAAGTATCTTAT